>OY804607.1:41174444-41608444 GCA_963680895.1 Fragum sueziense | reverse complement strand
AAATTTTTGCCCCTTTGAAAAGGGATACTAAAAATCAAATGCAAGTTTTTTTGTTCATGGTGCTAAGGTATTATATTCAGTGTTATATCAATGGTTAATAAAAGTTAATATTTTCTCAAACAAAAATAAATTTGGCTGGTCCTGTGGTCCAAATTGAAAGAAGCTGCAATCTGTACATAATTAATGCTTATTGTAGAAAATGTGTATGTTACTACATAGAAAATATTTAGAGCAAAGGAGAAATTGCTGATTATCAGAATTCTTCTTTTCTCTCTATGTTTTCAAAAAAACTGTAAGGATTTTGTTTGAGATAGAGTTAATCACATTGTTTGTCTGTCTATTATACAGAATGATGAGGTCTCTCACTGTCAGTGATGATTGAGAAATGACAAGACACCTTTCATTGGTTGACAATGCCCAGATAGCTTTGCAGGCAACATCAGAGTCTATAAATCTAGGTGGTAGTTGATTTGAATCCAATTCTGTTGATCTTCTTTCTGATAGAAGTTGTCAATCATCTCTCCCTATGGAAAATGTGTTTCCTACACATTGACTCTTTTGACTCCCAAAAACATAAAGACTTTGAAAAACATGGTGGAAAATGAAGAAATTGCTTGTAACAAGCATTATCTTCATTTTCCACAATGTTTTCAACTCAAAAAGACCAAACAAATTCATCTGTAACATCTTTGAATTTTGACCAGTCAAAAATGTTGCTGTCTGGTAATGGTTTAAATGGGATGAGAAACTGGTGGCTGGGCAGTGGCGGATCCAGGATTTCTATGAGGGGGGTTCGGATTATATGCATATAGGGGGGTTCGTTTTTCGAGCGTTGCACAATTTTGACTGAAATTCTGCATGAAAATGAAATAATCAGGCTACAGAGGGGGGTTCGTTCGAACCCCCCGAACCCCCCTGGATCCGCCACTGCTGGGATTGGATGTTTTTGTATTGGTGTAAGAAATGTCAGGAACTCATGGTTAGGTGCACCAGCTGCTGTAATAAAGTTGGAAATTCTTGAATGAGGTGTTAAATCCCAATCAGTCAATATTTATGTGGTGGAAAGAGAAGAAGTTTGAACTTGTTTGTACATTAATGCAATAGTTTAAATCCACTTGACCCTTGTTTTTTTCAACATTGGTTAAGTCGAATTGCTGCTTATGTCAAAGAGAAAAGCTGGTGCTATTCTTATAATTATAAAGTATGTGTTACTTTGAATTTCTCAAGGTATTTTGAAGAGCCAATGGACTTTGACATATAAAGTATTGAATTTAGTTATCTTTTTGTGTCTATGACACCTCTAGAAAGTTGAGATTTCAGATTTTTACAAACTCCTATAGGTCAATTGATAGAGTGACTGGCATGCTGCTCTACTATGGTGTGATCCTGCTGATTCCAGGTTGGATTCCTGGTGGGTGTTATTGGCAGCTATCTTGAGGTCAAAATGTAATACCATCACATTTATCCACTATGCAGTTGACACTTGTAACGTCAAAGTCACGTGCGATATGAAAATACCATGAGATATCCGAAATTAAACACATTCGTTTCTTTATTGAAAATCGACATATGGTTGACAAAGGAGAGAAATTGCCTTCATTAAGCAATTTATCATCTTTTTATGCTACATTTCTATGATGAAATTTTCTGTCTAAAGCTTAAAAAAACTTTTGTGAAAGGAGAGTCTCCTCTCTTTGAAGTATTTCTTGTTTTCCCATAAAGTTTCCATACATAATCATTTGAAAGACACTATACTATTAGGTCTCATGACTATTTATTCAGGTTTGATAGTTCCCATGCACTATTTTCAACCTAAAATTATAGCCATTATCACAACATCCCTTTGCAAATCAGAGAAAAGGTCATAAAATTGAGAGAAAAGAAGATATTACGGAAATTCACCGTTCTCCATTTCTATCAATGTTTTCTATATTATTACAAATATATTTTCCACTTTTGAAATCAAATATTTCCAACAAGTTGCAAGAATAAGTTCTATTCATTTCACTCATTCTTTCATGTGACATCCTTTAGGTGTCGCCGTTCTAGTATACAAAAGATTTCAAATTATTTTGATTTATTGACATGGCTGAGAGAGTTACCATATAGGACATTCAACTCTTTCCTGACCAATGCAACATGTCGATTTTCATAACATAGAACAATTTCGTTAACTATTTAGACCGAATTTAGTAAAGCGGTATAGCACTGTAATTGAAGCGCATGGATCGCTGGTTCGAGCCTATGCCACCCCCATTCTTTCGAGACCTTAACCCTTTCCCAAATAAGACCTGAGTTTGACGTCCCAAATAGAAAAGGCTTGGGAAAACATTCAAAACAAAAGAAGAAACTGCTGATTACCAGCAGTTTCTCCTTTTGTCTCAATATTTTCTGTGCCATATTTTACTCAAATCTTATCTTGAATTACATTCATTTTGTCATTTGTTGCAGTTTCTGAAGTGGATTACCCTAAAATTTTGCCGCTCGGGAAAGGGTTAAACCGAGGACCGAATCCATGTCTGACCTTAGTTATAGAATGATTAAGTATGACTTTATTGAATCAAATACTTAGTAACTATGAACTGTTTCGATAAAAAAGAAGACGTTGATATCAAAATAACATATTTTCGTAAAGACTTTATATTTTGGAATACGCTGAATTCGGTTAAATCAATTTTGTCATCTACATTTCATTTTAAGTAAGGAGCATTGTAGAATTTCGACGAATGGAAAAAGGTTGAAGTGCATTACGAGTTTATGGCTTGAGTGATATGACATTGTGAATATGTCCGATAATTATTTGGGTAAACTTAAGGACCATTGACCAGTGAGTGTTGTTACCACTTTCCCATACGACAAAAGTTTTGTAGGCTACTATAACCGGAAAAGCTGTTGGAGACGACACATATCTTTATAAGAGAATAATGTAAATGAAATACGAGCCTGTGGCAACTTAACGGGAAAATTGCTGCCTTTACTTGGTAAAAATTTGAGACAAACTAGTTCAGTCTTTCAAAAGTTATTGAACACTCAACATGGTTCAGTCATATGCACTGGCTATTTCACTGTACGCAAAACGAAAAACGAACTGAAGTAAAATGCAAGAGTCTACATTGAAGGTCGCATAGGCTTTAAAATTGTTGCTGCAGACTCCGACATGACCAAACAAGACGCATGGTGTAATGTGCAAGAAATAGCAGATAAAGTTGTGTTTTCATCGGAGACATGATATACGAACTTGACGCAAGAGTTGAAACACAGACAGATTTATTCCCTCTGGGTCTCCCAACTGTTGACGAAGGAACATTAAGCCACCCGTGTAAACGTGTCAAAATATCTTTTGAAATAATGCAAAAATGCGACAAACGTGGGCTATCTGAGCTGTATTCATATGATTGGACATGGATCTTTAATTTCGAGCACAACGGCGTGTCATTATAGAGAGTAATGGTGGCGACAAGATCAGGCAATGTCCATCATTGCCAAAACACTAAAAGCGCGGCAAAAGTTTTATACGCGGTATTTTTCAAATGTGATGGGCATATTGTATAAACTGCTATTTCAAATAGTACCACGATCGCCGGTCATTTAAACAAGAAATGTATGTCGGCAAAAGTGAAGAAATATCATGAAAATTGCAGGTCTAGGACCGGCTAATAAGGCACGTGCCTAATCCATGACAACGGAGCTGTCCACAGGTGTCCTCTTGTCCAAGACTTCCTGAAAGAGAAACATGCAACACTGCGCCCTCATCCATCCTTATAGCCGGGCTAAAGCCCGTATATCCTTTTCGTTTTCCCCATGCTGACGAAAACCACATCTGACCTTCGGTATAGGTCTTTATGTTCCTTATGCCATGTCATTTACCAGTATCTGCTGGGTGTTCCAAATGAGGTCCATTTATTGGTATATAAGCAATGGATCTCAAACCTTCAAAAGTGTGTGCATATCAAAGAGGAATACTTTGAAGGATTGAAGAAATTTTAAATTGAATTGCAACATAGCAATTGCTTATATAACCCCTGTTCCAAAATTAATTGAACGTCACTCGTATTGAGACAACAGTAAGCAACGCCGGATATTACCACTTTCTTCTTTTGTCACAATCCCTTTCTGTTCGGGATCCAGTATGGGACAGGGTTAATGGAGAAAATTGACCCTGTATTTGATGAATATACATTTCAAATTTCTATTCTTTAGAACCCTAGATAATGGTCAAAACACATTTTCTGACAACTTATTTTTTTCATGTATGATATATATACGTTTTATGTCTTAAAAAATATGGTAAACAAAGTAAAAGAAAAATACGGCCGAGGTACGGTTTTTCTGAATGGATAATTTAGGTCGAGTACGGAACGTACGTGCAAAACAGTAACAGCGATATTATTGAGTTGTTTTATAAACAATAAATAAATATAAAAAAAATAATAAAAAAATCGCATTTTGACAATTTCCCTTAGAAAGGTTGGCAGCATACATGTACCTTTTCGTGCAAATATTTTTTTTGCTACCCCATCCACCTTATTTTAGCGTTATTATGACCAAATGTATAAATACATTTGTATTTTCAAAAACATTTCCTACAGACGTCCGTATTTGAAAAAAAAAAAAAAAAAAAAAAAAAAAAAAACACACACAACCATTTTGGCATTCAGCATGACAAAAACAGAAACAAATCCCTTTTTAAAAAGGAGAAGAAATACGAAGGCACGGGCATTTGATGCGTAGGTTTGGTATTTAAGCGCTTTTGCTTTTGTATTAAGTTCTTTAAAAGATGTTAGATGTGAAAATACTCGAACCCATATATACTCGCACCCATTCGTCATAATTCGGCAGTTTTCGTGAGTCCGGCATCACCCGAGTGTACCAAACAGTCCACCATCTTTAAACACGTGATTTCCGCGGAGGAAGTGGTTGATGCCTTGCATTACTGCTGGAAGAGGTGGCAACGAGCTGGTCTTTGTTTCATAAATACTTCCATATGCCGTACCAAATGGACCAAAAGTCTATGTTTTACACTCGCTCATGAGTATAGAAATACGCGTGCATGCGTATCATTAACTTTCCCAAACAAGACCTAGTTTAGACGTCCCTAATAGAACAGGCTGTCAGGCTTTGGAAAACATTGAAACAAAAGAAGAAACTGCTGATAACCAGCAGTTGCTCCTTTTGTATCAATATTTTCTGTGCTTTATTTTACACAAGTAGTATTTTTATCAACACTTGTTTTGTCGTCTGCAACCCTCAAATTGAATCACCCTAAAATTTTGTCGTTTGGTAATGGGTTAACGTGCACACGTGTATAATTTCACTATTATAAGACTGTTGATCCATTTGATCCGTCACACTTTCAAGCACTTACCTTAACTGCCCACTGCACCAATTTGGCTACATTTCTAAGATGGCCGGACTTCTCAGAACTGCGAGGTGTGTGCGAGAGTGAGGTACTGGCACGGGAGTTCGAGTCACCTGTAAAATGTCGTGGTAAAGGTTTGTTATCCACGGTGTATAATCACATGACTTCGAATTTCCGAGAATCTTCAATAACTTTGTCAATACTTGACCAATTTGAATTCGTTTGAAGCAGAGAAGGCGGAAAAATGTCAGGAATAACATGGACGTGGTAGATTTTTTAAAAAAATCAACTGATAAAAACGTTATTGAAGATAAACCAAAATTTTGGTTTATCTTCAATAACTTTTTTATCAGTTGATTTTTCGAAAACCAATTACGTCCATCTAATGCGTGACGACTGTCCACATTCTCTGCTTCAAACAGAATTCAAATCAGTCCCGTATAAACAAAGTTATTGAAGATATTCAGTAAATATTGTATCACTTGATTATCCACCGTGTTATCGTTAGTGCGGGATCTAAACTTCGTAATTACAGTTTGTAAAACCTGGAGCTACTAGTTTTTACCCCCCCCCCCCCCCCCCCTCCCCACCAACGACATGATATATAGTTAGTATGACTAGCTTTTTCTATATTTTCCCTCCTTCATTTCTCTCCTATTTAATAACAAAGAAAATAGATTATCATCATTAATATTGGTATCAACAACTGCTTCGAATATGGACTACCCTTATTTCTTGTTGTTTCTAAAAGTTTAAAGACTAAAATAATGAATTGTTAAGACATATTCATTACTTGTCTTAGAACCAAAATGCTGAAGCTTCTACTCACATGCGATTTAAATCCACAAAGGTCATTTAACCCTTTCCCAAACGACAAAATTTTAGGGTAATCCACTTCAAAAAGTGCCACAAATGACAAAATGGAAGTTATTAAAGACAGAATTAGTGTAAAATATGACATAGAAAATATTGAGACAAAAGGAGAAACTGCTGGTTATCAGCAGTTTATTCTTTTGTTTCAATGTTTTCCCAAGCCATTTCGATTAGGGACGTCAAAACCAGGTCTTGTTTGGGAAAGGGTTAAAATTGAAACAGAATAAAGAATTCTACAGTTGATATGTGAAACCGATACACAAATTATGTCCGTTTTCAGTGTATTCCATTTAAATAAACTTTTTATCACACAAAGCCCCCTGTCATATCCTAATGGAGGACCCAATTATACCTACACTGACGAATGCACCCAAAATAACACTTAACCCTTTCCTAGAAGACTATTGTATTATCATATAAATCATTTTCAAAGCGAACTGTTTTTTTTTCATTCCATGTTACATATTCTAACTAGTATGTTGCCGTTTGAAAAAGAACATCGAGAAAGAAATGCTGAGTTTCAATATTTTCTTATTTTCTCTCGATGTTTTTAAGTAATATCTATGTAAATGATGCCAAACCCAATAATCATATATTTTGTGAAAAGGTTGATTAATTCAGTAGTTTCAACTAGTTAAACAAATCGGGCTGGTATTACTTTCAAGCCTGGGTAAATATTTGATCATTATTGCTTGAAAAATTATGGAGAAATGTCCCACAAATTAGCCCTTCTTTATAAATTGATTAAGTTGTATTTTTCTTTACTTTAGATGGAGACCGTTTTTCTTAAAGTGACATTTCAGAATTTTTCGTCATAAATTTTACTTTTATTTTTATCTGAAAGAGCATATTTCCTTATAAAATTCTGAAAATTTCAAGCCAAAATATTGCGCCGTTTACGAGAAATTACTATTTATGTGTTAAAATTGAACAAATTGTTGTGGACAACAGTTCGGATTTATATGCAATTTATCGATTATGTCTCAACTTTTAATGCGTGTTTCTCGCTTATTGGCTACTACTTCAAAAAACTAAAAGTATTTATACTCATTAGAATAACCAATCTTGGCATCAAGACATACTTTAAAAAATTGAAATTGGAATTAAATGTCCCTTTAAGCCTATGAAAAAATATATAATAAATAGTTTTCACGTGTCGTCGTTAAACGCATCTTGTCGCTTTTCAACAAAAACTTCCAGGTTGTTTTAAGCTGCAGGTACGATTTTTTGTTGAAAGGCAGCGATTTGTGACTTTACAGTACCATTCCGCCTATATTTGACGCCAAAACGCAACAGCTATCTCAGTCAATATATCTACCCAGGATTCGCTAGGTTCTCTTTAACATGTAAAGTACAATCCCATAGGAACAGAGGGAGGGGTTAGAGGGGTCAGTCCCAAAACCTTGAATAAATTTTATTCAAGCAAAGCGAAGGGAAATGAAAGAAAAAATATTTTCGCGGTTATGTACAAGACTCGTAGTTTCTTGCATCTAAGCTACAACAGTTGACTGGCAAACGAAACAGTTCTCCAATTTTAAAGAAAATCATAATTTTCCCCACCCACACGCATATGCATCCTCGTGAAAAATCGCCCTTGTCCGCAACTGGGGCTGCTTCCTAATTGCCTGCAGTATGACATCCTATATAATTTGTGTAAAATATGGCATAGAAAATATTGAAACAAAAGGAGAAACTGATGTTTATCAGCAGTTTCTCCTTTTGTTTCAATGTTTTCCCAAGCCCATTCTATTAGGGCCGTCAAAACCAGGTCTTGTTTGGGAAAGGGATAACAAAACCCTCGTAACTGCAGCTTAAAACAAACTGAATTTACAAAATTTGTGTTGAAAAAGCGACGATATTTTACAATTTCTTTTTTCCACAGAAAAAAGATGTCTGTTGCTCTGTTTGACAACTTCGGTAACACGGATGAACAGAACGGTATTTTTCAACAAAAACCTCGTAACTGCAGCTTGTTTTAAGCTGCTGTTACGAGGTTTTTGTTGAAAAGCGACGATAATCCCTATTTTCTTTCAACAAAAAGACAAACCTATGATCGACAGAAGATTATCCAATTACTCATTCCTGTATAATTATATTTGCATTTCAAACATTGGAGGATTTCGGTAAATATTTTACGTTTGTTTTTGGGTTTTATTGATCGATATCACAAATAACACACTGTCCGTTTTTATTGGACTGAACACTTCTTTCTTTGAAGATGTTTGAGCCCCACGCGTTTTGACATCCCCAGAACTTGTGACCTTTCAAGTTAAAGATAAACCATGTTGATACGTGATGAAATGAGCATTAAATGCAACACCCTGTCTGACCATCCAGGAGTTCAACCCGTTTCTGAAGGTTTACGATTATATAGGGCATACTGTATTCATTCATTGGTTTGAGACAAATGATACTTGCGAGGGCCGAGGATCAAACCAAGGACTCCAAAATTGAAATTCTGACACGCTTGCAACTGTAATGTGGCTGCGACCATTCAACGATTTATGAAAATATTGTAAGAAAAAGAAAAGAAAATCTCATCCTCATTATTTTGTCCCCCTTTTCTGACAGTGTTGCTATTTTTGTGGTGCATGGGTAAAGTCCTTTCACATTTTTCTGAATTTAACGAAATCAAACCTTTCCTTAGCGACAAAATGTTAGGGTAGTCCAAGATGAGAACAGCTTCAGGCG
The DNA here is from genome assembly GCA_963680895.1 of Fragum sueziense. Classification (NCBI taxonomy): domain Eukaryota; kingdom Metazoa; phylum Mollusca; class Bivalvia; order Cardiida; family Cardiidae; genus Fragum; species Fragum sueziense. The sequence goes on along the minus strand of OY804607.1, from coordinate 41,599,521 downwards.
ATAAAGAAAAAACAATAACAAAAAATGTAACATTCTATTCATTTGACATTGTCGTCTGCAACATCTTTGAATTTGAACCAGTCCAAAAGATTGCCGTCTGGTAATTGGTTAAACTCATGTCCTAAAGCATTTCTCAATCTGGAATGGTCTAAATTCTGACGCATGGAAAAGCGGCGAAATGCAGTACATAAATTTAAATTACCTTGATAAATTTGGGGTTCCTGAAATCCGACTCTCATCATTGTAAGATTTTAGTACAATATATCATAGACTTTTTTTTTTAAAAAGAAAATCCTAATTTATTTATTTGTTCATTAACATTCCAGCATTTTTTTCAAAACAGGCGACTCACTAATAATTGATACATGTGCACCGATATTATCCTTCTACTTAATGAAACTATGATGTGTGGTTTAAGTATATCGTCGTTTGTCAACAAAAAACCTCGTAACTGCAGCTTAAAACAAGCTGCAATTACGAGGTTTTTGTTGAAAAAGCAGCGATACATTGTTGCAATAACTAACAAACTAGTAACTATTTGTTAATTTTCAACCTTTTCGCCAGTATGAGAGGCTCAAATTTCCCAATTGTTCTTAGTAAAATTATTCAAATTTCTATAAAAGAACTCTTTGATGTGGATTGAATATGATTCATGTAGATAGATACAAAACGTGAAATGCCTCTTAACATTAGGGAATAGATAAAAGGATAAAAAGCATTGAGAATTGTCAGGTTTAGGTATTACAATAGCATTTCTTTTCTGAATGGTTGATAAAGTAAAGCATCGAAATCAAAACTTTATTAATATTACAATAGATCATGGAATAACAAGTATATAAAAGGTATAAAATTTATCGGATAAAACGTTAAAAAGTAATAAAAGTTTATTTAGTGAATTAATGCTAATTTACTGCTCGAATCATTGTATTTTTGACCTTTGCTTCTTGAAATGATGTCATTTAACCCTTTCCCAAGCAAAATCAGGTTTAGGCGTCCCCAATAAAAAGCTTGTGAATAATGAGACAAAATACCAAAATGCTAATAACGAATAGTTATCCCTCATTTAGGTAATTCAACATTTTGATGTCCAGTGTCACGGACTTCCGCCATATTTTGACATCAGATTTTTTATCTAACCAAGTTCAAATCAAAAGTGAATAATTTCGAACGACCGTTTATGTAACAACTGTGTCAAATACTTTGATTTCGTACCAGATAGCAAGCATAGTGGATTACATTGAGTATATTACTTTATCCATTTATCACGAAACTTCGAACAATACAATGGAGTTTATTGCTAGATACCCTGACATGTTCAATAATTACAAATCCTTTATTTGATTGAAGGTTGCAATAATTTCTACCAACTGTATGTATTCAACCCTTTCCCAAAATAGCAAAGTTTTATACTATCTATTTCTACTTGAAAGCTATTGCAGATGGCAAATTATAATAATGCTGGGACTTTGGTACAGTATACGCCAACTGCAGAAGATATAATGGACAAATTAGAAAATATTGGTCATCGGAGTAGATTCTACATGGAATGATCATTGAAGCACAAAAACGGTATAAAATGTGGTAAAAAATATGTTATCTTTTTAGACAATGTGGACCGAGCAGGCACACAGGTAAAGGTGGCAGGATTTTGAAATTTCCATCGCCTTCTCTTTTCCACTACTCGGAATATAAACCCTTTCAAAAAGTTTTGGACTATATACATGTATATCTTATAATGGTGGATGCAAGGTATAATGATCGAAACCAAACAATATGATTGAAAAATAGAAGATTATAAATGGACGAAGAAAGCACAGACTTCACAGGCTGACAAAGACGATATGTTCCGTTTCCTTTCCATGTGTTCATTTCTATGTGCCACAGAGCTGATCGCTAATCTTTTCATTTGTTTGAAGGTTGCAAAAAATTAAAAGCATTGTAAAAATCTGATAAATTACTTAGTCTATTTAACCCATGACACTTGACAGAGGCCATATATTATACTGGGTTTGTTGCCTTCTTAATTAAATTTGATTAATTGTACTTGAAATTGAAACATGGTCGTGTATTTTGAAACGATGCAATATCATTCTATGGTGACGAACTTCAGATGTCATGCTAACTATCTAGCTGTGTTATCGTAGCCACAAACTTGATAACGGATTCAAGAATTAAAAGGTTAAATTATTGCCACAAGCTAACTATCCAATTGATTGATTGCTTGCCATCTCTTGGTAACATGTCCACGACTGAAAACAGGGTTGTAATACGGTGTTCACTTCCGGAAGGCAAATCAGCGGCGCGTTCATACACCCAAACACACTTTGAATTTTTAACCGTGACCTGTGTATGCATGAGAGCAAACAAAAGGTCACGTGGTCGTTTTACTATATAATTCATTGAGCGAGTCGTTATTTTCACGCGAGCATTTTTCAATTATTCTGCCTTAGTACTAGGAATATTTTATACAGTCATTTACGTTAATTATTAGAGTTTTGAGTTACAGAAATATTTTTGCAACTTTGATTGAAAAAAAGAGATTTTTTGGCTTGTAATCATTCGTACCCTGTCTCCATCGCCCGTTACCACCATGCAAGTTCAGGATGAGCTACTGCTTTTGAAAACCAGATAAAATCAATTTTGCAGAAGCATTTGAGCTCCTTAGTACTGTCCAAGAGTGAGCGGTAATATTTTGCATGTGTTTGTGCTCTAGATTAGAGCCAATAACGGACAGGTCACAGGATGTATTCCCAGCCTCGGAGCGTGGACAATTATAAATAAACTTATGGCTTAAATATTGTTGAGAGGTGTTAAATTAAAAAAGAAATGAAAAGAAAAATGTTTTAAACCTTTACCAAACAAGAAATGTTAATGTTCTGACTGTCATGGGCGGATCCAGGATTTTTTCAGGGGGGGGGGGTCTAGCCCATAAGATGGAAGATGGCTTTAAATTTGTGAATTGTGTAACGATACATGTATAGGCCTACTGTACTAACTTTGTATAGTCAAAATTCGATTTTCGGCCAATTCAAGGCGAGGTCCGAACCCCCTTCTAGATTCGCCCTTAACTGTGCTACAGAGAGTGTTTCGAAAATCATTAAGATTTCAAGAGACAAATTAATGAAATAGGCTAATTTTAATCAGCAGTTTCCCCTTTTGCTTCAACGTTTTCTATACTTCTATGTACACACGCAAGGGTGGATCCAGGATTTTTTCGGGGGGGGGGTCCAAGCCCAATTGCCAGGGAGGCGGAGGTCCACGCCCAAATGATTACTTAAATATGTTAAATTATGACGCTTTGATTATATAGTCAACATTCAATTTTCGGCTTATTCCAGGGGGCGGGGCGAACATCCCGAACCCCCCCCCCTCTAGATCCGCCCTTGCACGTACAAAATCCTACTTTCAAGATGCCCATTCTGTTGTCTGCAAGAGCTTCCAACTTTAATCAGGTGCCGTTTAGAAAAGGGTTTTAAAAGCCGCTGTCAAACTTGAAAAGTCTAAATAATTTGTCGTTTGGAAAATGGGCTTTAAGAGCAATGCTTTTATTATCAAATTGATCTACCATAATGAATTATCTATCTACATAAGCCTTTCGGTACTGAGATTGTCATCTTCACACTGAAAATGGCATGTTTCGTACATTTTTTTGTTGGGGAAAGGGGGTTAAATACATGAAAATGACAGTTGAACCTGGCGGCTAGGTCCTCAAAAGATCAGTGGATACTACGTTTTCGGAGGGTCAAAAATGACTTAAAAGCCCGTAAAGACCATAATTGGAAGTCAGTCAATGATATCCCGTCGAGATTCACAGAGGAATCGTCACAAAACGGAGTGTGATTCCTCTCAAACTTCTTCTTTCCTCCGTTCATTTCCATTGCACGTTGGATGCTTTGCTCTCAATTGGGTCAGAGCCTCGATCTGGCATTAAAAAGTGTTACTATTTTTAGTAACAAATTGGAAGTGTGTTTGGGTGTATTAGAGCGAGATTTTTTAAGATTTCTTATGATGTTTTTGATACAGCGTTTTTGAGACCGAGATTTTAAGCGAGGTGTTCCGAATGTTCCATACTTCATACAAATGACGTCATCATGACGTCATTTGTATGAAGTATGGAGCATTCGGAACTCCGCGGTTTATGAATCATGGAGCATTCGGAACAACTCGGTCAATTCTGTCCCATATAGATTCTACAAAATTCACCGAGGGGTTTCGAAAGAAGTATAGAGCAATGGCGGCTCCAAGTGATCGTCTTAAAAATCTTGCTCAAAAGAGCGCTTTATCCTAGAACATCTTAAGGAATCTCAAGATATCTCAAGAAAGCTCGCTCTAAAGAACACCAATCAGGAACCAGGTTGAATAACAACGGTTAGCTGCACTGTATGAGAACACTCTCCTTCTTTTGCAACTACCAAAAATTCGAAGAAGAAATACCAGCGAATCAGAAAGAGTAAACGGGGCAGAAGATAATGGTTTGTCTGCTACTAAGAAAGACAGATTAGGTACTCTCCAAATGCCGAGGTCAACGATTGGATACTGAAATCCCGCCAAGGCCCCGAGATTAGACGTGAAATGACCCCGCGAGAACAGAGCTCATTCTATCGAAATGGAATGTAGAGATAATGTGCTCTGTTCTTAAGAGAGTACAGATTAGGATACTAGTGTATTAACCTCCAAAGATCGAACACCAATGACGGGAAGTTAAGATGGATCCAAATCCAAATATCTACTTCTTTCTAGTTTAGGTTCAACACTTTTTGATACATTATCCCTTCGTACAACTCGTTATAAAACAAGACTAGTTGGACCTTTCCGAATCCTATTGTTGCGGACGAATAATTAACCCTGCTGTAAAACTGTAACTAACCTTTTGTATCATTGCCAGAACTGTCTGTTATGCCAGTGTTTGACCTGCTCAGGGCCAGTGCTATGTTGGCGGTCATGATGGGCCGAAAATCCTGTAGACTCAGACGATTATTTGTAACTTCTGTGCCAATTTCTGTGTCTCTGGATTCCGTCTTAACAGTTACATCTGTGTTAAATTCCACTCTTCACTATTCCTGAATGCGCTCACTATTCTTTAACATGCATGTGAGCATATAGTAGAAATAACCTTTCTTTTCTATTGTATTTTGGTATAACGTTTTCAATACTTCACAAAATTCACTTTCACAATATCAAGAATACTTTACATAATAGAAATATAGAAAATTACACTTAGAACACTTGGACTTAAGTACAAGTATTTTCTTCTCGTAATGAATTCATATGTACATGATTTTTGTCTATCAAAAAAGTAAAGCTAACGTAACAAATTGGTAAACGAATTCCGAAGAACAATGAAAAATAGCAATACACGATATCATATATCAGAAAGTAATTAGTTTAACAATAATTGTTAGTCATATACAATATGTCGTCGGTGTTAGATCTATTGCAAAACTTCGTAACTCCAGCTTTAATAAGGCTGGAGTTACAAGGTTTTGCAATAACACCGATGATGTACTTATATGGCACCAGGAAAGAAGTCATAGATATCTTAAATAGAGTGCGACGAATGTAAGCATTTTCTCCCTTTCTCTCAACGATTTAAGGCGACAACACACACAATTTCTACTTTTAATATCAATCATTCTTTCAACTGCATGTATCCCCGTTCAAGTTGGATCAGTCTAAAATTTCGCCTTTGGGAACGGGCAACGCAAAATACTGATACACAGAAATTAAAAACAAAATCAAAAACATCTCTAGCCTACAAAGTTCCACTATCTTATCCTGATACACTCTACGTTTAGCCATTTCATTATTCAAAAGAAACCGCTTATCAGTTAATACCATTGTTTAAATACCTTTGATTGTCATAAGGGGCTATTTACTTTTATATAAAATCTTCTTGGTGACCAGTACAGTCCAATAAAATTTGTTTATTCATTTAAAGGGTATATTGAATTGGGTTTAACACTGCATTCAACAATTTTCCAACCATATTGCGGCGGCCATTGCACCTACCGGGTTTCTGGTGTTTCTCACACTAGTACATACACTGGTGGTGAACTCGGCCAAAGCGATGGACGTTTTTCACTACAACAAGGTACAGATATTTTGCATTTAAATGTGAGTTTAAAGATCTGATTAGATAGTTTTTCTAATAACAATGAATTTGTTCTATAAATAGACCGGAATTACCGATATGTATTGACAAACAGTCGGTGTTGTCATAAAATCTCGTAACTACGGCTTTATCGAAGCTGTAGTTACGATATTTTATAACAACACAGACGGAATACAATGATCGCGAAAAAATGTCTCACGCTTTGGCCGAGTTCACCACCAGTGACATACACACCATCAAATTAGAGCCATCAGCATATCGTCCCATTTAGCTACTTACGTGCATTGAGGCAAATTGCCTTTTTGTCAAAATGGCGGAAATGATGTTGTCCTAGTCGGGGGGGATGGGGGGTCGAATCCATGTTCCCTTGATCGAAAGACTGTGGTATTAACTATTTCAAACTATCTCGACACTAAAGGCTCCGAGGCTAAAACATTTAGGCATCAGCACACCTCAGTAATAGTTCGAACATAGGCATTTTTGTAATGTGGTGAACCTCGGTGATCTCAAAAAAGACAAAAAATAATTATAGCGCTAGTATCAAATTTTGTCGCTTGCTACCGATAACACATAACGCTGCCTTTCAACATAACCTCACAACTGCAGCTTAAAACAAACTACAGTTTCGAGGGTTAAATGCAGAAAAGGCAGATAGGTCAAAATGATAATGGCTTGGGAAAAATATTAAAGAATTTGGAGTCATTTTTTGTTGGACAAAAGTGATCAAACATTACAGGTTGATAACTATTAATCGAATGCATTTTTTTACCTTGCAATAATTGAAAAAATTCGAAGAATCAATCTCATTCAATATTGTTGTACTAGTATTTCGAAGAATTTTTCCTTTCGTTTTCTGCATCTATGAAATATATTGAGCATGCATTATTTAAAAAAAATATTATTGCCTATGTGCAATAAAAACTATTGAACAATAACACACATTCACACTCTTTGACCATAAACAATAATTTACTGCGATAAGGTATTTTTATTGTTCTTAAGGGGGAATGCTCCAGTTTTTCGGAACACTCGGTCAATACTGTAGTAAATTAAATGTTTCGTACCAATATGTTTCGCTACCATATTTTCAATAATATAACACATCATTACAATTTACCATTTTCGACGGTAAAAGTGTATTTATTATGCAAAACTGATTTCCTCAAGATGGAAATCGATTATTTAGAGCAAGACAGTCGTAAGTGTGTATGCAGTTACCCTTGTTTTGCGTCATTTTATTCATGTGTAGCTGATAAAAATTGCTGTAATTCACTAATAAGTGCGCCGACCTATACATTTTTGTTTTGAATTGTTACCGGGACATGTTGCTTAATACAATGAGGGGGTTTTATCAAATTCTATTATGTAGAACTTGAAATATTTCCAGAAATATACAAATTTTGGCATAAAACACTCCAGCTTCGTTGATCTAACCGAACACGTGAGCATGCTATTTTATACATTTACGCGTTTATAATAGCATATATTTTGGGTTTTCTGTTCTTATCAAATCACGTTATTTTAAATCCGTTTTCGGGACTAAACGATGAATATACAGCATTTTGTTAGCATTTTAGTGACCTTGGACAGGAACAAGAAATTGTGCATTTTTTCGCTGTAGGGGTATGTGATACGAAAGCCTATAAAATTCAAACAAGATCGCTGACCATCCATTTTTATTTTATTTTTCAATTGGTAATAACATGTAATTTCAACATACAAAATATGAATAAATTCTATTATTGGGAAAAATTTAGGAAACTGGAGCATTCCCCCTTAAGTCATGTCTGTCGACTGTAGTTTCTTGAAATCTTGCCCAAAATGCAAAGGGTTTACGGTGTTTAGAAAAAAGAGACGGGAAAAAAGAGATGGAATTCTTGCAAGTAATGTCGCGGAAAATGTCGAGGCAAAATTAGAAAATGTGGGTAATATGTAGTCTTCCTTGACCTCATTGCTTCCAGGAGTTTAATAGTAGGCCTATACAATTTTACATAGTGTTTTATTCACCATGTAGGTTTTTATGCAGGATAATGTATTAGGACGTCAAAATCAGGTATTGTTTGGTATTTGCGTTTAGAATACTGACGCAAATGTGGATATATTGTCTAAGGTTGCTACTTCCTATATGCGGGTATTTAAAACTGCATTTTCCATAAAAACCAGTGAAATTCCTGCTTTTACCTACTCCATCGGTAAATGTGGCTGACCCCAAGAGAAAAGACATCCGAAAATTGTGTAACACCAACACACGCAAGTCAGATTGGAAATAGCAAAGGTTAAACCAAATATAAAATTTCGAAATAAAGTATGTGTAAATGTAGACAAATATTATAGATTCGTAAAATCATCTTTCACAAATCATCGATGTTTTTTTCTAAAACCTCGTATCTATAGCTATAATTAAGCTGTAGAAGTTTTTTTTAGAATTTTACCTTTAAAATATACATAATTCATATTTCAGTATTATATGATTTTATCCTCTTGTTACTAGTAGCTCCACTGGCCTTTCAGGCCAGCGGGTTATTGTCATGGCGGTTGAAAGAACTTGTGGCCAAACCCTTTTGCCCATATACTTGTCTTGTTATAAACATCTTATGTAAATAATTGTAATAATTATGGCAATAAAATATGTTTAAACTATTGTCATGGCGGTGTGTCCGTCGTGCGTGCGTCCGTGCGTCTGTGCGTCCGTAAACTTTTTCTTAAAAGATATTCTTCTCAGACACTACTGGATGGATTTCAACCAAACTTCACAGGAATGATCCCTGGGTGACTCTCACTCAGATTTTCTTCAAAGAATTTGGATTGGACCAGAATAGCATGCGTTATCTGCCCTTGAATGTAAAAAAAAGCTTGTTTTGGCTTTGTTTTTACTCTAAAATCTACAAATATTGACCAATCAAGACAAGACTTAAACAGAATATATATAAGCATTATATCCTACCTTGGTGTAATTTTCACTTTGATCGGAATCTTGCATCATGAGTTATGTGCCCTTGAATTTGACAAAATTCCAATTTTCGACTTTGCTTTAACGCTAACAACCACAAGTGTTAACCAATCTAGATGATACTTGGAAAGAATCTTGTTGACAACAAGATCTTACTGATGTGTAATGTTCAGCATGATCACACTGTTACAATCTGAGTTATGTGCCCTTGAAATTGACAAAATTTCAGTTTTCGACACTTTTTCACTCTTGCAGCCATGAATATTGACTAATATAGACAAAATTTAAACAGAATGATGGTGACTATAAGACCTTGCATGAGTTTAATTTTGGGCTTGATTATAAACTCATATACTGAATTATCTATCCTTGAATTTGGCAAAATCACAGTTTTCAATTTTATTATCGCTCTAACATCCCCAAAATATTAGTCAATCATTTACTTTCTTTTTGCTTTGACCACATGATTGCTGCATTTTACTTTGTTTTTGCTGTAAGAACCACAAGTATTGAAATATCTAGTCAAAACTTGGATTAGATATTAAAAGAAATTCAGGCATGTGGAGCGACTCAAGACCTTCAGGTCTTTCTAGTTTTATTTTTTTAGATAAAAGTGATAAATCACTTACAAATGTATATGTAAACCGCTCGGATTAGTGTTGAAAGTTATGAGATTTTTATCCCATTGTCTATCATATAAAAACAAGGATTTATCTCCATGTCTAATAAATTATTCGAAGCCATAAGATAGACCCTCATAATTGAAATTGTAGGAAAACTATAGGTACTGACTGGTTTGCACATTTTTCACATTCTAGACAAGATATAGTTGGCACATCATGTATTTTTGATTTTTGAATATTGTTCTAGTATAATATGATACACGGTAGGGAAACTCCAGACACAGAGCCTTTGCAATTTTCAAAACAAATGGTATCCACGATGAAAAACCAACATGGCTGCCATTTTTCCAAGATGGCAGCCATTCCAAAGGATAAACAAATCAGAAAAAATACTTTATTTCGAGATAGAAGGATCGAATTTGGCACAAATGTTTCTCAGTGTATACTCTTTTCAAAACATACACTATCCACCATGAGCCAATTTCTTCATTTTCCACAAAGTTTTCCAAAGTCATTATCTTAGTGAGTAAAAAAATAGTCATTGTGTGCGCATGAGTAAATAGTCTGGTTGGTGAATAACAACAAAGATCAGTCAGATGGGAGTCATTTTAACTCTAGTTTGACCATTTCAGCTTTTTAAAGACTGGATATGTTTAAAAATTGCGAATTTTTATCTTTCTGCACCACGATTTGATCTATAATAACTACCGTTTTCTGAATATTTTCCAAAACAATACATCGGTTTTATGTCTTCTACCTCCACTTTGTTCCTTACGAACAGGAACAAAGTGCGTAGACCCTTCCTTGGCTTGCGAAGAAGCGTCCGTAATAGAACATGATCATTATCGAGAAAAAGTGAGGAACTTCTGGTTATCAGATTTTTCTCTTTTTGACTAAATACGCCCTATAGTGTATTGTACACATATCATCTTAGTTTCAACATCCACTTTATTGTCTACACCAGCTTTCAAATCGGAACGATCTATTATCTGCCGTCTGGTAACGGGTTAACTGTACAAACATGCCACTTCAAATGCATAATGCACAATCGTGCAGCTAAATCTGCCTCGTCGTGATGAAGTACACTTTGTTGGCGGGTTAAATGAGGTAGATATCACGCTTGCCTTTTGGAAGCGTACACATGAAAAATGTTTATTTCTCGTCTTACAAACAACGAAATTTAATGAAATAAAGAACACTGTAAATGCTACTTTTTGGTCTAGTCACCATCCCCGGTTCTCTCTTACTCACCGTGTCCAATCGTTACTGGTGGATGTGGTTGGGGTAACGCTGAAAGTGTGGTGTATAACGCCGGTTTGTGGCGCAAAACAGACCCCAAGGTAAAATAATTGAAAAATTGAATCGATGAAGTTTTTTCTTTTGGAATGAGACTAGGCCGAGGCTCATCTCAAATGATTTCTTGACCTCTAGCAATGTCTGCTTTCTTCGAGAAAGTTGCCGTTTTCTTTATCATTCCGTGATTGTACGGCGTTTAAGGCGAAATCAACTCACGAGGCCTCTAGTATGTATAAAAGGGTTTTCCAAGATTTGCCCCAACCACATCCACCAGTAACGATTGGACACGGTGTTACTTTAATGTACAAAACACCATAGCTACTTCAAACATCCAAAAGCGAGCATTTTTCTGTTTAATGTGTAAGTTTCCTACAATTTTTAATTGAGAGATATGCTTGTTGTTGAATATTTCAAAAGATCCCTTGGTGTTTGGTGTAGTGTGAGATAGAACCGGGAATGGAGCTCTCCATATGTCTGTATTTGTACATGTATAAACATATTTAGTACCAGATGGCAAAAATTTAGACTGGCTCAAATCCAAAGATGTTGCAGACGAAAATTTCAAGTGAATGAATTTGTACATTTCTTGGGCTTTTGTGCAGAAAACATTGTGGAAAATGAGGAAATTGTTTGTCACAATGTTTTCCAAAGCTATTATCTTGTGGTGTGTCAAAAAAGCCGCCGTGTGGAAATGGGTTTAACCCAGGGTCTTTTGGTTCGAATCTCCGCCACTTCCATCTTTTGGTTGACAATCGAAACCGATGTCATGTCTCCCTATGAAAATGGCTTCAGAAAGATGGAATGTCAATCATTATAAGTTAACAGATAGTTCATATCTATTTCTATTCAAGGGAAATAATTTTAAAAATCAAGCTCATCTATCACCAAACAAAGACATAAAGAGTTTCAATCTTCATTATGCTCATATTGACTTTTGTTTTCTTTTGACACAGTAAGTGTACACTGAAAGAAATGATAATGCCGTTTAAACATTTTCCTATTCTTTTTCAAAATCGGCGATGCGGACGGATGATTGCCTATGGTAAACAAAAGACTGTAAATTGACCTTTCTTTAATATTTTCCCTTGCAATTCTTGTATTATACGTCCATGTGAAAAATGTTGAAAACCAAAGAATGAAATGCTGACAATCGGAACTGCGATTATTTCAATAAATAATAATAGTCATCATTTACAGACCACTATATTTTCTCTACTATTTGTACCATTCTGACATTCATTAGCCTACAAAATAGGCAACACTTAGATTTTGCCATTGGGAAAAGGGTTCACAAATTCAAATATTTACGAATGTGAAAATATTTAACATTTTTTTTTTTAAAAAATGATAATGCAAGAAAACAAAATGTGAACCATTTTGAAGAATGCAGAGAAATCATTAAATGAATATCCTTTTTATGTTCATCAAAAATAGTTAAGTGATTTAAAGGGAGCACAGGAAAATACGTAAGTAGACTTTTTTTTACTTGTGAACCTTCTATAATTTCGAATTAAAAAATAACATGACAATTTGATGATGGAATTGCTATTTACACTGGCATTATTTAAAAGAACATTCGCAGATAAAATACCACCTCTTCCGAAAAGAAGTGATCCGAAGGAAAAGATTAACATGCATACTACAGTGTAAATCTTTACTTTTGTAAAAACTCGTACAAACCCGACTTTTTAGAAGGCAAATTGATGCATAATGATACACGCTGCCCTCCTTGTTTGTAAAACCTTTGTTCGACCAAACAGATCTCCATTTCATTGTGGACCGAGGTTGACTAGAAACTCAATGATTTGAATTGCTGACCAAAATTTATATTCAACCAGTAGTCGTCTTTTCTTTCTAGGTAAGATGCCGGAAGTTTGCACACGACACAAGGGTGAGCCACTGACCGTATACTCGGTGATACATGAACGATGCATGTGTTTAAAATGTGCCATGGTTGAGCATGATCAGCTTTCCGACTTCGTACCAATATCCGAGGGCGCTCGTAGAGTTAGAAAGGATGGGAAAGCTCTTATTGATGATATTGCAAACTTGTCAAACACAGCTCAACGAGTTAAAGGTCAAAGAGATTCTGATTATCAAAACATTGCACAAACAGAGAAAAAGATACGAGCGAATATACGTAAAATAAAAGATCAATTTACAAGAAAGCTTGATCTTATGGAACAGAAAGTTATAAACAAAGTAAAAATGTTGGTGACTAAAAATTCAACAAATATAGCCAACGACCAACAGACTCTAAGAATGCTACAATCTGATCTGAAGAAAATGGGTGACCGATTGACAAAAATTCTGAAATCAAACTCTGAGATAGAAGTTATCCGTTCCGTAATCGCCGAAAAGAATACACTAGAAGAAAGAAGCTCGAAAATAAGGGAACAAGAAGAGAAGAAGACAGTCAAGAACATAGATCTGAACATTTCACAAGCGGTTCAGAACTTTCTAGACACTGTCGAGGATATAGGAGAGGTCACAGTTGATGGTGATGAACAATATGAGTACATGAAGAAGTCAGTTGGGTTCGTGAAGCAGAGCGGGTCAGTGGAGACGTTGTCATTACGATCTATCGGCGACGGAGAACGTGTTAGTCCATTCACCAGCCCGGGTCGTGTGTCGAGAAACAGATACGGAATACACACGAAAAGTCTCTACAGGCCGCAAGATGAGAAACTCGTCGAAAAAGAAGAAACTGTTATCAATTTCATGTCTGATGAGGATTATTTGATAAGAAGTGGTCATATTCTCCTAACTGCCAAGCATGAATCCCCCTGCAGTATTAGTGGTATTGCTGCTTTGTCAAACGGCAGGGTTGTGGTGTGTGATTCAAAACATAAATGTATACAGCTACTTAATCGTAAAAGTAAAGTGATAGACTATCTGCTCTGTAGGAACAAACCATGTGACGTTGATTCAATCTCCGATCATAGCGTCGTGATTAGTTTCTACGAGAAGGACTACATCAGTATCTTTAACATCTCCGACTATCGCTTCATCCATATAAGAGACTTGGTGATCAGTGGCAGGGGCGGAAGTTACAGCATTAGCCATGAAAACGGCAAGTTCGCCGTATGTCGACGGGGAGAGATCAAAATCGTGTCAGGTGAGACCCGTAGACTAATAAACACGGTGGAAATAGATTCTCACTTTCCTAAAATAGCAATGGCGGATTCGAAACTATATCTGTCCGATTTTGTAGGCGGTAAAGTCACGTGTTTAACGGACCTTGGTAAAGTGAAATGGGAATACGGCAGAGAGGAATTTGAACCTAGTGGACTCGATCTTGATATAAATAAACTGTTTGTATGTGACGTGAAAGGTACTGTATCGGTACTGTCGACATATGGGGTGTTATTGAGGGACATATCATGTCCGGGGCACCTAAATGCGATATGTGTGGATCCGTGGACAGGGACATTACTTGTGGCCCAAGAGAGTCGGGATCGGACAAAGTCAAGAGAGCTGAAAATAATACAGATATAGAACAGACTGTCATATACAGCTAAGATAATGAAAATTGATTGGTCAAATACAGTGTAACGCTACAACGTTACATGCTGTGCACATGACAATATATTCATGGCCTTTATCAGCATTTTCTTCTTTTCTCTCAATGTTTAAAAGGTTTTAAATTCACATATTGTCTTGGAAGAAGTTAAATGTAAGAAACAATGGAACTACTATTTTGTTTTGAATCTTTTATTAATAAATTTCAAGTTCCGAAAAAATTTCATATTCCGTAAAGTAGACTGACTAACAGGCTTAGGAGAAACTTTCAAAAGTGAACACTTTCGACCATTGACCAGTTGTGCAATCTGGTCACACTTTTTTAACATTTCATTACAAGAGTACCGTCTTCCTAAACCCTTTTCAAACGGCTAATTTTCAAAATTTCCATTTCAAATGCTGCTGCAGACGACAAATGTGCCTTGTTAAGATATAATTGTGTTAAATTTAGCAATATAAAATATTGAGGCAAAATGAAACAAGAGTGCCATGGTCACAATATACGCCGCCACAGGGACTAAGTTTTAAGGGGGCATAACTCAGGCAAAAATCAATGAACCATAAAATCCTTCCTTCATGCACATCTACCAATTAAGGTGATAACATTGACCAAGTTTCAAGAAGATCCAGCCAGAAACTTAGGAGGAGTTGCGTTGACAAGAAAAGTGGACGGACGTACGGACGGACGGACGGATGGACGGATGGACGGACGGACGGACGGACGGACAGACGGAGAAGATGACGCCAATATACGTCCGCCTCCGGCGGCGTATAAAAATGCTGAATATCAGCATTTTCTTCTTTTGGCTCAATGTTTTCCGAAGCATTTTCTAATGGGGACGCTAAAACTGGGTCTTATTTGGGAAAGGACTATGGAACTCAAGGAACATAATGAAAAGTTGATAAACGGGTACAATACGAGTAGTTACTTTCTTATCACGACTTTCGTATTACATTATTTTTTCTAAACAATATACGACCCGAATCAAAACGAATAGGCCTAATACATTTCGGGCCACTACTTTTTAAATTAGTACGTGCATAGGTGCTGTCTGATAAAGATCCATATCGCTATATCACTGTTGCTACAGGTCACGAGGGATCTATGAGAAAACGACATGGATCTTGATCAAACTGTGCATATGCACAGGTTGATTTCTTTGACATCAATAATCAAACTAGAAAATTTGAAGGTTCGGCGAAGATCAAAGATAAGATATGAACACCTTATCTGTTGTACTGAAATCATAATCTGGTACAATGTGTGGTTTTCGATGCTATTCGACGATGTACTGCTAGTTTTGTAACACAAGCTAACACCATGGACACAAATAATATTCCTGCAGCAAACACGAATCCTGATCGCTGAGTATGTGTTTTGTCGATTATCAAGCCTGAAAAAGAACGTGAAAACAATTCGATGGCTCAGCTTGAAACGGTTGTAACTGCCTATATGTTTATAGGCAGTTACAACCGTTTCGCGCTGAGCCATCGAATATTTCATTTCTATAGTCCGGTAAAGATATAGCGTCACATGTTTACAAAGTTAAACTACGAAATATCGAATTCCAAGCTACTGTAATTTTGCATATGATGACTAGAGTCTTGCAGGTGGCACACACTTGCAAGAATCAAACCAACACATGCACAATCTTCTGAAAATTAAGAGCGCCTTTCTCACGGTGACACACGTGACTTTTGGGAAGCGTTCACACCGAAGAATCTTCCGCTTCAATGATGTTTTGTTTAATTTCTCAGCCTATACTCTACATATTTTGAGGAGATAAAGAGCATCGTCCACGCCACCGAGCGATTCGTGTGATTTATTCCCAGTTCTAAATCACTCTGCACTCTCATTTCGTTTGAATGTTTGACGAAACCATGATATTCGGAGCATAGGTAATTAGACTCCGAAATTGTCATCTGAAAGTCGCGTACGGTGCACTTTATCTCGTCAGAATCCGTAGAGTATAAGCTGAGAAATTAAACAAAACATACTTGAAGCGGACGATTTTTCGGTGTAAACACTTCCCAAAAGTCACGTGGGTTACCACCGTGTTTCTTTTGCTGCTTAGGTAATTATATAGAATTGAAAATATGTTACATAATGTCGTGTATTGACTGTACGTCATCATTTCTTTATTTGTTAGCGCAGCATAATATGTGAATCTTTGGTATTTTTCTGCTCTAATCATGAATAAACAACTGATCATTCAAAACTTTCTTATTTTCTTTATTCATCAGATTTTCGATGCAAAAACATTTCTTTTTTGCCATTTTTAGTTTAATATCTTACGATTATTAAACAAAGGAGACTACGTTTTTGAAGGTAAACGTTACTGTTAACTGACGTACATGTAATAAGTTTCGTCAAAATGTGGCTTATCAGCAATGGATCTTGGTCAGAATATACCATTTTCTATCGTGGACATCAAACCAGGTTTTGTTTTGGGAAGGATCTAAATGAACGATATTTATCTGCAAGTGGCAAACCGGCCTGAACAGCGACACCTGCACATGACGTTGGAGTCTTTGTTCTACATTGTGTACTCTTATTGAAAAATAATTGGACCAGGTTCTGAAAAAAGTTCCCTTGTGGCATTTGAGTATAACACGGATCCAGTTCAGCCTGTGCAAACGCACAGTCGGATCAGGATCCATGTTTCTCAAATAGCTTGTTCATGATCAGTTGCACATGTAAGACTACATTAGACCATAGGCTGATCTGAAAACTTGGTTTCCCAAAATGCTTTAGCCCTTTCCCAAACGACAAAATGTTAGGGCCGTCTAATTTAAAAGGAGTTACAAGCGACAGAATTAGTGTCACATTGAGTATGGAAGTTGTAAATAACTGCATGGAAAATATTAAGGTGCTGGTTTTTCAGCATTTTCTTCTTTTATCCTAAACGTTTTCCCAAGCCCTTTCTCTCAGGGACGTCAAAACCAGGCATTGTTTGTGATATGGTTAAGGGCACTTTTTTCAAGATCCGCTCTCAATTTTGTAAGATACCTACCTGCAAAAGGCATACCAGCCACGACAGCCACACCTTCCAGAGTACAGATCCAACCAAACCCAACATCCGTGTGTTCATCATCTAAATACAGCGCAGCCAGTGAAATGTGGCAGGATAGAAAGGCACCTGCAATAAAACATCATTGAACAACTAGGGGAGACGGGGCTAGTCCAGTCTCGGGGCATGCCAAGCCACAACAGCCAGACCCTACAGAGTACAGATCCTATCAAACCCAACATCCGTGTGTTCTGCGTCAAAATATAGTACAGTCAGTGAAATGTGGAAGGATAGAAATGCACTTGTATCATAAATTGCATTTAAAGATAATTTTAGTTATACGGATATATAAGAAATATGAGATCCACAATAAAAGAGATAATACTCTTAACAATCTAAACTAGGCGGCCATATTGGAATTCAACATGACGACAATCTAAGGGTTCGAATATTTGGTTCTGCATACAGAATCATTTGTATTGGTCTATATTACACGTGTTCCAAATTTGGTGCTTTCCTGAAAAACCTAATGATCATATGCCTTATCCACCTATCTAAAACACACTAATGATCAAACCCAACCATTTAAGAATAGCGCAGGTCTCGAAATGGAGTTCTGGTCCCATTCTTATCAACGATGATTGGTAAGTGGATAGTACATAAATGTTTTGGAGGAAATTTTGACTTATACTCGTAAATGTAGGAGACAATTCATGGGCGGATCTAGAGGGGGGGGGGGGGGGGGTCGGGGGGTCCGGACCCCCCTGGCATTGGCCGAAAATTGCATTTTGACTATATAAATTTAGTGTAACGTTACATATCTACTACATTTTAAGCCATAACTTGGGCTTGGACCCCCCTGGAAAAAATTTTGGGTTTGGACCCCCCCCTGGAAAAAAATCCTGGATCCGCCCTTGCAATTGTTGGAAATTTTCTCGAAAGGAACAATATCTCTCCTTTGACTGTTATCCGTATTTCAGACATTAATGTCGAGTTAATGAGAATACCTAATCAAAGTACTGAAAGTACAGTTGGGAAGCAAATTCGTTAATAATGTACAATGTAGGCCTATTCAGAAGTAGATTACTTTGATTAGGTACTTTGATTATCCATTTGAATACCTTGAATACTTTGATTCCATGCTGGTGATTTTGAATCTATTTTTAGCACAAGTTGACAACCTTTATGTGTATACTAGTACTAACCAATCAATGGATGCAGTTTGCCAGGTACTACCAGTTGTAAATACATAATATACACGCTACGGTTTATCAGTGTGTAAATTGTCTATTTATAGCTTTGAGCCTTTGAATATATTTCATAGTTCAGTAAACTTGACTGACCCATTTACAAGGAAGATCATTGGACTGATCTTTGAACCATAATAAGGCAAATTACTACGTCGGTCTTTTCTTCGCTTAAAGACATGATTAATAGAATGTTTCACTTTCAGTCACACTATTCAATATCTACATGTATAACTTCAGACTTACATATGAACATTCGAATGACTGTTACCTCATTAATTGTTGCTTTTGATAGAACTATTTATAGTGAGGAGGACTGGAAGATGTTGTGTGGTATGCAGAGAATGTTAAAGTGCAGAGAAGCACGGCTGTAAAGAAAAGCAAATTTTCCAAATTTGCTTCCCAAAAACGGTGCAATGACAACACATTACATCGTCTAATTTTCATGAAAATCGAATGTGTTGAGATATACATGTATAGACAGCCTCCTTCACTTCGATATAACGAGTGTCGACTTCATTCTGAAAGACAGACTTTGATCTACTCTAAGCCGAACTTCTAAACGGCCACTTTTTTTTTTCGAATAAATAATTCGTATCAATTTAATTAGATCGTATGTTTGCTTTTTGTAATTAACGAAGTCACCGGCTCTCTTTTCGAACAAGTTGCAGCAGTGTCACGTCAAAAATGAAGCACGTGACGTCATTTTGGTCGAAACGTTAAAATTGCACGTGCGTATTTTGAAATACGTTACGTCGTAATAAATATCGATTCTCCTTTGATAATTTATCCATATAGATAGACAAGTCAGATAAACAGTTAACATGACAAGATTTATCATGATCTTCGGAATGTTTGATGTTGGGACTCCAGTCAGAAAGGTCAATTTGATAATTTCCTTTCCTAACAAAATCTTAATGTAATCGTTCGATGTCTTTTGTTTCTGGGGTAAATATATCGTTTTAATTGTTTGTCGATGGTTTGAATCTGATGTTTGCGGCTTTTTCACAAATTAGTAAATTTAGGATGAGTGCAGGCGTACCGGAAGTGTTCATAAAACACAGCTACGGCCACACTTAAGGACTACTATTCGTCAACAAGATGGACAGCTTTATTAAGCAAATTCTAGAAATAATATCATGCATGTACACACAACCGCTAGACGAAATTTGGGTAATCCCAGCCACCCAATCCACTACAAACGGCTATGAGGCGTTTGAATAAATGCGATACTAGGCCGCATCGTCAACGAAATGTCCAAGCCTTAGCACTGCGACACATATTTTGAAACCTTGACATCCCCAATGTTATCAGAAAACGGATCGGACAGAAAATAAATCAAGAATCATGTATTGAACTTGTTAAACGGACGGATTCGAGCACTGCCAAAGTAAATTATTTAGAAGACCTGACTCGGGAAATCCAGCAAACCTGGTATTTCTGCACTGTACCATACCATACAGTATCTTAAAGAATGCATATTATCCACGAGAATAGGATTCTTAGCCATGATAAATGCACACAGGGCATCGGATATTAAGTTGTGATATGTGACTTTTTTATTTATGGGGTAGTGCACTTCTAAACGTCACCATTTCATCAATTACAAACACAGCTTTGGGAAACTATTTCACGTTTTTCCAAAATGAATGTATTTTACAAAGTACCAAAAACAAAATGAGTTTTCATCAGAGATGTCGATTTACAGGTGAAAGAATAAGGTGGCCGTTTAGAAGATCGGGTGAGTGTATAAATTCTTCCTAAATGGATTGGAATTCTTAAATTGTGTATTTCTACTAAACTTCTGGGAAAAGGTGGAAAATCTGTATGTTCAATTATAAGTCTATTAGACCAATTTAAATTGAGTTGAATGACGTTGATTTACCAATGTTGTACTAAATGAAATAAAAATTCACCACTAAAAACCAGAACTCTTTTTGTTTCTCTATTGAAATTTTCCCTACTTTCTCGTCAGTTAAATACGGAGAGATTCGGTTGGTCTAACTTTACATCTGATAAATCAACACGAAAAAGGGAAAACGTATACATCAAACTTACCCGACATCATTCCTGCCGTAACTGCCAATATAATGAATACTACAAACACACTGAAGAAATAATACAAGAACGAAGTGATCGTTCCTACTAACAGTGTCACAGTATACACGTTTAGAAGGTCCCAGTCTAACACTCTGTCAAATATACCGGGCACCAGTCTACCGACTAAATGTCCAGCACCCTGCGTCATCAGGACTATGTATATTTGTTGGTCTGTTAAGGAGGCTTCCTTCATCAGATCTGGTAGAAATGTTCCAGGTGAAAATATCACTATATAGGCGACCACTGCTGAGGCAGTGAACAGCATAAATATACGGTTTCGAGCTATGGCGAGTGACTTGCTTTTGAAGTTCTGATCTGAAAGAAAAATAACGGAATCAAATCTTCCAACAATTGTACGGCCAAATCTTTCCTACGTGCAGTCTTTGTCGTGGTTGCGTCCACCAAAACCGTACGTTGCATGTGCGTGCATCGCACGACTACGCATACTTCTTAGACGCAGACCGCACGCAGGAGCACGTACGACCGGTTGTAAGAGAGGCTTAAGTTACCGGCAAACAAAAAATGGTTTTCAGACTATTTCCTTTAAAACAAATAACCGAATTGAAAAAAAGGTTGAGTTTGTTTTATACACAAGTCGCAAGTCAATTTGCTATAGAAGATGCACATTTTTCTAATTGATCTTTTAATTATCTACCTTTGTGATCTGTGTGGATACTTTTGAAGAAAAAAGACTAGCTCTACCTTCTGTTCAGTTTTTACACCGAAAATGGTATCTTGGAATATCCGTTGCCAGGTAATAATGTAGAATACACACTGGCATTACCAACATCTTTAAACAATATATCACAGAATGCAATGTTCTCATTGCAAATTTTATTTTCCGGAGCAAGTTAAGAACAATAGAATATACAAAACGATTAGGTAGTATTTCGTCGTTGTAAATGCAAAACCTCGTATCTCGTTTTTGGAAAATTTTAAAGGGGAGGGAAAAAAGAGTAATAACTTTTCTCAAACTAAAATGTTTCAGTTGAAATGTTGACATACTGTTCACAAATAATGTGTCTTACTGATCAGTAAAAATAGGCCTATATCAAAACCTGCGAGAGTTGTCTAAACTGGGTACACAAGTCTGTAGATCTACTTTGAAAATCGCAAGAATCGACATACACGGTTTTGCATTTACACCGACGATTTATTGGTCTACCTTGTTTCTCTGACGGTTCAACAGCTTTGTGACTTTTGTCATCCACAAACATAAGACTACCAGGTAACGTCTGTAAAGCCATTCCAGCTAGTAGTATATAGGTCCCTCTCCATCCATATTTGCTGATCATGTAAGACAGGAAGGGCGGCAAGGCGAGGCCGCCAACTGCAGATCCGCTTGAACAGATTGCCAGAGCCAATGCACGGTTTCTATGAAATGACTTCATGATGATAGTCGTAGCCGGTAGCAAACTTGTACAAGCACCTAAGCCTGAAAGAACATGTAAATAATTAGGGTCTATTTTCATGTCGTACTATGTTAATAAATCCGCATTATTTTTATGTTTGACATTTAGTTTTACCAATTAAATATATGTGCTCTTTATCTGACCTATAAATTGTATCCCAAATGAATATATTGCATTCTGGAATTGTAGAAAAGAAATTTCTTCAAATTTAAGATTTGCTAGAAATGTGCCGGAGTAGCGAGACCATACCCGAAGCTCTGTGGTTGGCCTTACAAATGTGGGCATGCAAGGTTTGAGAGCGAGAATGAGGACATAGAAACCGTTAATGTATCGAACATAACTTTTGAACCGAACGTGATAATGGTTCACATTTCACATGCGTGGGACATCTGTGTCTTTGGTACAAAGGTCATAGTCATAATGTGAGGTTCAAATATCTAAGCTTCGTTGTCAAAAACTTGCCATTAGGGAGATAATAGTGTTTCAAAAATACACTTAGTTTAACTATGTAATGAAATGTGACCCGTAAAGCTTAAGAGAACTCCAAAAATCCAAATGTTGACAAACTTGTCAGACTCACCAAAGGTCAACTAGATACAGTATGCGAAAAATGAACTTATAGTAAGTTAGGGAAAACATTCCAGGTTTAGAAAATTATTATAAAAGAGAAAAGTGTCGGCCCTAGTCTGGCTGCGCAGACTGACCAAGGTCGATATTTTTCACACATATCATTTATATCATACCTCCAAGTAATCCGTACGTAAGATATAACCAATCAAACGATTCTACAAACGAGCTCGTCAACATGCCAGACGTTAATATAAGAGATCCTACAATGGCCACCTTCCGCTCTCCGAACACTGTCACAAAATAACTCACAGGAACTCCTACAATAGAAATTTCATTTGAATACATAGGGTATGAAAAACGTAGTTATTGATAGCAATTAAAATATCCATATCCCAAAAGAAAGCTATTTCTCATTATGAGACACAGTAACTTTGAATCGTGCCTATTCAGAAGTGTCTGATAATATTTCGAAGACAAGGTTTGAAAATGTGGTGTTAATATTCTATTAGTTATCTTTGGTTCACGTGTATTGCACTTGGCTTTTCGCACAAAAGTCATTGGTTCTATCCCACAGCGCCTTAGTATTTTGACAGAAGGTATTGTCCAATGTCCCCCTTATAAGACAATACCTGTTTATTAGAAGGTAACACAACAATAATTCAAACAACCAATAAAAAGTTTATATGGGTTATGTTGGGGTTTGTTGTAAACCAAAGATATTTTGTTTTCGGATATCAAATATTGTCGCTTTTCAACAAAAACCTCGTAACTGCAGCATGCTATAAGCTGCAGTTACGAGGCTTGTGTTGAAAAGCAGCGATATCACTGTTTTCTTTACCTGCTACTCCAATGAGGCCTGTAAACAAGGATGCCACCCAAGCCGCTCTGGACTGTACAACATCGAACTCCGTGTGTAGCTCACTGTACAGAATCCCGAACGATAACGACATTCCCATCACAATAAAGTGGAACAGAAAACTCCCCACAACCATCCCTATGTACCGTACATTTTCCATGTTGGTTTACCTAAAACGAGACATATTTAATCATGCTATTTATGTACAGCGAACAACCGAGCCCGAAGTCATCCGAATGGGGAGGTCATCATTCTTATTTCCTCCTTTTTGAAAAGTTAGTTTATAGATTTTATAGATACAGCATTTCAAGTCAACGACGCGTTCGATTGGTTTTCGGTCTTCTGCATTTACAATCCTACATATCTTCTTTATAGCATGGTTTGGCACATTGTGTCATCAGATGCTTTCAGAATACCTGAATCACAATATTAACTTGAGCCGACTTCGTTTTAGCCTATCGTTCGAGATACTCGCTGTTCCAACTCTTGGATTCATCCCACGTAATGCATCATCCAATCAAAATATTTGTTGATATCGGTTTTGATTGGTCTGCTGCTTTCATACGGACAAAATGATTCAGTTTTCTTACTGATTGAGGATGGTCAGACTATTGCAGCGTAAAACAGCTCGGAATATTAGTGTTCGCTTGGAGCTGTGACCCTTGCTAGAGGGCGAAGCGAAGTCGGTATTGGTGTTAGACAGATCTTTTGTTTTACGTCATCAATATACGTTTGTGCATAGTGCACTTTACCCAATTAATTGTATACATAACTAGTTAATTATTAAGAAAAACAGTTGAAAGAAGAATCTGTCACTCGTCATTTCTTAAATTGAACATTGAATAGAATCCCATATTACACTTAAGTCAAGATGAACACCAATTTTGAAATATTCACAAAATGAATAAAATAGAAATAAACACCACTCGCTTCGAAGATTCTTTTTATCATTCTTGGTTCACAAAGATTTCCAATTTCACCTGTTAAAATCCAAAGGCTGTTCCTTTACTGACAGAAATATCTTCAAGACATTACATGATCTCTAAGTTGATAAAACAACTAACCAGAAGGATTTTTATAAAAAAAATCTAACAAACTGTAAGAGAGGCTTGTTCCGATTGGTCAATAGTCTGCAAACTAGTGTTAAATCATTTATATATTTGTGGACAACATTTGAAGCCATTTTAGATTCTTATCAATATGCTATTATAACTAAGCTGGTGGAACTATGTACTTTAATACCTTCTGTTTATCCACCACAGTCCGTTTGATAAGAATGCGATATATTTTTAAGCCTTTCACAAAATATAAAACCATCTTTCGACGGCCAAAATATAAAAGCGTGTATGGAATTAATGAGGCAAATGCTGATGACCAGAGTTTTCTTCCTTTGTCTCAATAAATTTCTATGACATCTTGCACACTTATCCTAGCGACTCTGTGTCGTCTGAAGAAGTTTTCATTTAAAGTATTTCCTATCCCCGACAATATTTAATCTCGTCGTCTCAAAAATTGACTTACTGAAGGGTAACACTCTTAACTTAATCTTTTTCTAAACAACAAAT
Source organism: Fragum sueziense (assembly GCA_963680895.1). NCBI lineage: Eukaryota > Metazoa > Mollusca > Bivalvia > Cardiida > Cardiidae > Fragum > Fragum sueziense. The sequence goes on along the minus strand of OY804607.1, from coordinate 41,574,257 downwards.
CATTAAACATGCCTTATTCAAAAGGAATTAGGATACTGACGCGAAACATGATATCAAGGATATATTTTTTATGCTCTAGCATAGTTATCAGATGGCAATTTTCATTGAAACACGAGGAAGAAAACTGACCTTAGCCTGTTTTACATAATTATCTTTTATATAGATCATCTAAATATACATAGTGCTGTCACTAGTAAAATGATGTTTACAAAAAATATCATCAAAGAATGATTCGCCGATCTTTCAATTAAGTTTAAGACGGGATCTACATGTACAAAAAAGTGTCCTTGTAGTATTTGATCATACTGTGTTTCCAAATCAACCAGAGCATAAAAATTGTGTGTTATGATCTATTTTCATTCTTCTCCTGGGATTTACTGAAGACTTTTGGAGAAAAACAACATGGTATCATTCAAGACTATGCACATGTACAGACTGATCTGAGCCGCGTTCTTTAGAGTGAGATTTCTTGAGATATCTTGAGATTTCTTAAGATGTTTTAGGATAAAGCGCTCTTTTGAGCAAAATTTTTAAGACGATCACTGCGAGCCGCCATTGCTCTATACTTCTTTCGGAACCCCTCGGTAATTTCTGTAGAAATCTATATGGGAGAGAATTGACCGAGTTTTTCCGAATGCTCCATAATTCATAAACCGCGGTGTTCGGAATGCTCCATACTTAATACAAATGACGTCATGATGACGTCATTTGTATAAATATGGAGCATTCAGAGGAGCTCGGTTAAAGTCTCGATCTTAAAAACGCTTTATCCAAAACACATAAAGAAATCTTAAAAAAAAATATCGCTCTAAAGAACGCGCCTCTGGATTTATGCTGGTGTCAAATGCCATAAAGATCCCTTTTTCTATAGGCTGTCTCATTAATTCTGTATTATATCTCTTCACGCCTGATGGACTGCATGATAAAATTATCATGTTATCGTTTGATCTGGCTTAACCCTTTCCCAAAACAAGACCTGTTATTGACGTCCCTAATAGAATAGGCTTGGGAAAACATTGAAACATTGTCTCAATATTTTCTGTGGCATTTTTTACACATATCTTATCTTTAATAACATCTATTTTGTCATTTGTGGCAGTTTTTGAAGTGGATCACCCTGAAATTTGGCCGTTTGGGAAAGGGTTAAGCAAACTATTTCTTAACTATTTCTTAAGGATAACAACCCATCATTAGATACCGAGCTCTTCGTGCAACTTCGGGCGCCATAAGTGGCAAAGGAATTTTGACGGCAGGACACCGTCAATTTTCGTGCGTAATTCGTGGCAACGGAAATTGACGAGGTTATTCCTCGTCAATTTCCGTTGTCACGAATGGCATCCGAAGATGCACGATATGTTTTGTATCTAATGATGGGTTGTAATCCTTAGTATGATAAAAACCAAATTGTCATGAACATATTAATACAGCGAATAATGAGTTTTTCACTAAGGTACCCGTGTAACCCTACATAAAACGGCCAAAGTTTAAGGGGGAATGCTCCAGTTTTTCGGAACACTCGGACTTTACTGTAGTAATTTAAATGTTTCGTACCAATATGTTTCGCTACCAGATTTTCAATAATATAACACATCATTACAATTTACCGTTTTCGACGGTAAAAGTGTATTTATCGTGCAAAACTGATTTTCTCAAGATGGAAATCGAATATTTAGAGCAAGACAGTCGTAAGTGTGTATGCAGTTACCACTGTTTTGCGTCATGTTATTCATGTGTAGCTGATAAAAATTGCCGTAATTCACTAATAAGTGCGCTGACCTATACATTTTCTTTTTGAATTATTACCAGGACATGTTGCTTAATACAATGAGGGAGTTTTGTCAAATTCTATTATGTAGAACTTGAAATATTTCCAAAAATATGCAAATTTTGACATAAAACACTCCAGCTTCGTTGATCAAACCGAACACGTGAGCATGCTGTTTTATACATTTACGCATTTATAATAGCACATATTTGGGGTTTTCTGTTCGTAATAAATGTAAGACGTTACTTTAAATCCGTTTTCGGGACTAAACGATGAATATACAGCTTTTTATTAGCATTTTAGTGACCTTGGGCAGGTGCAAGAAATTGTGCATTTTTTCGATGTAGGGTTATGTGATACGAATGCCAATAAAATTCAAACAAGATCGCTGACCACCCATTTTTATTTTATTTTTCAATTGGTAATAACATGTAATTTCAACATACAAAATATGAATAAATTCTATTATTGGGGAAAAAATTAGGAAACTGGAGCATTCCCCCTTAAACCGTTCAAATTTGACAGGTGTCGCAGGCGACATAATTGGTGTGAGCTGATATGGAAATTGTATATTTGGACAAAAAAAAATAGAAAATGCTTATCATCTCGGAAAATAAATAGATGTTGAAGCAGAAGTTGCATGATAATTGCATCTCCTCACGTCCGTCATCTAGTTCTGTGGATTTTGAATTTGACTCGCGCCTCAAATATTGTATGAAGATATAAAAAAGCGTATTCACTCAATTCAAAAATACAATTAAATTGCCTTTACTTTGACATCAATTTTATGATATCAATTTCTACAGAAGTTCCGGTTATCTTCTGTGCGTACTTTATTGTTTGACTCAGCATTATATTCTGAGCAATTATTCCTTTCTTTTATAAAAAATCAATATCCATTGAGCCATATAACAAGAGATTTCATTTAATAAATGATCTACACCTTCAGGTTGGTAAATTCATACGTCATTTCTGGTTTGTAATTATCGTGCCATTTGAATTTTCGACAGCCTAGCACGATCTCCTTTAAAGGACAAGACACTAAAATTAAAAACCAAAAATAACGTATGAATTTACCAACCTGAAGGAGTAGATCATTTATGTCCAGTGATAGCAGACACTCTATTATGTATACAAATCCGAGTCGATGAATAATGTGCGTCCCATATTTATTGTCATTGTTTTTGGTTTGTTTAACGGTTACATGTGCCCAACCTTCAAACAGCAATTACGTCAGAGGTACGTCATCTGTGCTCAGCGAGATTCAACACACCATACAACCGGCTGCGTCGAAGACAGACGAGAGTGAAGCGGAGACGGATTTGGCATCTGATGTCAGGTGCACGGAAGGTCAAATTAATTTACTTTTATAAATAAACGAAATAATCTATGGTGTTAAATAGTTGATGAATACGCGTGTAAGTGTTCAGTGCTTCTACAAAATAAATCTTACCACGTATCCCTCGCAAATGAGGTCAAAGTCATTAATTATTTCGGAGGTTTCCTACAAAAAGTTTGACTTCGCGCTCGAATATTTCGCATATCTCTCAATATGTGTCAGTTGAACTTGTACACGAATAAAGTGTAACCATTCAACGATATATCTTCCAAATTTGAAGCTGTATTTCCAAAAATTCGGCGACTCTCGTCTGGTCGGTTGTACGGCGTGTTAACCCTTTCCCAAACGACAAAATTTTAGGGTGATCCTCTTCAAAATCTGCCACAAATTACAAAATGGATGTTATTAAAGATTGGATTTGTGTAAAACATGGCACAGAAAATATTGAGACGAAAGGAGAAACTGCTGGTTATCAGCAGTTTCTTCTTTTGTTTCAATGTTTTCCTAAGCCTTTTCTATTAGGGACGTCAAAACCAGGTCTTGTTTGGTAAAGGGTTAAATGGAAATACCGCGGGGGGGGGGTCTCGTTGACCTTGACCTTGTCTCGTTTTCAAGTAAAAATAGAATATGTAAACTCGCTTGTCAAGGATTGATCTTTAGCAAAGGAAATATGGTTATTCGCCGTGATCAAGGTGTTTGAGGCTTTTACGCATTGCAAATTGTTTTTCCGTGTAGAAGTATGAGTTCCCGATTAGTTCGAAAGCATAAAAAATCTAGCATGTGCCCCTTTAACCTTTTCCCAAAACGACACAATTTTGGGGAAATTAAATGGCTATGAACTTTGTGCTAAAAAAATCGGTTTGTCGTTATGTTTTGATAACCCGTCGTTGTTGTTATGAAACCTCGTAACTACGGTTTGAATCAAGCCGTAGTTACGAGATTTTATAACAAAACCCACGAAATCTTGTTTGTTTGTCCGAAATTACGTCACTGTTTACTTGATAAAATCGTTCCTTATTAAAAAACTGCCACAAATGATAAAATGGATGTTATCAAAGAGAGGATTTGTGTAAAATAAGGCATAGAAAATATTGAGACAAAAGGAGAAACTGTTGGTTATCAGCAGTTCTTTTGCCATAATGTTTTCCAGAGTCTCATCTATTGAGGATGTCAAAAGTAGGTCATGTTTGCGAAAGGATTAAGCTGCTGTCGTAAGGGTTAATGTTGTTGTGTGTGGAATTATTAACGAAATGTTGCAGAAGGTGTGTAATGGACCGAAGCCCACCATTCAACAAATAGTGGTCAGCGAATTGTCGCTCTGCCGTCCCATAGGCAGGGAACCACGTAGGGACCAGTCTAAAATTTTGTCGTAATTAGCTTTAATTTCCTTTCTTTATGAATAAACCATTATGTGTTATCCGACTTATTGGTGACATTCAACACTTTATATCATTTCGATAAAAAGCGAACATAGAAAAGTGTTGAACAATGGTTTTTTGTTAAAATAATTCAAATATTTGTTAATATTGTACACATAAAGACGAGTCATTTAGATAATTAAGAATTTATTCAGAACATAATTAAAGGGAGATCACCTGTAGGAAACAAGTGAATGCTATTTTAAATTCTTTGGGTTATTGCCTGCGCGCCGTCCCCCTTTCACACCCTGATGAATATGATGATTACAATAAATTTGATCTCTTCAAACAGACCCAAGGTTAGGAATAAGAGGGCTTACAGGCCATAACATTATACCCCCCCCCCCCCCCCCCGGTTGGCCAAAATGTCTAATTTTCCTTATTTTACACTGAAAATAGTATTTTTATCCAACTGACGTAGTTTATAATTTAGGCCCTATGCTAATAGAGGTCAAGCTGTGCAAGGTCAATTTGTAATCGTAAAAGAATCTATGCCAGAGTGGTCCGTTTTCTGATGAGTTTTCAGCAACCCTTTTCATTGTGTGAGTGAATCTTGTTCTTTTCTTCGTAAATTGACAAGCTCTGTAGAAAAATATAGATTATGAATGCTGCAGCATGAAAAGAATATAGAAAGACGATGAAATGCTGGTAACCATTGCCCTCTACTTTTGCCTCATTGTTTCCCAAAGTATTTATGTATTTATGTATGAGAAAATTCAAAACCAGTTCTTATTTGGAGAAAGGGTAAATAAAAAACTAAACTTTTTGCATTAACAATTTCAAAGGCTAAAATCTTTTCAACTTACCTTAACGAATCATAAGACTAACTTTATTTTTTTGTTAAATTTAGATCCATATTCAACTTCCGTAAACATGAACTAAATAGAGGATGAAACATGATAAATGCAAATAATCTGAAATACGATCAATACATCAGCTTCAGCCTTTCCCAAACCACAAAGATTGGTATTGAGGCTTGCTAGAGACTAGAAATGGAATTAATTAACTTTTTTAGGTTTAATTTGCCAACATAAAACCTACGACAAAAACAAACCCCCAAAACACCTGAATGTTCACCATTTTCTTCCCGTTATTTCTCAATATCTTCGCAATCATTTTTAGTAACAACATTAAAACCTGATATTATTTAGAAAAGGGTTTATCCAACGACGAAATACGTGAACCGTAAAAATTCTCATATAATCCTTTCCTAAACTATAATTTCTTAAATCATTTAAAGAAGTCGATGACGAGAAAGAAATCTTTCTGCATTAACAAAATTTGTTGAACTATTATAATAACAATTTTGGCATTGAAATAAGACATTAAAAAAAAAAAAAAAAAAAAAAAAAAAAAAAAAAAAAAATGCTGCTGATAATCAATTCCTCCTATCTACTACTTATTTTCCGAATCTCTCTTATTGCAACGTCAATACGAATACTGTTTTGGAAAGGGTTAAAGTGAGTTGAGTTTCTTAATCAGTAGTCTGGACGAGAACCAAGTTAAAGTTTAATCCTTTACCAAACAAAGCCTGGTTGTGATAAAGGGAAAATACTTGGGAAAACATTGAGGCAAATCAGTATTTTGTCTTTTAGCCTCAATAACCTTCTTGCTTCGTTGCGCATAAATGCTATTTTTATTAATACATATTTTCAAGTCCGCAGTAGCTTCCAAATGGGACCACCCTAAAAATAACCGCTTAACATTTTGGCAAGAGTTTAAGATCAAAGTACTGAATGTACTGTTAGTCAGCGAGGAATGAAAAACTTGTTACACGTCGAGCTGCTTGCACCGTACTATTGGTATGCCAATGGAGTTTTGTCATTGGAGATGTAAATTGTACAATGACACGAAGTAACGAACAGTTTCGTGACATCTCTCTTTAGAAGTCTGGAACTGTTCATAACTACATTTTGTACGACTTCGATTGGCGATAGTTCAAGCTATAGTTTGGCATTTCCTTCCATTTCATTCAACCCTATTCTGTGTCAGCCGATCAAAATCCTTTTTTTCTTTATCCCGACACTGATTGTTGTGATTCATTCGGACTGTATGTACCGATTTCTTGGCCAGAAGAGTTTGTCGTATTGCTGGTATAAAAGATGTCATATCTCAAACGTGTAAATGTATTGACTGTAAGGGGATTTCTTTAAATAAAATAATTGATAAAAAATAACTCAAATATTTCTTATTACGTAAAAGTGTTTCGATTTCCAACCTGGTCAAAAGTGTACATTTTGGTCAATCTATTTGGCACCATACCCCCATTTCACCCGTACCAACCGCCTAGACAGCTTCATCTACCGAACCTATGTCACTAGGTTTGAACGAGATGTAAAGCTGCGAATCATCTGCGTAATAATGATGCTCAATGTCGTGCTTTCTGTAGATTATTCCGACTGGCTTTGTATACATAACACAATTCTTAGGCCCAAGCTCTGCTTCGCTGATCCAATTAAATTTGTAAATATTCTGTTTTATACATTAACGCTTTCTCAACATTACACATTCTTGATTTTCTGTTATTGATAATGTAAACCATTGATTTAAAGCCATTTTCGAAGTTAAGCGAAGGTCATTCAGCATTTTCTTGGTATTGTCCATTTTGCAGCTGTATGTGGTATACCATACGATCATTGCCGATAAAATCCAAACATGATCGATTACCATCCATTTTTATTTCATTTTTCAGCTGGTAATATCTCGTACTTTCGGCAGAAAAAATATAATTAAATTATACTATTGGGAAAAGAAATAGTAATACTAGAGCATTATCCCTTAAGAAAGCGCATATCAAACACGTTGAGCAGGATGGAGTTGGCGTAATATTGAGAGCTAGGGAAATCATTGTGGCAGAAAAAAAATTCAGATGTCGAGCATTTGTTTGTAAACTAAGCTCAAATTTGATCAGTCTTCAGCGGCAGATCCAGGACTTCTGTGAGGCGGGTTCAAACATACAAACAGGGGGTTTGTTTCCTTAGTAATATGAAAATTAAATAATAAGGCTACAGAGACCCATTCGTTTGAAACCCCGATCCCCTCTGCCTGGATCCGCCACTGGTCTTAAAGTCAATGGTTTTGAGAGAATAAATCATATCTATCATAAATTTCTAAGACAGTACACATAGCGTGAAGCGAAGTCGGCATTGTTAAACATGCGCAATAATGCAACACTTTTCACCAGTCTAGAACTATTTTCTCAAGCGGATTGACTATTCTGTGTACTAAAGTCAGCGAGGCTGAGAGCCTCGCTGACTATACATTGTATGGTTAGACAACACCTGGTACACGATGCCACATCTTCGCAACCCAAGGGTGACATCTACGACGTAATGTCGTTTCTGTATTCACCCTTGGCGTATTTAATCTGATTTTCTTGGTGTCCTGGAAAGCGTTTTCATTGGTTCCAGCGAGGTCTCGCTGGAACCAATCAGATTGCCGACTGATATATTTGTTATGAGTAACCAAATCATGACAACGGGCGGCAAAAAGCATTGCATTTGCAACTCAAAAAACGCGAAGATGGACGATTTTTCCTAAGATTTCACTACAAATAGACAGGAATTCCCTAACTTTAATCGACGAATTATTATACTTTTGACAACTCGACTTAAGAAGCAGCTAACTTTTAGGCCTACCTAATCCGCATGACATATGGCGCGAAAGACAACGCGCGTTAATGACGTCATCAATAATGGACGAAATAACGTAAACAACCAGCAAGACAACCGCTAGGCGGCGCTTCGCGATTTCAAGAAAATCGGACTAAATCCGCCAAGGGTGAATACAAACATAGGTGGGTTCAACCTTGGCTTGCGAAGATGACTATGCCATAGTACACAAGGAGGTTTATCACGTGATTCAGAATTTCAGAAAATCTTCAATAATTTTGTAAAAATGGGACCAATGTGAATTCGGTTTGAAGCAGAGAAGGTCAGTAAATGCCAGAAATTAGCAGGACGTGGTGGATGTGTGAAAAATAAGCTGATAAAATGTTATTGAAGATCAACCAAAATTTTGGCTGATCTCCAATCAAAGTTAATTATTTGCATTTTTTTCAAAAATACGCATCTAATGCGTGACGCCTGTCTAGCTTCAAAATTATTGAAGATTTTCTGAAATTAGTTTATCACGTGATTAACCACCGTAATACAGTCGACACTTGTCTTTCCGTCTGATAATGTGTAAACAAAATAATGCAGAACTAAAGCAAATAATGCTCATTTTGGACTAATATGAAAGTAGGCAAAGCCTAAATATGGGCGAAAAGATGTCCACTGAATTCCTAAACCAATGAAAAACAACAATCGGATTAGATCTACCTTGTTGTCTTTTTCTGACACTTAAAGTGACATTTCACATTTATTTTTTTCATATTTTACTTTTATTTGTATCTGAAAGAGCATATTTTCTTATGGAAATTCCGAAAATTTCAAGCCAAAATATTGAACCGTTGACGAGAAATATATATTTTTCGGCTAAAATCAAACAAATTGTTGTGGACAACAGTTCAGATTTATATGGAATTTATCATTTCTGTCTTAACTTTAAATGCGTATTTTTCGCTTATAAATAGCGACTTCAAAAAACTGATTATGTCTGCCAAACAGCCATTGCCAATTGTTGGACGCTAAAAACGGTATCCATTAAATAGTAATTCATATTTTCGGTTTACTTTTATGAATCAATCCACTTCGCAGTGATCTCCTCTTTTATCACGATTAGATTGAACATGGACAGGATACAGTGTATCGGAATGATTGTTGGTAGTTTTCTCGTTCACTTTATCACAGTGGGGATGTCCTTATCATTTGGAATTCTGTATAGTGAACTACACACAGAGTTTGATATTGTACAGTCCAGAGCTGCTTGGGTGGCGTCCTTGTTCGCTGGTTTAATTGGAGTAGCAGGTATTCTAGTTAGCTCCACTGGCCAAAGGCCAGCGAGCTATTGTCATGGCGTTGTGTCCGTCGTGCATGTGTGCGTCCGTCCGTAAACCTTTCTTTAAAAATCTTCTTCTCTAAAACCAGTAGGCCATTTTTGTTCAAACTTGGCAGAACTGTTCCTTGGGTGGTGCTTCAATTAAATTGCGAAAAGAATTTTGATTGGTCCGTAAATGTTGGCGTGGCGGGCGGGGCTTATCAGAATTAGAGAAATCACAAAATAATTCTTTAAAAATCAACCAGAGGTCCAATCTTGCCCAAACTTGGCAGAAATGTACCTTTGGTAGACCTTTATCTAATTTGTCTGTACAATTTTGATTGGTCTATAAAGGTTGGCGTGGCAGGGCGCGGCTTATCAGACTTAGAGAAATTGCAAAATAATTCGTTAGAAATCAACCAGAGGTCCAATCTTGACCAAACTTGGCTGAAATGTAACTTGTGTGTACATTTATCTAAATTGTCTGTAAAATTTTGATTGAACCTTGAATGTGGGCGTGGCAGGGTGGAGCTTTTCAGACTTAAAGAAATCACGAAACAATTCTTTAAAATAAACAATTTGGCCAATTTAGATATAATTTGGCTGAAATGTTCTTTGGGTGGACTTTTATCTAAATTTATTGTAAAATCATGTTTGGTCAATAAATGTGGGCGTGGCAGGGCGGGGTTTATCAGACTTTGGAAATCACAAAATAATTCTTTAAAAATCTTCTCTCAAACCATAGTGCCATTTTTTATCAAACTTGGCAGAGATGCTCTTTCGGTTGTGCTTCACTTAAATTGCGAATAAAATTTTGATTGGTCATTAAATGTTGTTTTGGCAAGGCGGGGCTTATCCGACTTAGAGAAATCACGAAATATTTTTTTTTAAAATCAACCAGTGGGTCATTTTTCTCCAAACTTTACAAAAATAATTTTTGATGCCCCCCTTACTTAAATGGCGCAATAGAAATGTATGTGAGTTTGCCAGGGTGGGGATTTTAAGACTTTCAGAAATCATAAAATAATTCTTTAAAATATCAACCATTGGGCTAGTTAAGACCAAAATCAAAAGAAATGTTCCTTAGGTGGCGCTTTACTAAAATTGTTCATGACATTTTGATTACTCCATAAGTGTGGATGTGGTAGGGCGGGGTTTATCGGACTTACAGATATTGCAAAATAATTCTTTTAAAGTCAACCATTGAGTCAATTCAGACCAAACTTTGTCAGAAAACAGGGTATGGCAGTCAGAGGTTTACAATAAATCATTAGATAATTCTTTTAAGTAATTAGCCAGTGGAGCGATTCAGGCCCTCTTGGGCCTCTTGTTTTCTAAAGTACCACTCTAATTCATGCATTTTTTGAAAAGTTCTAAAGTTTCGTATAATATATGGACTTTGTTTCTTAGAATGAATGACCATTTAAGAAATATTTCACGACAAAGTTAAATGATGCTGAATACTAGAACTATTGAATATTACAAGAATGACATGTACTTTCATTTTCGAAATTCACAAAAACAGCGAATTTTCACCTAAAGAGACATTGGTATTCACATGCCTAAATCGCTAATAATCCACAGAAGTTGGTTTTAAGCATGTTGCCACACTGTTTATAGACTATACGACAGAATACAAGTTTCATGCAGTGAATGACATGAATCGATAACCATACAGCGGTGTACATGTAAAACTATTAAAAATATGTTCATCGGTGTGATTTTTTACGAAATGATATTATATAGGGTTTTATATCCGTCATAGTCTAAGCAAATATAGGTCAGAAGAAGCTGAAATTTTTGCACAGAGAAAAAGTAAATGCCTTATTCTGATAATGCACAGTTGTTTTTACAGAAAATTACCTCGAAAATAAGTGAGCATGTATGTTCAAATGTAAATTTCCGACATAATTCAGCAACACAATTGCCTTTGTTTATCTATCAACATAAGAAGTAGACTCATAAAGAAACAATATGTTCAGAAAGAAAAATCCAGTTTTAACCAATATCGTCCATGTAAGAACCGATTCTCTGCAACATACCCCAACCATCGATGTTGAAATTGAAATTTGTGACATTGTACATGTATCAATGCCGTGTCTTTTTAATGGTAATGTATACCGTTACACATGTACAAATTGCATTTGAAGACGTATTCGTTTAATCCAACGCAATTCACATCAATACGTTCAAGTCGATTCCAATTTTCAGGAGTTCCTGTGAGTTATTTTGTAACAGTATTCGGAGAGCGTAAGGTGGCCATTTTTGGATCTATTGTATTAACGTCTGGAATGTTGACGAGCTCGTTTGTGGAATCGTTTGAATGGTTATATCTTACGTATGGGCTACTTGGAGGTACAACTAATGATATACTATATCAATGTTTTTTTTAAAGAAAACAAAGTATTAAATAGTATTGTTCACTGTAGAAGAAGTATCATGATCTTCAAATGAATCATGTGTTATAAGTTTGTCTCGGTACCAAGTAAAATCGTCTTACTTACCAAATACCTTTGTTCGTTAAACATTTCTTGTTGATCCACGATCATCTTCGATTGTGTAACATTTGATATCGAAATCGACTGTATTTGTATTGAGATTTGTAAGTGAGAGATACATTTCTACCAACACTTTTCTTTTATAAATTACATTATCTGCAGGACTAGGTGCCTCGGCTTGCATGTTACCGGCAACTACGATCATCATAAAATCCTTTCACAAAAACGATCGCCTGATGCTAGCTATTTGCGCAAGCGGTTCAGCCGTTGGTAGCCTGGCCTTGCCGCCCTTCCTTTCCTACATGATTAGCGAATATGGATGGAGAGGGACCTATATACTACTGGCTGGAATGGCTTTACAAACGTTACCCGGTAGTCTTATGTTTGTGGATGAAAAAAGTCACAAATCTGATACATCAAAAGCTGTAGAAGAAAATATGTCGTCTCTGGAAAAAGGTGAGATGGTGATTATTGGTATGTTGTGTATCTATTGAATAACTAATTAAAGTTAAGTATGGTTTTGACTAGTTAATTAAATAGAAATCATATGAATTAAAAAGTTTGATTTAAAAAAAAAAAAAAAAAAAAAAAAAAAAAACACTTAGAGTAGTCTTCTAAAAATTTGGTCTTGGATTTTACGAAGAAAAAACAAAACAAAAAAATCAAATTCGCGAGAGTCAGAATTTTATGACTCTTTGAAGAAGTGTTTCATTGTCACAACTACGTCTACATTTGTTACAATATTGCCAATATGCCAAGTGAAAGCATTTCGACACACCAAAGTGTACATCCGTACATCTTTAACATAATGACAAATGCCTTGTACCATTTTCGTTAAGACTGCTAATAATGGCTTCAGTCAATCACAATAGCTAACTATTTGGATATACATGTATGTCTATTGATTTATATCTATTCTTGTTTCCTGTAGGTCGGACTTTCAAAGGCAAGACACTCTCAATAGCACGGAACCGGACTTTCATGTTCTTCGCTTGCTCAGCAGTAGTGGCCTACTTTGTGATATTATCACCCGGAGCACTTCTACCAGATCTTATGAAGGAATATATGTTTACTGACCAACAAATATACATTGTATTGATGATGCAAGGTGCCGGCAATTTAGTTGGTAGATCTGTCCTCGGTATATTTGACAAAATGTTAAACTGGGACCTCCTATACCTGTATATTGCGATATTTTTGTATGGAACAGTGACTTCGTTTTTGTATTCCGTCTTTAATATGTTCACAGTATTTATTGTTTTGGCAACTTCAACTGGATTTGTGATAGGTAAGACGGCATTGCAATTATAATTCATAAACAAATCTTAAAGTTCATTTACTTTTTCTATCAATAATTGTACATGCGATATGAGATGTTTTGGGAAATTAAGATTTGCAGAAAAAAACTGTTGTTTAGATAGGTTTGCATGTGTGAACTTCTATTAAGGCTATCGAATGCACCACAGAATTAAATATTTTTAGATTGGCTTACATCTCAGATTTAATCAACCCCATCTCATTTAACTGATAAGGCATTCATTTTGCATAAAATAATAAAATGATCGACGATACATATTTTATGAATGTATGTGATTACAAAATAAAGTCCATCAAACATTCTGTGTATAGCAGGAAAAATGAAACAATGCTTTGTTGTCTCTGACTAAATTAGTGAAATTTTTTAACATTGTTTGATAAACGTTAAATATTTTTGTCGGTGATGTATTGCTTAATCCTTTTGCTCTCCATTGTAGGTGCATTCCGATTCTTTCACATGTCTCTGGTATCCTATTATCTAGATACAGATATTGTAGACATTGGATTGGGCTGGTTATTAACACTGGAAGGCGTGGCTATTATCGCCGGTATGCCACTTGCAGGTAAATTTGAGGAACAATATGGAAAAGTCCTAAGGCTTATGAAATTCAAGAATCGCTGAATATAATGGGGAAGCTTTTTGGTAATAACATAATTGTGACCCGTCACGCTAAAAGGGATCTTATTGGATGTGTGAAAAATATCGACCATAGTCTGTCTGCGCAGTCCGCGCAGCTAGACTAGGGCCGACACTTTTCACTATTATGTAATTTTCGAAATCCGGAATGTTTTCCCTATCTTACTATATATTCATTTTTCGCATACAGTATCTGGTTAACCTGTGCTGAGTCTGACAAGCTTGTCAAAATTTGAATTTTTGGAGTTCGGATAAGTTCCCTTTTAGCGTGACAGGTCACAATTATTGTGACTGCGTTGGTCTGAAATTCCCTAATGATCCATTTAAAGATTCTAACAATTCATAAAACTATAAATTGTCAAGGAACCATTGCAGCAGCAACAGCAGCAGCAGCAGCAGCAGCAGCAGCAGCAGCAGCAGCAGCAGCAACAACAACAACAACAACAACAACAACAACAACAACAACATTTTAGTCTGGCTGGTTAAAATCGAGTCCAGCTATTTATGTCGTTCGTCTTCTCTATTTACTTATTCTTTATTGTAATTTTGTACAGCACTGCTTGATATTATACGTTCAAAGTTAAACGAGAATCGATACAAATATTTTGGATTATCTAAGGTTGGACAGGTATCAGTGTGTATAGGTTGTTACTATAACAAGTCACATAATACGTCCTGCCTACCCTATTTTTCGTTATCGGTCTAGTCCCTCATTAGTAAAAGATTTTGAATCGTTTATACCCCTTGATACATCCATATCAATATTTAGCTAATATTGCAAAATTAATTAATTATGTTGATATAATTAAACGTTCTTTAATCAAAATTAAATATGATAAACTACGCCGCCCTACATTCTTGCCCTTAATCTATTGTGTACAGTAAACGTTGGATTCACAGCTAGAATGGAGAGAGACGTAATTTATGACATTTTATCTTGATAAAGACCAGAAAAATCCGAAATATATTATATCTTGATATACAGTGTTGGTAATCACGTGATTTAAGTTTGGATTCCTCACACGGAAAAATGGCGACTATCGGGTTAATTTGGCAGTAATTCTGAAGGTAAGCGGATATTTCTCGATCTGTAGGCAATGTCACCCATAAAGTTATACCCCATGTCCTGGCCCACAAAATTTCTGACCTAATGGTACCAAGATATTATCGCAAAGATCCGTACTTTCAGCAAACACTCTGTCACAAAATTTCTATCGACGAGAATCCAACCTAAAAATATGCGAATACTGTTCACGGACGAGTGGTAATTTTAGCAATTTTGAGGTCATGCTATGACTTCTGTGCAAAAATCGGTCTTCAAATCAATTGTAGATAGTCTCGGTAACCCAAAATATCCTTGTTATTTACTTACCTCCACCTAACTTGTGAAGAATTGAGCATTTTAAAAAAGAATACCTCACACGGACAAAGAAAATTGAATTCAAATCACGGACAATCTTTAGAGATTGGATAGCACTCACGGATTAGGGCTTGTCATGAACCTGAGAATGGTGACAAATTGTAATTAAACCATAAAATACTCACTTTTTGTGTAACAATGATTTAAAGTATGTCTTAACATACTGTGTAATATGTTATAAAGACCAAATTGTCTTTTCCCCGAAAAAGAAACTGTGACATTGCAAGACACAGAATGGCATTTTCAAGTGATTTCTGTTGCTTGATCCATGTAAAATTCTCTATCTGTCTCTCTGTATCCATATTTATCAATGATCTGTCTCTCTCCTTTCTATCTGTCTGTGTTCTGTCTCTGTGTCTGTCTCTTTTTAATACAAATGAAATAATACATACTTTTGGCTTCAGATCCGTTGCCTACAATACGAGTAAAGCTGAAGTATATGACGTAGTTGCCGAGTCTGGCGAATTCGAATACTGTAAGCCCGAAGGATGCTCTGCTTTAAGATCTATACAAACCAGGTATGTCTAACAAGTGCTTTACGAGCCTACTTGCGTAACGTTTCGACCCTGCTGATCGTTTAAACGTTTGATAATATGAATTGAGTGCTATATGTACCTCCTTCAATAACAGCAAAAATAGTTATGAGGAAAGGGATGGGCCATGTCACATAAATTGTGGTATTTTACATGTAGTCCTCATTATCGAGAAAAGGGAGTTCTAAAGACAAGCCTTCTATAGTTAGATTAGTAAATCGGTCTATCCATGCTTGTTTATCCACATTTAGGCAAAACATAAAACGGCGAAACATTATGGTGGTCCAGTTTGATAGCCTTTACAGACAACATTATGGTACGATCTGTGTATAGCACAGGAAATATTGCTACAAAACAGGAAAAAATGGAAAATGTTGGTTATCTTTTTCTCCTTATTTGTGTCAATGATTTCCTAAACCATTTATGGCTATACACACACTCGGCCGGCGCTGCAAAATGATTTGAATACGGTTGAAATAATTCACCACTATCCGTTCAGATGCATGCATCCAATTTTTATCTTTATATTTTCAGAGATCATACATGTTTTTGAAAGAGCTGACAGGAAAAGGCTGGTAGGACGACTGTTTCCACGCAACGAAATGCTGTCATGAAAGACACTCTTCCTGTCAGATGTCAGATATAACAAGGCGCGACCAACTATGTCCAAAATGCTGACTCCGGTTAGGATGGGTATTCCTGAATCTAAATGACCGTATATTGACTGTGCATAAAAGACACTTTGATGCTGTGTCATATACCTTACCATTTTACTTTGGACAGACTTCTAGGGCATGTGCAAATTTAGACTTGTTATCGTCTCTTATATTTTGTCAAGTTTTTTAAACACAAAGCAGGCCTATTATCTAATTCTATTTTTTATTCCTATAAGGTTTGTCGTTTATGGAACTTTCATTCTTTAAAATTATCAAGTTCCGAAACGACTTATTTCATATTAAAACAGGGTTTCTGTATACATTGCGGACAATGAAGAAAAAATTATGAATATCACAGTTGTCTCATTTCTCTCAATGTAATACAATGTATTGTTCTATTTTCAGTTAAAGTGATATTTTTAATTTGTACTGATTGTAAAAGTGATATGCGAAGATCTGTTTACGAAATAACATTTAACCCGACTGAATCCAGATCTTTAAAATTTCTTCACTTTTCCCAAGACAAAGCAATGTTTTTGGCAAAGTTATTGTCATTTGTAAAGTGGCACATTAGAACTTTTGACAAGTATATTTGAAAGGAAAGACGACATTAGCTGCTTGGAAACTTCACAGCTAATGATCCTCTCTACTTTCAGATTCCGAACATTATAGCAGTAACTATATTCAGTTATTCAAATAACATAGGCTACTTTCAAAAACATTCCATTGACTTCTTATTAAAAAGAAATCATAAATATTGATTTCGATTTAAAAAAATGACTAGAATCCTTTTTCCAAACGACAAATTCTTGTGTGGTCCAATCTACTGTACTTCGTCTTTCTTTGGTCTTCGTTTCTACACGCAACTTAGTATCAGAAAAGTTAACCAGTCTAGAATGGGATAAAAAGAACGTAAAAATGGAACGCTATAAAATGCAGCATGAAAGAGTCTAATGAGCTATGAAAAACGACGACGATGAATTTTGTGCTAAAAACTGGATTTACTGTTGTGTATCGTTAAACTGTCGGTGTTTTTATAAAATCACGTAACTACGCCTTGAATCAAGCCGTAGTTACGAGATTTTATATCAACATCTGCAGAAATACTATTTTTTGCCGAAATTACATCACGGTACTCTGGATTAAATCGTTCCCTATTCCAAAAGAAATTTTCTCAACAGAATATTTACATGGCCGAACAAATTACAATGTAAATACACATCTAAACCCTTTTTAAACAGCACCTGGTTTCGACGTCCTTATCAGAGATGAAATTGGAAAATATTGGGACAAAAAGAGAAAATACTGATAACAAGCATACTCTCACTGTGCCCATATTTCTGCCTTTCTGTATCGTATTCTGATCATGCTCTCGTTAATTGGCATCTTTCGTCTGTAGCAGCTTTTGAATCGGACAACCCAAAAATATTGTTGTGGGTGCGTACATGTTTACCGCAACACTGTTTCTTAATAGACAAGTTTCCACTAAGACTCCCACACACAACAGCCACCGGAAGTCGTCCTTAGAGGCAAAAGGCGAAATTCATCCCTATTCACAGCCTTTATCCATGCTCTACACTTGCGTTGATCTTGTGGAAATCGGAAAAAATGAAGATTCTCCTTACTTCCGTCATTTATCTTTTTTCCGATTCTTGCATTGATAAACGATTCAGTTTAAAACCATTACGATTCCCTATAGATCTAACACAATTTTAATAAATTTCCCATAAACCTATTGTTTGCCACTGGATGTTAATCCGAGTCTTCTCTGATGAAAATTCGCTCTTTGATATTTGGATGTTGCTGTTTACATCGGAGCGCTGTCCCATTAAAAACAAATGAAAATTCCGACACAATTTATGTCTTTGTGTCAGACTTTTCTTTTGTGTTTGAATGGGACACTGTCACAGCGCTCCGATATAAATAGCGACATCCAATTATCACCAAGCGAATTTTCATCAGAGAAGACTCGAATTACCGGAAGTGTTCTGCGGGTACGGACTAAAACGATAATGGAAAGGAGTCTATTGTGTTTCGCTAGGCCCGACCTGTATCGATAGGCCTTCCCACACAAGCAAATGTGTCTTTTCGCTCATTCGTGATCTTGGAGGTCTTGTTTCGTTGCAAATGACTTATCGCAGGTATGGCATACAAAAAGACATTCAGCGTGCACCCTGCGTAAATGTGCTGATAAATCTGCCCTCGTTGCAAACTTGTTTCCGCATGTCTCACATGTATAACGTTTAGCAGTTGGACTGTGAACATTGCACCTGAAAGTAAAAAACAGTGTTATCTCACACGCTGAAATGCACAACCAAGAAAGTTCAAAAATGCAATATATGAGACATTTTCAGACCTGTTCGTGGTCAAACTGTTTTCGAATTTGTGAGAAACATACTCATTGCCAAACATTGACTTTTAGTGACACTTTTCAGACTTCAAGGTTTTCCCTTTCAGATTTACAGGTCGCAGATGCTAAACTATCATCAAAACAAGACTTGTACTTCTCTAACAAATTACAAATAATTCGGAAAGGTATTGAAGGAAAGAGCAAAATGCTGACAATCGTCGTTTAATCATTTGCCTTTAATATCATTCAATGTTCTATTTTTACACCGTTTTGTCTTAAACAACTCCTTTTTCGGGGAGAAGACAATTGGATCTTTATAACATATTACATAGTATGTTAAGATATACTTTAAATCATTGTTACACAAAAATTGAGTATTTTATGGTTTGAATCCAATTTGCCACGATCCTCGTGTTCACGACAAGCCCCAATCCGTGAGTGCTATCCAATCACGAATGATTGTCCGTGAAATGAATTCGATTTTCTTTGTCCGTGTGAGGTATTCTTTTTTAAAATGTTCAATTCTTCACTAGTTGGGTGGAGGTAAGTAAATAACAAGGATATTTTGGGTTACCGAGACTATCTACATTTGATTTGAAGACCGAAGTTTGCACAGAATTCATAGCATGAACTCAAAATCGCCAAAATTACCAGTCGTCCGTGAACAGTACTCGCATATTTCTAGTTTGGATTCTCGTCGATAGAAATTTTGTGACAGAGTGTTTGCTGAAAGTACGGATCTTTGCGATAATATCTTGGTACCATTAGGTCAGAAATTTTGTGGGCCAGGACATGGGGTATAACTTTATGGATGGCATTGCCTACAGATCGAGAAATATCCGCTTACCTTCAGAATTACTGCCAAATTAACCCGATAGTCGCCATTTTTCCGTGTGATGAATCCAAACTTAAATCACGTGATTACCAACACTGGATATAATGACAAGGGTATGAAGGATTATATAACCTCAAACGTCTATAACATTGTGTATTTCATTTCTACAGTGCATATACACTGTAATATGATATGCGTTCTGTTTATTTCAGGCTTGATCATCGATGCAACACAAACACAACGCTCTGGCTTCCTGTTCGCTGCCGGAGTATTATTTGTGTCCATGGTTTTAGCTTTCGTTACAAAGCTCTCAGAGCGTCGTAGATTGGAGTCTAAAGCCACCAAATTGTGACAAGCCATGTTTACTTTACTTTGATAATCGAACGTTCTCCTTTGCTAGCCGGATGATACAAACTTTTCGCTGCTGGGGAGTCAAAACCTCGTAACAACAGCTTGAATAAGCTGGAGTTACAAGGTTTTGACTCCCCACCGACGATTAGCTGTTTAAAGCCACCAAAGCGATAGACTTAATTTTGCCCAAATATGATCGATGTTCTATAATGATACTGATTGAACCATTTACTCTTATATATCGTCGGTGTTAATGCAAAACTTAGTATTTTAGAAATATTTTAGAAAGATTTTAGAGGGGAAGCAAAATAATTATGTAACACCTTTTCAGAAACTGAAGGGTTTTACTTGAACTTCGAACATATTGTTCACACATACATGTCATGTGTCATTGATACGGACAAGTATGAATATCACCAAACCTGCGTGAAACTGGACATACAAGTTTGTACTTTTAAAATCACAAAAATCGACACAGGAGGTTTTGCATTTACACCGACGATATGATTCAATTTCGGTATTACATATCACTAATTTCTGATGTCTAAACCATTAAGGCTTTGTCCATCAAAAAGACGGAGCGCTTTTGAAAACGTTGTGACATCAGAAGAAAGTGTTGATTATTAGGATGTTCCCTTATTTTTAATTGGACGTCTTTCGGACGTCTAATTCTTAGAGCCAATCTGGCGACACCCGAAATTGGGTTTATTACCAAATAAACTCTACTAAAACCCAATTGCCAGTTGGTCAAAATTCAAAATAGATTTTATTGCCATACAGGAAAACTGTCGTATCTGTTCCTGCTTTCTGTGTGTTCTCTAACAAACACCATAAGATTCATTGTCCGATTCAATTCATGCCACGTCTTTAGAAACTTTACGATCTTGTTTCGATGCAACCATTTTCTTGTAGTGATTTGACATTCGTGATATTGTGTAAAGGGTAAGATCTTTAGAAAGCGATACATGCATACACTATATTAATAAAGTTAAGGGGGAATGCTCCAGTTTTTAGGAACACTCGGTCTTTACTGTAGTAAATTAAATGTTTCGTACCAATATGTTTCGCTACCATATTTTCAATAATAAAACACATCATTACAATTTACCATTTTCGAAGGTAAAAGTGTATTTATTATGCGAAACTGATTTCCTCAAGTTGGAAATCGATTATTTGGAGCAAGACAGTCGTAAGTGTACATGCAGTTACCACTGTTTTGCGTCATTTTGTTCATGTGTAGCTGATAAAAATTGCTGTAATTCACTAATAAGTGCGCTGACCTATACATTTTCTTTTTGAATTATTACCAAGACATGTTGCTTAATACAATGAGGGAGTTTTATCAAATTCTATTATGTAGAACTTGAAATATTTCCAAAAATATGCAAATTTTGACATAAAACTCTCCAGCTCCGTTGATCTAACCGAACACGTGAGCATGCTGTTTTATACATTTACGCGTTTAAAGTAGCACATATTTTGGGTTTTCTGTTTTTGTTAAATGTAAGACGTAACTTTAAATCCGTTTTAAAGGGACTAAACGATGAATATACAGCATTTTATTAGCATTTTAGTGACCTTGGACAGGTGCAAGAAATTGTGCATTTTTTCGATGTAGGGGTATGTGATACGAATGCCTATAAAATTTAAACAAGATCGCTGACCTTCCATTTTTATTTCAATTTTCAATTGGTAATAACATGCAATTTCAACATACAAAATATAAATGAATTCTATTATTGGGAAAAAATTAAGGAAACTGGAGCATTCCCCCTTAAGAAATACCCTATGTCATCAACAGGTCAAATGGGAAAGGATTCGCCTCGCAATCTGTTTTCAGTTTGAAATTTAGAACTCCGTTGGTTCGAAACCAGTTCGGACAATTTCTTCTGTACAACGTTGTTGAAACGTTTGATTACTTTTTTATGATGATTACTCAATTTAATGCACGTATTGTGTGTGACATATTATTTAAAATTGATTATCGGGGAGTGAGTTCATTTCGCAACTCGTGTTCGACTCGACGACAAATCGGGGTTCCATCTGAACAGCCTCAGATGAGACGCTAGTGACATCCACCTATTCAGAAAAATAGTTGCTCTTACGAATTTCATTTCTGTTCTCCAGCATCTGTAACGCTGATACTCGACAGTATAATGACATATTTACATACTGATCAATGATCATGACAACAATGATTATTACTAGTATCAGATCGAGTGACAGCGATCTGTATTCAATTACGTTTAAATGACCCGTCTACGTATATTGTGCTAAGAAGATGAAGCAATGGATCTGCAACAGTCAGTGACAATGGTACCTGGATGATCGGGTGAATATGTGTACGTATTGGATTCAACATTGCAATTTTCAAATGTTCGTTGATAATGATATGAAGATTTAAATTTTGTATTGTACTCCACTGCCATTTCCCCGACGGCACGTTCCCAATTTCTTCTTTGTGTGCACATCTGTAGATGTAAGGATACTGCGGTAGTACAGGTATGAGGAATCCATGGTTTGGTGCTCCAATTTATCTGGTATTTTGTTTAAGGAAAAATATGTATTGAATTTGGGAAAAACTGCTGCCGCGGATTTGTTACTCTAAATACGAATAAAAATCAAAGTTTTTGGAGCACTGTATTTAGACGTCTCTGGTTGATTGAGCGGAATCGTATATAAATGATCGGCGTTTCATTTCTTCCTTTCGCTGAGTTTGTGTTTAGATCGATTCTAAATCACTTCGGTCTTTTTGTCCTTAACGAAAGTGGAGATAAATATCGAAAAAAAGATAATAAAAGAGAACAATGTCTAAGTAGAATTCGAACCCAGGGCCTTCCAGATATAGACATGTGTAAAGAGTACAAGGTGAGTGCTCTGCTGAGTGAGCTATCGCGGCTTTCATTTATGTAGCGCGTTGGCTTACATTTTAAATACATTGCTTTGTATCGTCCTTTATAACATCAACAAAAGGTGTAACTGACGACAATACTCATGCTTAATCCGAAACAAGAAGACAAAATTGCTAATCACGCGGCATTAATCGAATTTGGTAGTCAAATTAATAGTAATTATTCATAGACAAATCAGTTGTCTTGAAACGGCAATCAAATCAATTTGAAGTCTGAGAGGGTTTTTTGATAATATAGCGGATTTCGTATGTCCGAAACAGATCTTATAGAATTAAACGTTATCAAACGTCCAATAGAAGAGTGAATAAAATATCTCTCGTTCATGAACAATCCCGATCAATCAATCAAAGACGTCCAATTACAGTGCTCTCGGCACTTTGATTTATTATTTTCTGTACACATTTTTTATTGGATGATTTCATTTATTTGTTCGGAAAGTGTGAACGGCATCATCAGTAATTTCGTTTAGAGCGTGACTATTGAAAGAAGACATCGTTTGTGTCGTAATAGAGTGGTACATAATGTTCTATTTATAACATAATGATCTATACTGTTTGACTGGGATGATTTTAAATACCTTGCGTTTTCAAGTAATTCTTCAAAACTACCACCGATGATTAAATGAAGGGTTCTTTTTTGGTTCCACTTTGTTTACAGTTATGCTATCCACCAATATCGTAGGAAACGATATTCGTCAAATTAGAGGACTTTAAATGTAACCATGGCATGTAACCCACATGACTTTTGGGAAGCGTTCACACTGAAAAATCGTCCCCTTCAAGGTATGTTTTATTTAATTTCTGAACTTATACTCTACGTATTGTGGTAACATAAAGTGCACCGAACGCGCAATTGAGAGGGCCATTCCCGGTTGAAACTCACTCTGCTCACAATCCAGTGGTTTCTTCAAACATTCAAACGAAAATGTTTTTCGGACCAAACGAAAGAAGGAAGAGTTCGCGTGCACCGAAAAAAAAAAACTTTCGCTCGAATGTAGAAACCACGGGATTCGGAGCAGAATGAGTTACAGACGGGAATGGCCCTATCAAATGTGCGTACGGTGTACTTTATCTCGTCATTTGAAATCCGTAGCGTATAAGCTGAGAAATTCAACAAAACATACCTGGAAGCGGGCGATTCTTTCGGTGTGAACGCTTCCCAAAAGTCACGTGGATTACCCACCGTGATTGTAACAAAGAATTTAGAAAATGACGAATAAATGCGTAAATACCGCCTAGTCTGGTTCCCTGTCGTACTGTGTATTTTAGTACGTCAGGTATTCACTAAAAATGGCCGCCTCCAGTGGGGTAATTTAATTACAAAGATAAAGAGCAAAGTCCATGAATTTTGAGAGCAAATATATGACATTCATGAATTAGATAGTTTTCGGTATATTTTTAGCACTAGCAGTAACAGTTTTTAATGATCATCACGCTAACCCGAAATATAGCGGTTTTAAATTAAGTACATAAAAGCTATATTATGGCAATTTGTTTCCCCGATGTCAGTAGACTCATTAGCTCAGTGGTAGAGCGTCTGAATTGGGTTCCAGAGGTCCAGGGATCGAATTCCACGTTGGGCAAATGTTTTTCTTCTACTTTTTGTTTTAAAACATTTTCTCAAACCAAACTATACTAGAAATCACTAAGATGCAATTAAAACATAATTGGTAATTGTGTTTTTATTACGTCTTTGCAACCCCTAGAACCATTTAATATAAAAAATGTAAAAAGAAATGAGGTGTCGCTAAAATATGTATCACTCTTGGGACTCGAACCAGGGACCTTTAGAACTCAAATTAGACGCTTTAACCACTGAGCTAATCGGACTACTGATTAAAGGTGAATCCAGATTGCCTTAATATAGTTTTTATATACATAATTCAAAACCGTTTTATTTCGGGTTAGCGTTGAGGTCATGTAAAACTTTTATTGCTAGTGTTAAAAATATACCGAAACCTACCTACTCTTCTAATGACCCTTCCCTGCTCAAAAAAATTAAAGAACTTTGTTCTTTACCTTTGTTAAAATATCACCCTAGTGGGCGCCGCCATAGTTGAAGTGTGCCTGACCCAATGACGCAGTATTATGGGCAGGTAGGCCAGACTAAAATACCGCCCAGGTCAACCACGTGGGCGACTAGGTAACCGAACACCTGTGATACCCATCGAGTCGGCATCAGGTGATATGGGATTTGACCTTGAAGATGACATTGGACAAGCCAAGCTATAATGACAATAGTCAGAACATTAAAGTAAATTGACACTTTAACCCTTTCGAACGGACACAAGTTTTTAATTGGGAGCTACTGCAGATAATCAAATTATTGTTGGTAAGAATATGAATAGTACTACATGAAATATGAGAATCTAAAAGTGTGAGAAAATGATGTTTGTCTGTTTTTCCTTTTTTGCCTAAATAATTTTCTATGCCAATTATGTTAAGGATGTCAAACCAGGGCTTGTTCTGTATAGGCTTAAAGGCCCATTATGCTCATTTATATAGGAACTAATACGTGTCGCAAAATCTACCATATATGGCCATGGTAATTTGGATCAGTCTTAGACTTTGTCATCAAGGAAAGTTTTGAGATGGGAAAATAATTACGACATAGATACATTTAATTTCACGTTTCTAGTGCGAGTACAGGGCGTATTCTAACAAAAAAGTAAGTAGATGTGAAATTTGAGAATACCCAGTCAAATTTGGTCCATAATCCTCACAAATTACAAGTATCACTTTACCTTTTTCGTTACGGGTCACATAATCATTGCTTTCATAGTATTTCAAACTAGTTTTAACAGAGCCTGTTCGGTGCTAAAATGTATAGTGCTTGCGGATGATTCCTTTTATCCAAAAGGTAACCGTATGTTAAGTTTTAATTAACATTTTGATTGATGAATAAATGTGACCCGTCGAGCTAAAGGGACCTTATGGGTTTTGTGAAAAATATCGACC
Organism: Fragum sueziense; assembly: GCA_963680895.1. Classification (NCBI taxonomy): domain Eukaryota; kingdom Metazoa; phylum Mollusca; class Bivalvia; order Cardiida; family Cardiidae; genus Fragum; species Fragum sueziense. The sequence goes on along the minus strand of OY804607.1, from coordinate 41,548,349 downwards.
CTAGTCAGTCTGCGCAGTCCGTGCAGCAAGACTAGGGCCGATATTTTTCACTTGTATGTAACTTTCTAATTCAAGAATGTTATCCCTATCTTACTATATGTTCATTTTTCGCATACGGGGTCAGATTGACCTTTGCTGATTCTGACAAGTTTGTAAAAATTTGGGTTTTTGTTTCGGATAAGGCCCCTTTTAGCGTGACGGGTCACATTTAATATTTGTTACAATTAACAATGAAACAATGATGTCATTTTCTGCGGGACTGAATTAATAACATTAAAGTCATAATAGCTGTCAAAAAACCTGCCAATTTGCCAAAAAAAGGGTTTACAGTATTAAAGTATGAGCAAAAAGATGCAGAAACTAGTGTGGTCACAGTCTCGTGTTAAAAATACTGCCTCTATCTGATTCTATGTAAAAACGAGTAATTTACAAACGGCATTTTCAGCCTAAATAACACATTAAATTGCCAAAAAGTGTGTAAAAACTTAAAGCTAAATAGTTATATTTTATTATGATAAAATACTTTTACCTTATACACGTTCTTTTCGTGTTAAATCTCTATTTGAAAAAGTGGGTCAACTCTGCGTTTCTTTGTTTGAACTCGGTTGTTCCATTAGAAGGACGCGTGGGTATGTGTGATAAAATTGCTTTGGCACTGCCATTTCTTTACGGATTTTTATAAATCTTATATCAAATTAAAGAGGGAAAATAGATCTATTCATCCGTGTATGTTAATACGATGAACCGATGAATTATGAGTCGATGAATTGGTATTCAAAATAGGTCATTTTACTCGGCTTCAAATGGCAAGAACTAGGCGGCAGAAAAGCCTAGAAAAGCCTATATATGTTCTTCAACATCCTATCTATTCAAATAATAAAACATCTTGTGCTTTTAGCTTAGCGCATTCAAGCGCAAAGGCTTTAACTATGGGAAGTGTTTTTCAATTCCCCGTGATTGATCGATAATTTCTGTCTAAACTCCATTCATCCTAAATTTATTCATAAATGTTGACGACAGTGACTCAAAGAATATTCTTGCAAAGTTTGGTTGAAATAAGCCGAATGGTTGATTTGTTAAGAATGAAATCATAATTTCTCAAAGTTCGATAAGCCTTGCCCTGCCACGCCCATATTTTTTGACGAATCAAAAAATCACGAATATTCTTTGAATATGGTCATCCAAGGAAGATTCCTGTAAAGTTTTGTCAAAATCGGCTCAATGGTTAAGGAGTAGGAGGTGTTTCAAGGAATTATGGGCGAACAGACGGACGGACGGACGGTGAGTGACCACAATAGCTCATCTTGAGCACTTAGTGCTCAGTCCAAAGGGATTTACAAAATCGGCGTTTCTCATGGGCTTCCTAAACATCCATTTAACCCTTTCCCAAACAGTAAAACTTTATGGTCATCCAACTCGAAAGCTGTGGCAGGCGACAGAATGAGTGGAAAAGAAAATAAGATTCTTTCGCCTCAATCTTTTCACCTTCAATAAAATCCGTTCAGGACGTCAAAACCAGGTCTAACCAGGTCTTGTTCGGAAAAGGGTTAGGCAGCCAAAAATTAGAATTTAAAGGTTGTAAAATGGACATGTTCAAATGTATGGTGCTCTTTTGGGTCAATGTTTTGAAGGCCTATTTCTTCACGAACCAGAGATATAATGTTAATAATCGGTCTTGAAAGTTTGAATCATTTCTTTTTGTTTTGAATTCCTATTTGATATGTCGTTAAATATTGTTTTTATCGGAAGCAATGACACGGAACAACGAAGTGCAGAAAATATTTACACAAAGGGAGAAAATGTTGGTTATCGGCATGTTCTTTTTTGTCTTAATGTTTTCCAAAACCTGTTCATATATGATCGTGAAAATCATGTCTTGTTCGAGGAAGGGTTAAAACAATGTAACAAATATTTATATAACTGTTGTTGGGTAGAAATTGAAGAACTAGAATGTTTGGTAGAATAATTTCATCCTTTGTAAAACTTCAAATGGGTGTTACTATTTTATTAAATGTCCGATTTTAAAAACGTAAGCAGTTGTGAGTTCCTCTCATTCAGACCTTGAAAATGATATATAATTTGTTGAAGTTCTTTGAAAAATAAACAATAACGTAATTCGGCAGAATTATCTCCCCTTTGTAAAAATCTGAATAAGCATTATTCCATAACGCAATGTCCGATTTTCACAATTCAACCAGTTTTATGTTTCTCTCAATATTCTCTGTAAGCTGGTAAATATTTTGTAGGGACTGGAATACTTTTGGAAAAAAGTGTGACCACCCTACAGAAACACCGTATTTCAAGCGAGTATAATAGATTCACTATTAAACGAGAATAATTTTAGTTGTTTTGATAAAGCAGTTCAACTGTAATTATTCTCGTTTAATAGTGAATCGATTATAACCATGCGCTGTTTACCCACAATAAGCGCATGTATATTGACATTCTAACTTTCCACGGCGCTCAAAAGTTTGCTGGGTGTTTACAATTGCGTCTATATATAGATTTATATATTACATATTTCGGGTACCTGCAAAAGCCGTAAATATTCGTTTATAGTCGGGTGATCATGTGATACAAAGGTATCGAATAAAGGTGACACGTCACGCTAAAAGGGAATTTACGGGAAGTTCATAAAACACAATTTTGAGAAACGACCCATACTAAGCAGACGTAAACTAGATGTTGCATTTAGAAAATGAACACACAGTAAGATACAGAAATTATTCCTGGCCCAGAAAATTACTTACGAGTTATGAGTCTCGAATCCTGTCAGTCTGCGCAGTCCGCACATGCTGGATATTGTCTATACTTTTATACTTTGCAGAAGGTTCCTCTTCAGTGCGACGGGTAAAAAATTGAAATATTCCGATTTTCACGGGATTTCTGCACGTGCCTGGTTACGAATAAATGCTCAACTCTTTCCCTAAATGACAAAAAATAAAACTCTTCTCAATTAAAATCGTTTGAAGACTGCAAAACCAATGGCATTGGAAATGTGAATTATTTACGATAGTACATAGAAAATATTTAGGTAATAGGACAGACTGCTAACAATTACCATTCCTTTCTTTTGTTTCCTGTGTTTTTGCAAGAAGGAAGTCCAAAGCAGGTCTTGTATGGGAAAGGGTTAACCAACTAAAGTTATTTTAATAGTCATGCGTCACTCTTTCCCAAACGGCAATAAGTTTGATATTCTATTTTGAAAGTTTTAAACACGACAAACTATGCGCGTTAAGATAGGATTTGTTGAATAAAATAAAACTGAGAAAATATCTAAGCAACTGGGGGAATTGTTTGTTATCAAGATTTCTCCTATCACCTCAATGTGTTCTAAATCCCTTCTAATGATGACATCAAAACAAGGTTTTAATTGGGAAAGGGTCAGATTCTGCTTGACACGTCATGCTAAAAGCATGCTTCTATGAAGTCAACAAAAGACCATATTTCGAGAGACAGGTCACATTTAGCAAGCGCCAACGATATCCGTATTTAGATAATAATATATAGTTTGATAGGAAAAACATGTAAATCCAGAGTATCAACTTAGTGTCAACAGTTCCGATCCTGATCAGTCTGTGCTTTCCTCGCAGACTGTTTAGGGTTGCTACACACTTCCCAAAAGGTTTCTTTTAAAGAGACATCTCACATTTTTAATTTTTTACTCTGTTTATTCTCTTACGTCATTCCACTCGATTTAAAAATAGATTCCGTAGACGCTCGCTTATAACCGCTCAGGATTCGGATAATTCCGACTGGCCCTTGACATTGTAAACATGACATACTGACATACATTACAAGAAAGGGAAAATGTACCAATGTACCATTGTTTCACTGGTTTTATTGGTTTAATATGCAGTTGGAATAGGCTTTGTTCATATCATCAGATAATAAGAACTCGGTAACAGAAAAACTCCAATCGTGACAGCTATAGCAACTTTAATAGTTGCTTACAATATATAATTATGTGGCTTAAAAATCAAAAGACATTTCAAATGTATTTTTTTCTCATTAATGTTAGTTTTATCTTTATTTAGAAGAGCATATTCATGAGAATTATGAAAATTTCAAAGCGAAGTATTGCACCGTTTATGACATTAAGACATACTTTAAAAATGAAATGAGTATTGTATGTCTCATTAATGAAAAGACAAATGCAAATAATATGTATGTACAGGCAATGTGACCGGATGGCATGATGTCCTTGAGTATAAGACAATAAACTCGTATTAAATATAGAAAATGTAACTAGATATTGTTGTGTGTCTTCCAAGAAGTCGTGACTCTACTTTTAAATACGTTGTAGTTACGAGTTTTTTTTTTTTAAAAAATCGAAGATAAGTCGGTCATAGTTTCTGCGAATAGAAATTTTGCTTTCTTAAAACATCAAGTAGATATGTTAACTTTTTTCATTGCTCGCACATTGGATCTCCCTGTATTAAATGAATGAAAAATTCTGAAAATCAGCTTTTATAATCAAGAATTTTCTCAAAGGAATGTTAAAACCATTGTCGCTTTGGTAAAGGATATTATATAAGTTGTACAACTACGAAATTTATTAATGAGCCGGGATCTAAGGTATTTTAAGGCTTTTGAGCCAAACATGGTTCCAGACCAGCCTGTGTATACACGCAGTCTGATCAGGAACCGCGTAGTTCTCAAATAGCCCTGTCATGGTCTGTAGCAACAATATGAGAGTAAAACCTCTCTTACAACCGGTCGTACGTGCTCCTGCGTGCGGTCTGTGTCTAAAACGTACGTTTAGTCGTGCGATGCACGCACGTGCAACGTACGATTTTGGTGGACGCAACCACAACGCAGACTGCACGCAGCAAAGAATTGACCGGACTATTCTTTGAGGCGCTCTTACAACCCGTCGTGCGTCTTTATAAATCGTGCGATTTTGCAGAGTTTTAAAACGTACGATTTAAAAAAACGCACGACGGGTTGTAAGAGAGACTTAACTATGATCCAGGTCAGGTTGCACCTACACACAGACTGATTTTGAATCATAGCTGTCTCAAAGGCTACAAGGGATGTTTCCCAGATCCTGGCTCATTTATCTTGTATGTGTATTTTCAGTTGCAGGATGGATAAAGTACAATGTATTGGAATGATTGTAGGTAGTTTTCTGTTCCACTTTATGGCAATGGGGATGTCGTTATCCTTCGGAATTCTGTACAGTGAACTACATACAGAGTTTGATATTTTACAATCAAAAGCTGCTTGGATTGCTTCATTATTTACTGGTTTAATTGGCGTAGCAGGTATACGTTTTATTACCTTCAAGGTTATATCTAAACTTTTGAAATTGAATTAAGAAATTTTAAATCGACAGAATTGAACTTTAGGTCTGACTCAGTAATGGGTATAAACTGGAATAGTATCTATCCTACATTTGTATTTGATCTACAAAATTGAACATCATTACCTTATATATGGGTAATCGTCATATTTTTATTTAGGAAAATTGATCCGTTATATTGTGTTTCTATTTTGGTATCTTGCAAAAATATTAAAAATTCAAACATATGCCTTAGATAAATGAACATTAAGTACTCTAATCAAATTCTTATCAAACTGTGTGGCCTGTAGGAACAACATAATTATAATATTCTTTCATTAACTGCAACTTTAGATTGTAAGGCTCTAACAATCCATTCCAGGAGTTCCTGTGAGTTATTTTGTGACGGTGATAGGAGAGCGTAAAGTAGCCATTGTCGGATCTCTTGTGTTAACGTGTGGCATGCTGACGAGCTCGTTTGTAGAATCGTTTGATTGGCTATATCTCACGTATGGACTACTTGGAGGTAAGAATTATTACGTATGATTCGAATGGTTAGTATGCAAAACTAATTTTGTCACAAAAAGCTAGTTATCGATAGTTCGAAAGCAAGAGTGTTTAAAGCGTGATAAGAAGCTTCCTTTCAAGACTACTTTTAGCTGTAGCAAAACTGAGGAGAACATTATCACATTACTCCTTTTCACGAAATGTACAAATGGGTTGAAAGGCAAAGCGTTATGACTGCAACAAACGCCGAGCGTTAAGAGCCTGCTTGAAACTCAATGATCATGGGTTTACGGGATCGTGGCTGTATTATCATGGGTTGAAGCGGGAAGTCTGTGAAACCGGTAAAATATGTTTCAGTTTCTAGATTACATACTTTTAATCTAAACTTCAACTTTAACTTTCGCAAGTGAACAATGATACTATCAAAATGTTACATATTTCTCGTAGGACTAGGTGCATCAACAAGCATGCTACCGACCAGTACCATCATCATGAAGTCCTTCAATAAAAACAGCCGCCTCGCCATGGCTATTTGTGCCACTGGTACATCAGTCGGTGGTTTAGTATTACCTCCCCTGTTGTCATTCATGATCGACCAGTATGGATGGAGAGGGACATATATACTACTAGCTGGAATGGCGCTCCAGACACTACCGGGCAGTCTCTTCTATGTTAATGACAAGGATGAAAATCCAAAAGAAGACAATGTGTCATCTAAGAAAGAAGGTAAGACAAAATATCTTTTCCTAAGTTTTCTTTATAACATATTATAGTAATAGCTTAAAGGTCCACCATACATACCTCTATCACTTCAAGAAAGCGGAAGTAGACGCTTCAAAACAATTTTTAAATCAAAACATAACTGCTTCTATCAACTGTCTTTACACCATCTTCTATCTAAAAGCAATCAGCATGACTGGGTGAACCTTACTGCCATCGACTATTAAAACATGACGTCCTAGACCATGACCGCATACAATTATGCGTTTATATTACGATCACATCTTGTTAAAAATGTCTGTTCTTTGCACTATTTTGGAATTTTATGGCCATGATAAGGACTTGGTCACACGATTATTTTTCGCGTTATTACTTGTAAAAACAAACCTGATTGGTCCAAATTGATTTTGTATGTAATCATATGTCTTCTTACACAGTTATAATACAAAAACGTGATCGTTAGATCGTTGATAATACTGGCCCTGGTTTTCAGGAGAACATTGCCGCCATTTCACAAGCTGCGTCGTATCTCTATGAAGAAAAAAAGTAACAATTCTAGACATGTGTCAAAGGGCATAACTTTACATACGATTATCTTTCGTCTAATTTCAGACCAGACTTTTAAAACAAAGACACTCGTCGTAGCCAAAAACCGAGACTTTATGTTTTTCGGATTGTCGGCGGTTGTAGCATATACAGTGATATTTTTACCCGGAACATTTCTACCAGATTTGATGAAGGAAGCCCTGTTAACAGACCAGCAGATATACATAGTTCTGATGACACAAGGCGCTGGTTATTTAGTTGGTAGACTGGTACCAAGTTTAGTTGACAAGGTTTTAGACTTGAACCTCGAAAATGCATACATTGTGACGCTACTATGCGGTACCATGACGTCATCGCTGTTTTATGTTTGTGATGTGTTTATAGTTTTTATTGTGTTGGCAACTTTGAATGGATTTGTAGTAGGTAAGATGGTATTTTCATATCTTAAGGTATTACATCCATCATTAGAAAGTTGAAATTTTCAAAAACAAAGTCTTTAACAAACGCTATTGTTCGTGACAACGGAAATTGTCGAAGCTACCCGTATTCTTCTAAAATTACTTTCTTTTAAAGTTGAAACTTAAAAAGTCCAAACAAAATAATAGTATCGGAAATTGGTCCGAAAATAATGTTTCAATCAGTAATTCTTAAAAAAAACTGCCCACCGCCGAGTGTTAACGACGTCGCCCGAACAGTTCCGAAAACGCATGAATATGATTTTAGATTTACTACCTTAAATGACTAAAAACTTCAATCAATCAATTATTCAACTTCAGGTGCATTCCGGTTCTGGCACATTTCATTGATTGAGCTATATCTTGACAAAGATCACGTAGACGTGGGTTTTGGTTGGATTTGTACATTGGAAGGTGTCGCTGTTGTTACCGGTATGCCGATAGCAGGTAAATTGTCATTTCGCTGTTAAGGTACTCCACCAATCTTAATGTACCGAGCGCTTGGTGCAACTTCGGGCGTCATCCATGGCAACGGAATTGTTACTGGTATGCCGCTAGCATATACTAGTAAATTATCATTTCAAGTATATACCATTTTCTCAAAACTGTATGATTTTTCGTCTGGTCAAAGGTCATTTTTTCAGACTGATATCGAATTCAGCAAACCAATGTTTTCAATAGATCTTTAAGTCTAATTGAAGTCTAATTGAAACAGTTTTACATTTAAGTGTAGTAGATAAAGTCGTATAAGCATCAGCAGATGCAGTATTCCTATGGTAGGATAGGGGCCGGAGAGCTGTTGGATCCTGGGTTCAGGTAACTCCAAACCGATGCCACGGGACGTATTATTTTGCAGAAAGTTACGCTCGTTGGTCCCCTTAAACCAGTTGAATAAGAAGATGCCCATAGGAGTTAAAAGACAGAGTGTTTGATTTTTTTTTTAATTTTTTGTTGATTAGCATTCCTCAAGACATATAGCAACACGTTTTCTGTTTTATATTTTTCAGGTCTGATCATCGACACAACACATACACAAAGATCAGGGTTCGTGTTCGCTGGTGGAGTGTTATTTGTGTCCATGGTTTTAGCTTGTATTACGAAATTAGCAGTGTATCGTCGAGTTGTTTTAAAAGAAACAAAATTGTGAATTGTCATCTTTATGTGGCTGGATCTTTGATGCAAAAGAAAGGTACCGTTCGTTCGTTCGTTCCTTTGTATTTTCCCCCGTTCTGTCCGAGGCACTAGCGTCTGACACTACTGTATCGTCCGATATAGTTGATTTCTATCAAATAAAAGAAATACATGCAACATACTAAGTATTAAGCTATGTACAGCGTTAAAAACATTGAAATAATATGACTGGTTTAAAATAAACATATACTTGATTGTACATTGATAAGATAATACAGTAAAGTATCTGAGGTATCTAAAGTGCATTACTTTATTAAACAACCTAGTTACTAGTATCATGGTTGTTGTTTTCATCAGTTTCATATTAAGAACATGTTTTTAAAATATTGATTAAGACACACCGAATTAATGCAGAATTGAAGTGTATGTACAATTACCTTAAGTACACCGTTACTAAGATTGCTAGCAAAAAATAAAATATTTTCTATTAAGAGTATACTCAGAGAGTTGATCAAGATATATTGCAATATTGCAGAATTGAGTTAAATGTAAAACTACCTTAAAAACCTTAAAACATATTGTTTATGATTGCTTGAATTCCAGTTGACTTTAACATGTATTGTCATGAGACCCTTGATATCTTGCTGAACAGATTAATATGAAAGATGGGGACGGTAAAGAAAAGAAAAACAAAACAATAAAAATAAAAAAAAAATAAAGAAAAAGTATGTTTGTGTTGTGTTTAAGGCACCTTTAGATTTTATTTGCTACTGTCATTCATGTATCTTGATCTTTTTACATGTATATCATAACATAATTTTCTTGTAATGTGTTCTATTTGCTTTTGTAGCATATGGCTTTTTTGATGTTTATGTGTTGGTATATAAAAGGTGCTATCTAGCAGCAGTTTTGCTAGATCTTCTCTGCTTTTGATATTGTCACTCCAGAATGACTGTCCTAATTGGTGTGAGAGAATTGACTTGATCTTAGGGATCATTTTCGTTCTTATTTCACTTAGGAACGGGCATCTGGTGAGAATGTGAACCACGTTCTCTTTCTCTAAGTGGCACATTGGACAGGTTGGCAACTCATCGTCTGCAGTTTTTCTTCCATATAATAAATATGTTCCAGTGAGCATCCTAGCCTTTATATTCCCCCTTTTTATGTCTGTGGCACAGTTTTCTATAGTGTCCCAAACTGGGTGTACTTTTCCTATTTCTAATTGATTCTTATTACAGAGTTTCATACTGCTTTTCCCCTCTAGTTCCTTCTGTAACTTTTCAGTCCATTTTTGATTGACATCTTTTCTAATTGTCCTCTTCCATTCTACTTTTGAGGGCGGATTGTCATTTGTTTCATAGAAGTTTGGGAGGTTGTATTTTTCGAGAGTGTGAGTTGCTGTGCAGTAGAAGCTCTTCTGATGCTGAATTGCGTTTTGTCTTTTGAATAAATTATGGATACTCTCGGTGGGGCGCCGTGGTCTAGTGGTAGGACGCGGGCTTAGGGATCGAGATGTCCTGGGTTCAAATCCCGCCGAGGTCACGGGAATTTTTTTGAGCAAAAAAGTTACCCCACGTAGCTCCTCTTCACCCAGGTGTATAAATGGGTACACGGGAGAGTTGAAAGCCGATTTGCTGTGGCTGCCGCAGGCGCCGACTGTAAACAGCCGACTTGAAGCTCGATGATCGTGGAGTAAAGTGTGAAAGTCGCGCGAATATGGACCCAGTTCGTAAATTTGAGACTATAAACCACCTTTACTTTTACTTTTTTAGATGCCAACCTGGCGAACTCCTTGGAATATTTTGAATGGGTCACTAAATGCACCTTTCCACTTGACTCTTGCTGTTAAGCCTTCGTACATACCCATGACTAGCTTCCAGACACTGAGGTTAGCCCCCGTATGGTACAATTTATCAAGTAGTATTTCATGATTTACGACGTCAAATGCTTTCTGTGTGTCAAGGGTTGCCATGTATAGAGGAGCTTGCATCGACTTGGCATCAATCTCCGCTTCTGACACTATAAGGGCAGCTGTAACTGGTGAGGTATTTTTTGAGAAGCCAAACTGTAATTCAGATTGTTCTTGATTCATATCTACAAGTCTTCTGAATTTTGCTTATTTTTTTTTTAAAGTGTTTTTATGATTGTCCACAGAATATACTTAGCTTTTACAAGTCGGCGTCCAGCGAGTTCAAATTCTCTGAGAGCACAGATATATCCAAAATGTTGGTCTCCTCGTAGCAGGTTTTGTAAACGTCCGACAGGAATTTTCTGGTCCAGATGAGGCTTGTTTGTTTATTTGGATGGACTCCGTCACTAAGTACTGATGGTTTCACTGAGTATTTGGGTGTATGTCTCCCTTTTCTACGATTAAGGCAGTCAGTGCTAAAGATTAAAGTGTTTTGAGATAATTCCCTGTTTAAATTTCTGTATAGAAGATTCACTGAAAGTACTTGATTGGAGATGCAAAGATACCCGCGATATTGTTATTCAATCATCGATTCCTATAAAAAAAAAACCACAATCGGATTGGCTGTGACTTATCTTTTTATACCGAGAATGCAAAAATGTAGCTGACATTCGCTGATTCAGTCTCGCAGACATTTTGATACAACACTGTAGGATAGAAATTGACTGAAATGTAGAATAAAACGCATTAACTTTAAATGGCCGCTCAATCGTACATGACGTCACATCGCTACTCATAAAAGCTCACGTTTGATAAATGGCAAAGGTGAGATAAATGGTTTTTCGTTAATAACTAACCCAATTTTGCTTTTTATAAGCGAAATTTGCAGTTTTGAATTATTTAAACCTCTAGCATTCCAGATAAGAATAAATTAAGTCGCATTTCGTTACGTCTTTAAGACACTAAGATTGTGAAATTCACTTTTTAACAATCGGGTGACATTCCAAACTCTTTGAGTTTATGAAGTAAAAAAGTGGATTTACTAAAATTTAGCAAGGAACTGGAAATGAGCCTTTGTGGTTTGGACCATCAAGGACCTAAAGAAACCTGTACATATAACGCACAGTATGATCATGATCGATGTTTTTCTTCAAAATATTTCTATATTCTTACAGAAACTCTTAAATAGCCCTTTACCACAAAAGACCTAGTTTTGAAGTGTCCAATTGAAATGGCTTTGGAAAAAGGGAAATGCTGCAAATCAACATTTCCTCCTTTTCCCCCGATATTTCCTGAGCTTAATTAAGAATATCTTCTTTTTATCAACTGTTAATGCACATTTTCTCATCCTCAGCAGCTGTAGATTAGAACCATCCTAAAATTTGCTGTTTGGGAAATAATTCAATGGTCAACCATTTAGGCACTACCGGGTATGACACTGTGAAAGAGTAAAGTGTGATAGGGGAAACTACTCATACTTTCCGCTTGCTTAAATATACATGCATGCAATTATGTCCCTTTAGATAGTACCGACATTAACAAAAGCGCCATGTTTTCATGTCCCTAATATAAAAGGCCGGTGAAATTATTAAGGGAAAAGAAGGAATTGCTGACAATCAACAATTTCTTCTATTCTCTCAACATTTTAAGCAATGATATAAAAAGTCTACCTTTGATACAAATTTATTATTGTGTCCTTTGTACCGGCATTTAGAATGAAGTAGCATGATTCTTTTTTAAATGGTTAAAACTGTCCACTATAAACGACTGTTCCAAATCATAATTCAGACGAAAAATACTATTTCACCATGTTGCTCATATTCGTTTATCTTGTTCCTACCGACAATCTTGGGTTTGAGTTTATTGGGGTTTTACGCCGTTTTCAACTACCAGGGTCATATCGCGACGGCTGTAGCACCTAACCGTGGGTTCCTGGTATTTCTCGCACCAGTACAACCACAATATCCAAACCGAGCCTCCAGCTGCTCTCTCACATAGATGATTCACACCCATTGGTGAGAGACAAATGACTTTTGTCAAATGTCAGAATGGATACTGGCCGAGCCGGGGTTCGAACTCGAGACCCCTGGATTGACAGACTCCGACGTAACCGACTGAGCTATCCGGGCTCGGCCCGACAATCTTGGACTAGCCCAATTGGAAAGCGGCTGCCGAAGACAAAACAAACATAATATGAACATAGGATAATATGAGGTTATTTAACATGTCTTTGTACAATACTGAATTCTATTGGATGAATACTTTGCAGAACGAGGCTATATTTGGACGAGCCGATAGGCGAGTCTAAATATAGACTTGTTCTGCAAAGTATGAATCCAATAGAATTCGGTATTGTACAAAGACATGTTAAATGACCTCTTTATTTCACATCATTTTTTTTCACACAAAACATGACAAAGATTAATTTTGTATAAAATTAAGATCTAGATCAAATTACTTTTAAATAGAATTCCAACGTGAAAAAAGGAAGAAAACAACATAGGCCTGTGTCATGAAAAAAATGTAGGCCTCATGTACATTTCTAACGCTGTGAAATATACATGGCATCTGACATTAAATCTATATTTATCGATTTATGTTTGTCTCAAAAGATTGAATAGACCGTCATAAATTATGATAGTGTGAAATGTACATGAAATTTGTCATATAAACTATCTATCATGTCATGCGTAAATCAACAATGTAAACATTGACAGAAAAGGAGAAATTGCTGATAAACGGCAAATCTCCTTTTCTCTTAGAACTTTTTTGTCAAGCCTTTTAATGGACATCAAATCCAGGTCTTGTTTGGGAAAGGGTTAAGTGTGATTTTTATCATTGCTGCAAATTAAATGCGCTACAATTCAGAAATGTTTTGAAATGAAAATAATCTCTTTCGTGATGTTTAAAATCATTTTCTCCTTTTGTCTTAATGTAGCCTATTGCCAATGTGTTTTTTCAATCACAGAATCAAAGCTATGTCTTGTTTAGGACAGTGAATTCAAAATATCATGTTGAAACAAACATTCAACTCTAATGCACAATTTTGCTTTTGCAAACGAGAACTCTACTAAAGGGAGATTACTCTTCGATGCGAATATGGATATTTTGTACTGCAGCCTCGATTTGAGAAAAAATCCATATTTGTACGGTTCAATCGATATTTGTAGGGTTCAAATGAGTGCAATGCATATTTGGACGGTTCAACCGGTACATCGTACAATATCGATCTAGCCGCTTTGGAATATCGAGAATCCCGTGCGTCCACGCAATTATCTCGTGCGTGCAATACGGCTCTAGGTATTGTATACTCACGTGGTACGAATGGGGTGATTTGATTGGTTTACTACTTTCGGGTGTGAAATAAATGTACAATATATAGCGGAGGCAATATTGGTGGAACATAATGAAAATACTGGTATTCCATCCTCGGATACCCCGGGGTCTGAGCTACTTTACATCTCATGTAGCGTAGCTCATACCCCGGGTATCCGAGGATACTGGTTATCAGTATTTTTTTTATATTTCTCTATATCACTGGTGGTGAACCAAACCAATTTTCGCTACAATAGGGTATAGATATTTTGCGTTTAAATGTGAGTTTATAGATTTTTTTTCTAATGACAATGAACTTGTTCTAAAAACAGACCGGGTTTACCGTTTTGTATTGACAAACTGTCGGCGTTGTTATACAATCTCGTAACTACGGCTTCGATAAAGCCGTAGTTACGATATTTTATAACGACACCGACGGAATACAATGATCGCGAAAAACATCCCTCGCTTTGGCCGAGTTCACCACCAGTGTATATCTTACCAAACATTTCATACAATGAACGTCAAATCATGGCTTGTTGGGGGAAAGGGTTAAATCATGTCCTACTTCTCAGCAATCGGTGACTTACATGATGAAATTCGGAACATGATACCGCATTTTATTTGTCCGATTCAAGTTTTAAAATACGCTTAAAGCTATTTCACAAACAAGACCTGGAATTGACGCCCCTAATAGACATGTGCAAGGTAGAACGAAACCCGAAAAACGAAAACGGAAAACGGAATAAAAGGGGTCGTGTCAAAACACCCGAAACCAGAAATAACGATTGGGTTGAATAAAGAGAGAAAACAACACTTTTATGTCACTGTAATGGTAAATATAACCGTTGATTATCTGAAAATGTATGTCTGTTTATTTTCCATGTTCTTGTCAGCCAGTATGTCCGTCATTTGATCCAAACTTTATCTTATAACCAAAGCAAGTATTATGTCACACAATGGGGGACATTGGTCGGTTATCCGCCCTTGTTTTTATAGAGGGCGCTACAATCACAGCGGTCCTTTCACACTTCCGGTGTACAATCCGCTTAGTTGATTTTCATATGATACCACGAAAAAATTATTCTATTTCACTCGCAGGCTTGCATATTTCAGATATATTTCAAAAAAAAGAAAGAAAAATACACCATTTTTATGTTAATTGTTTAAGCAATTATTACTGGAAAAATTATTGTAAAAAACCATTAAAGTAATCTTTGCCACGGAATTTGTATAACCCCTATAAAATAGCCTAATGCCAATGAATATGCATTTATTTATTTTGAATCCCTTCTTTAATTTTGAAAACCATCAAAACAAATCAAGACCTGTTGAAATTTAAAATTCAACTTTCGATGTAGAAATAATAATATTGTTGAAAAAGTTAATTATTTGCGATCTTAATTAAATTCTCTTAGTCGTCTGCTGAATCTTTCCGTCCAAGATTTTATCGTTTTAGAAACGGTATTCAAACAAGAAGTTCTCATCCTGTTATTTTTCCCAGTCGACAGCTAGGGTCACACGTGGATGGGGTTGGATCTTGGTTTGAAATTTCGATGGAAAGACTAGGATAATTGTAAAGGACATGGGAGAAAGGATTGAAATAATATAGATCTACATTTATTCTTCCCGTTTCCACAATGTTTTCAAAGTTTTTGTTGCGAATGGTTACCAATTGTTGTCTCTGGTTTGAGAAGGTTTAACTGTCTGAAGTATTAGTTAATGCATAGACGTCGCGCACGATATTGCGTCACTTTTAAAAAAACGCTACCCTCCGCGATTCATAACTGAATATTGTAGGAATCGTTTCCGTTCTCTCAACTTTGTTATATATCAAAATAAGCGTAAAGCCTTGATATTTTTTAATGTCATACTCATTTCAAGTTCTTATTTTGTATAAATTTGCTAGAAAGAATTTTTGTCCGTAAATTCGGCGAAAAAACGTGTGTAACATGTAACATAAATGTTCAAGAGTAACGGATATTCATTTGCAATTCTGCGATTAAGTAACGTCAAACACACGGAAAAATATATTTTGTTACAGTGGAAATGCTGTAGGATGTTTTACCGATCGGAAATAAAATTTCTACGTCGATTACGCGAAT
The DNA here is from genome assembly GCA_963680895.1 of Fragum sueziense. Lineage (NCBI taxonomy): Eukaryota > Metazoa > Mollusca > Bivalvia > Cardiida > Cardiidae > Fragum > Fragum sueziense. The sequence goes on along the minus strand of OY804607.1, from coordinate 41,532,377 downwards.
TAGCCCAGTTTATTTACCAAAAATCGAAGTGTAACAATAAGAATTACGTCGCAGAAAAAATGACAATTTTGTTGAATATTTTGTTAATTTATGACTCTAGTGCAACCAAACTTGGTATAAAAAATACCATTTTTCTCTATTTCTATAATATATGGTATAAAATCAGTTAGCATAATAAACAAAACAATTATTATATAAAATGCGTGTGGACGGAAATTGTTTCATGTCGTTGAAAACTCTACTTTTCTACCATTTAGACTTTAAAAAATACAAGTTTTCTTATTCATACCAACATTTAATTTCAATGTGGAAATACCATTTTTTTCTTGTTGATCATATCAAAATTTCGACGCAAAATATCGAAACGTATAAGAGAAATTCAATTTTTTTCTTGTGGACAGAAACTGTATAAACGTATACTTTATTTATTTGACGTAATCCTGAAATTATCTAATTGTGCGCATTTTAAGGTGAAAAAAAGAACGAATTAAAGTGGCGGAAAAGCTATAAAAAACAGTGGAGTATTTCTTAAAACGTGGTCCTGTCTCTATGAATCAGTTAAGAGTATATAGAGAGTAAACATAAAAAAGCACAACACAACCGTCTACGCAAAAACTTATCATTACGCAATTGACGTTGGCTAGTTTGACGTTACATTTTAGTGCCGCAATACCGTGCGCGACGTCTCAATGAAAAAAGAAAACAAACCAGATTATACATCAATACAGGAATTTATTCTTATTGTTTTATTCAGTGTATGACGTGTCATTTCTCAAAACAAAGGTCTACTCAACTTCTCAACGGAGATTATCTTCAATTCCTTAATCCGTTCTCAAATGACAAAATTAATGGACGTTACAGACGACAAACCAATATAATTTGAAATTGAAATACAAATGTATGATAAGACATTATATCGGGGGAAATGAGATAATGCTGCAGCCTGGTCATCGATGTTTTCCTATTTTTCCGAGTTTCTAAAGATGTATCTAATAGTGTTAAATGTTTATGCCGAGAATGGTTAATTAAGCTGTTTTCTTTCAGATTTGTGATGAAATGTTTGTATTAACCCATATTCAAAGACAGAAATTTTGGCTGTCTGGCCTAAATTAATATTGGTTCAGATATAAAATGGTGTTATAAATTACGGGAAAATCTTACATAAAGCATAAAAAAGGAAAAGGAGACAAATCCAATGTACACAAGTGGCTTCTTTTCTCCTAAGGCTAATATTTTGAAAGAAATCAATCTATACCTGCCTGTATGCGTTTTGTTCAATCCTTTTTTTATGAAAATGTTGAAGGAAAGGGAGCTTGAGACGAGTGATTTCTTCCTCTTTCGACAGCTTTCCTCACCAGAAGTATCAAAAAGGATTAATAATTGTAGCCTTAATCAAACACGAATTAAGTGTGAAATTGTCCAAATTGAAGGTAATTTCATTTGAAACTGTTGGGACAATGATCCATAATACGCATAAAAAGTACTTAAAGGACAGAAAGAAAACTGGGAGAAAACTAGTTAATACTGCCCGAAAAGTTGCGATTATAGGACCGCTGTGATTGCAGCGCCACCTGGATAATCCGCCAGGACCGATAACCGACCAATGTCCCCCATTCACTAACGTGGTTTATATGTTACAAATCATCTATACCCAGCATTTCCTATTAAGTTAAAGGTAGTCTGTTAATGACAATGTAGAGTACATTTATTCTCGTCAACAGAAACGCAGTGATAGATCTAGCATATTGCAAAGAACATTGAAAAGGCATCGTTCCACCCCCTTTCAATAGAATAAAATAAGAGACAAAATGCGTCGTAGCAACGTTGCGAAAAATGTATATTGCATCGAAATCAGATAAAAATGCTTTGAAATGGATAAAAATAATTCTTACAGAATTTGTACTTCTCCAGTTTCTACTGTGCATATTTTGGCGTGATATGGCCAGGACTATATGTGTCATCGATTCATTTTAAGGCCAAGCGTATTTTAATATAAGGTTCAGGGATGACAGGGATATCTTTTATCACAATTAGGTGGATTAAAATACCCACTATGCTTTTCGTAAGTAATAGCGATTTAACAATGATAATATCGATATGTCAAAATAACTTTTTGTCGAAATAAACCATGTAGATTTATCACGTTGGGGAATCACGGAACACAACAATTTCGATGCCTTTCTATAATTCTTTTCTTCTTTTCATGTATGACCGATTTGAAAACAAATCAAACAGAGAAGGCGGAGAAATGCCGCGGATTTGCTGAATGCAAAGGACTCTGTAAAAATTAGCTGATAACAAAAGAATAATATTTTTAAGATCTACCACGAGTAGCCATGCCTGACGTTTGTCCACATTTTCTGCTTCAACCCGAACTCAAATTGGTCAAGAACTAAACAGGAACATATTATAAAGGTGACCAAATCTAAACATGCTAACACAATGGGGAGAATCACGTGATTGACAATGATATTATACACGAAAAAATGGCGACGAAATGACCGCTTCGGCGTGAAAATCCAAACTTTAGAAAGGTATGTATTCAATCTACTTAGCTTCTCAGACAAACCACCTATCCTAAAGTACCCGCTAATATCTAAGGTTTTCACAGATACCCAACTTTCCTCTATCCGTTCGCTGTATTTAGAGAACACTTAAAGAATATTTTCGAAATTCGGAAAATTTTGGCTGTGTGTTAAGCACGTCGCATCATATTTTCAGCTTTATTTCTTACCCAAAGAAATCTCTGTTCACACGGCATATTTCCAGACCATTTTTTTATCGATGACATTTCATTCTAGTCCATTTAGAAGGTCCGTGTTGTCTTTTTTAAGCGTATTTACGAAAAAAGATGTTAAACACACGTACAGTACTGTAGTGTTTGGCACGCCGAATTCTTGTGATTGTAATGTTAAACACGCATACAATTGCTCGTGTACTATGGATGCCAAGGATATTGGACAAATTGATTGTATTCCCGATTGAAATCTGGTGTTAACTTACAGTAACATGACATCGTAAGGGGTAATCTGTTATCAACTTTGAAAAAAACGAAATCGGCTATAATTGCTTTAACTAATCAAATCTCCTGTTATATATAATTTTCCATGATAAATACGTGTAAACACAAAGATTCTGAACTGAAATATGATGTCTTCGTTTCCTAGTTTACGGTCAAAATCGCTTTCAGAGTATTGAAAGTGTTTTTTTTAATTGGTCAGAAGAAAATATTGTAGAAGATAACCCTTTATTTGTCCCTGTCAGATGTTTTTTTTCTTCAGATAATTACATCATAAACAAGGTTTTACATGATACTATATGTTACTTTCATGCCAGACACCGAATTTTAAGTGGATTGTTCATAATCTAGATGTCAAATTCTGATAAAACGGTTACCTTTTTAACTGCTTTTAACATTTACCTTTACAATTTTCTTCAATTTTTAAATTGACTCGAAAGAAGTCTCGGCTTTCTTTACGCAAGTCAAAAGGAATCAAAAGGAATCAAAGCACGCAACGCCTTCAAAATCGGAAACTCAGATAAAAAAAGTCATTATAAGTCTCCAATGTACCGAGCTTCACCTTGTATATCATCGTTAGATCGTGCTTCACTATTGAAGAAACATTTAAAAAGGTCATGGCAGGAACTCAGTTAATATACAATTCAGAACCAGATGAAATCAATTCGAATAATCACAATCCTTCTAATTTACATTTATATTCTAAAGTCAACATTTTAATTTCTGGCGCAGAAAACATGATGCTGAAAGGAAATACAAATGCAACTTATAAATTTGTGAAAATTCGTTACTGCTGGCCTGTGCCCTGCGATTACATCAGAGGGATCACAGAAGGGAGTCAAACGTGACACACCAGGAAAGATCACCTTGATTTCCATGAAGGTAGAAGAGAGTATGTGTGTGATTGTGGTAAAACTCTAATTTACAGGTCCAATCTCCATTGTCACAAGAAGAATTTCAATAGATATACTAGTAAAAGAGCTTGAATGACTTTCTCAAAAGGATGGGTTGCAACAATGAATCAATAATTAGATTTTCGTCAAAATCTGTGGATTGATAGGGTTACTACCGTTACATACTATCTTTTATTTGCTTGTGTAAAAATCGGATTTTGGGCTTATTTTTATAGTTTTTCACAAGAAATCACACCGGTAACAATTTATACAAAAAAATAAAGGTTGTAGAGATAGTTTCGTAAATTGAGTACTTCAAAAGTAAGCAAAATCTGAAATTGACAGAAGAACGAATACAGAAGTTAAAAAACTGATATGATAGATGGCTCGTTAAAAATATCCTGTCCTTGGTCTATTGAAAGTACATGCAAAATTTCATTTTGTTATGATCGATACAGAAAAAGTGATTGAACTTCAAAGTAAAAAATTGCTTCACATTTCATTTTACCCCACCCACTTTGTCAACCATTATCTATAATTTTCAGATTTTTTACACATACAATATAAGATACTATGTAACACACCGTAAACTAGGAAACGAGGACATCACATTTCAGTTCAAAATCATTTTGTTTGCACGCATTTGTCATGGAGAATTTTATATAACAAGAGATTTAATTAGTTAGAGCAATAATGTTATAGCCGATTTCGTTTTTTTCCCAAATTCATAAAAGATTACCCCTTACGATGTCTGTCATATCTTTGAACTTTCTGTAAGTTAACAACGGATTTCTATCACATTGGGTTATGAATAAACAACCAATTCGTCCAATATCCTTATCTTCCCTAGTACACGAGCAAGTGTGTACGTGTTTAACATTACACTCACAAGAATTCGGCGTGCCAAACACTACAGCACTGCACGTGTGTTTAACATCTTTTTCGTAAATATGCTTAACGAAGACAACACAGACCTTGTAAATGGACTAGCATGAAATGGCATCGATAAAAGATGGTCTGGAAATATGCCGTGTGAACAGAGAGTTCTTTGGGTAAGAAATAAAGCTGTAAATATGATGCGGCGTGCTTAACATACATCCAAAATTTTCGCAATTTCGGAAATATTCTTTAAGTGTTCTCTAAATACAGCGAACGGATAGGGGAAAGTTGGGTGTCTATGAAAACCTTAGACAATGGCGGGTACTTTAGGATAGGTGATTTGTCTGAGAAGCTACGTAGATTGAATACATACCTTTCTAAAGTTTGGATTTTTACGCCGAAGCGGTCATTTCGTCGCCATTTTTCGTGTTCAATACCGTTGTCAATCACGTGATTCTCCCCATTGTAACACGGAGACAAATTTATAAAGTGTCGTCATGAAACATGTACATGGATAGGACATATTGGTGAAAAATTTGTTGAATTTTAGTTGATAATACATCATGTAGGCTACTAGATTATAGCTGTCCTTTGAAAAAGGAGGGGAAAAGAATGGACGCGTGGTTCGCGTACATCCTGCACCTCTACAAACACAATATTCAATGCGAGCTATCAGCTGCATTATTCATTAATGTGGTTTGTAAACAATTATATATTAGAAAGCATATTGGCCATATCAGTAGTTGAACCCATGAGCAATGAATATATTATACAGACTCTGATGATAACGACTGAATTGATATCGTGCAGAAATCTAATTCATTCAACTGAAACAGTTTGTTGACTTAATCCGAATAACAGCTATACCTAATCTATCATTTTTTTCGTTTTTTTTTTTTTTTAATAATTATGTTCTAGTGAATAGTCAGTACCGTAAAAATGTCAAGCACACAGATTATATGGTGGCTTTTGGGGAAACAACAGTGATTTTTTTACCTGCGCATCCTGCAACTTTTACTCATAATTTGGTCTCTGGGATGCAAAGTTTTAATTCTAGCGAGTCCCAGGATGCAACAAGTTTTACAGATTTCCTTTTAAAAATAGTGTATTGGACTCACTAAGCTAGTAGCTGGACTCATTGATATGGAATCCAGCGAGTCCCCATGACTCACAGTCTTAAAATTGTAAAAAATTCACTGAAACAAATAGTTCGCGGTTTCGTGTTTCACAAGGTCACATATAATTGATATTGAAAAGCTTGACAGTTTGCTTCTGTAGCCGGGTGTAGTATAAGGGGCACTTATACTATCTTGCCGTACAAGCTAGCTTTTATATAGCGACGTGGTAGAGTGTTCGCTTAGGGTGTGAGAGGTCCCAGGATCGAATGCCCACAGGAGTCGATACGATATTTATTTGCGGGTTACACTTTGACAGTGTACCACGTGCGCCGTACTTACACTTTACTACCGATGTCCTAAATTTAGAATCCTACATATCATATAGGCACTAGATAAATGTTATATCGATAGATCAGAACGGTTTACATATATTTACATATAAAGGGGGTCGAGAAAGGAATTCCATGTTTTTTTTTTTCAAACATTCATGCATAATGATTAATTTTGAATGTTTGAAGAAACCATGTGATACGGTGCAGAGTGAGTTGGAATTTGGAATGAATTTCTAAACACGGTACATTTTATCTCGTCAAAATCCGTAGAGAATACGCTCAAGTAATTAAACAAAACATCCTTGAATCGGACAGTTTTTAGTTTGAACGCTTTCCAAAAGTCACGTGGGGTACCCATCGTGTTACTGATGTTATAAGATTCAGCTCGGAAAAAGCATTAGAGATGCATTATCGCCCATTTTGCTGGTGATTATCTTTAAAAATAACTATACATAATTAAAAAGATGGCCCTTTATTTTTCTGTGTGCCAAATTTCGACTTCGACTGACCTGTAACAGCTTAGAATACTACGGTATAGAACACATATGAAATCGGTTTGTAAATATTTGTGAACGTAATTATATATTTGATCTTATTTTAGATCGTAACACGATTATCGATTTCTTGACATTTTAAGTTTGAATCATAGTTTATGCGATCTGATGTCCATAAACATTCCAAGATAAGGCTAAAAGTAAAAACCTTTGTAAGTGATTTTTAAACAGGACTTTGGGTCTGGGAAGGACATTGGATCTTTAAAAATTTCAAACACAATGTCCTGTGTAGATGTCACCGGTAGAGAATGTTTCAGAAAACATCGAGAGAAAAAGCATAAATATTTTCTCGCTTCCATGAACATTTTCTACGTCGTTACAATAACATTTTCTGTTTTCAATAACAACTTTTATTTATTCTGCCACTACATGATATTGGACGTGTCTTTACTTTTTCGTTTGAAAATAGGCTGAGGCCAGATAGCTCAGTTGTTTTGGTGCGCCAGATCCTATCGATCCAGGGTCGTTGTTGCGAATCTCGGTTCGGCCAATCAAATACCCTTTCTGACATTTTGTTTCACCATGTGAGAGAATAGCTGTCTGCACCGATCGGTAATTGTGGTAATACTGTTTAGAGAAAATCCAGAAATCCATGGTTATGTGCTCCAGTCGCTGCGATATGACCAGAGTAGTTGAAAATAACCTTTAACCACATTCAATCGTTTACCACCATTCCTCAAATCTACAAAATATATTTAAACCAAAAGAACAATCTGAATGAATCCAGATAACATAATTTCATAATGTTACATCTGAAGATCGCGCATTAGGGGTCATCTTCTGTGACCTGGGAATTTCCACTTTTTCTATTTTTACACCAAGCAATCAAAACGCTCGTTGCAAACGCAGGTCTGTTGTCCCCGACAACAACACCAAAATGGCTGCGGTCGATAGCCACGCGCTTGACACCGAGCAAAGAGCAAAGTCCGTTAGTTGATATGGCATTTATTAATGAAGTGGGTAGGTTTCGGTATATTTTTGGCACTGTACTAAGTGGCAGTTTTGTGCGATCATTGTGCTAACCCGAAGTAGAGCGGTGTGTAATTTTGAACATAAATCAACTATATATATTGACAATTTGTATATCAGTAGTAGTTAGAGTAGCTCAGTTGGTAGAGCTGCCGACTCGTAATCCGTAGATTACAGGATCGAACCTCGCGCCGACTTCATCTTTTTGTCCCCCTATTTTTTTATCATCTTTGTTACATTTTTCCATACCAAATTATTCTAGAAATTGTAAAAACGAAATAAAAATACAATTACCAATTATGTTTTTATATCCGTGATTTCTAGAAACTTTTAGTTTGAAAAATAAAAAGTGCATAGTAGGAAACAAAATATAAAGCCAAGGTGGGAGTCGATCTCTGGTCATCAGGTTCATGGATCGGATGCTCTACCGATTGAGCTATTTGGGAATCTGTTTTACGTCGATCCAAATTGCCAATATATAGTTTATCGTGGATGGGGAGTCAAAACCTCGTAACTACAGCTTGAAAAAGCTGGAGTTACGAGGGTTTGACTCCCCACCGACGTTATACGTTTATAAGTTATCATCGCTTTGTTTCGGGTTGGCGTGATGATCGTGTTGAACTGTTGCTGCCATGCAGAAGACTATCTACTTCATAAATGCCATGTCTTTGCTCTCAAAATTTACGGACTTTGGTCTTTGTCTTTGTAGTGAAATCACCACACTGGAGGCGTCCATGGCTACTAGTTATCGTTAGAAACGGAAGTGTAGTGTGCACGGTAGTGCGCATGCCCGTGCGCATGCGAAAAATCTTTCAGCTTTTCCAAAGTAAAATCTGATTGGTCCAAAGAAAGGTCACAGAAGATGACCCTCAACGGGTCGTCGTTAGATCCTACTGAAAGACTAGGATCTATATTTCAATTAGATTGACCAAAAGAATAACCTTCAATTGGCCTTATAGGCAGTATTCCGCTGACCACGTTGAAAATGTCGTAACTCAAGTTGATTTAAAATTTAGTTACGGCATTGCAAACGATTTCACCTTTCGCGTGTTTTGATATGTCCCCCACAGTTTAACCGGTTTCGTACTTCGTCTCGGTTTTCGTTCTTACCTTGCACATGTCTAATAAAATGAGCTCATTGAAACATTGAAGCAAAAGGAGAAAATGCTGTTAACCATCATTTTCTCCTTTTGTCTCAATATTTTCTTTGTGTTATTTTACTAAAATCTTATCTTCATCAACATTCACTTTGTTGTCGTTGTTGGTTTTCGGACAGGAACGGTCCAGCATAAGGAACGTGAAAAGACAACAAAAGAAACGCCCATGGCTACTCATATCTAGGCCTGCTATGGGACCACATGATGCGTGCAGTGAAATCAATCTTCAACTTGTTTTGATTTCAATGAATAATTTGCATAATCAACGTGCATTATGCAAAGGATAGAGAGAATACAAAATCTAAAAAGAAAAGATGAAAAAAAATTAGCCCAGGGCATCGAATGCATTTGAGTCTATCATGAATACAAATCAGCCTGTGCATATATGCAAAGTGATCAGGATCATTGGTGAAATCCCGTAGTGTTTCCTATGATGGGTTGTTATTCTTAAACAGATCCTGGTCATTATTGATAGGAACGGATTTTACATCGAAACGAACAACGTTTTTTTTTGTAAACGAGGAAAAAATGAAAGCTGCTACAGCTGACACTCATTGCTCCTAATACCAAGCGTGGGGCGTTTTTTCGCGATCATAGTATTCCGTCGGTGTTGTTATAAAATATCGTAACTATATTGACGGCGAGATTTGACCCGGCAGAGCAGACCAAGCGGAAAGGTCAACAGACTTATCGTCCAGGGGTGATAGGTATGCTGGAACCCCTCGTGATTTGCTGAACACTTCGCATGTTTCGCTATTTACATCTAATGATCATATTATTCAACAACTTAACAGTATTTGCACGTGCATACGTTCATTTGTCGCTTCATCTTAAAATGGTAGTTCATATATAATAACTGAATCATTATGCAAAAATGCAGATCCTGGTCAGCCTGTGCCATCTGTACGGTATGACCAGGATGTGAACTGTATGTAAATATTTTCATTTTATTTTTAAGAATTACGCCTGTTTCAATAATTAGCTTTATCGAAAATTTCAATCCAAATAGACCACAGTAGCTTAACATTTTTATTTGACTAAATTAGATAAAGTCTTATTTTCACATGGCGCTACAATATTGTATAGATCTAACGGATACAGTGCACGCTTTTACGTTAATTAACGAAGGACCTATTCCCATCTAAACTGGAAATAAACTTTCCCACTTTTGAGTACAGTAAAGGTCACTCTGCCGGGTCAATTATTTTCCTCTATAATCGATTCACTATTAAACGAGACTAATTACAGTTGAATTGCTTTATCAAAACAACTGAAATTATTCTCGTTTAATTGTGAATCTATTATCACGGTACGGAAACTACAGAGACAGAGCCAATGGCTCTGTCGTTTAAATCCTCTGGGGCGCTTCCGGCCATGTGTGACTCTGTCTCTGTAGAGACAGAGCCACTGGTAAAAATTGCTCAAATCTTATTTTTATCAATCATTTCTAAGGTTTTGTGACATGGGAAAGGGATGTCTAATCGAGAGTATTCCTCGATTAGTATATAACATGTTTTGGCTGCGGCAATTGGCTGTTTACCGTTGGAATGTACATAAATACATGATGTAAACAAGAAAAAATCACATAGGGTCGACTCACGACGACAATGATCCTGTGAAAACCATGCCGACTTTGGAGCCCACACAAGTAGCACCGACAGATAAATGGTCTGAGGGGAGCATGACATTCCCGTTTTTCGCTTTTAAGCACCAAAAGAAAATAATTGAGCACCAAAGTTGAACATTCACCTGTTTTTGTAAAAAAAATCCTGCCCCCAGAGACAGAGCCACACATGGCCGGAAGCGCCCCAGAGGATTTGAACGGCAGAGCCATTGGCTCTGTCTCTGTAGTTTCCTAACCGTGTTATACGGCTTCGATAAAGCCGTAGTTACGAGATTTTATAACAACAGAGACGGTTTGTCAATATTTATCGGTAAACCCGGTCTATTTTTAGAACAAATTCATTGTTATTAGAAAAACTATCCAATCAGATCTTTAAACTCACATTTAAACGCAAAATATCTGTACCTTGTTGTAGCGAAAAATGTCCTTCGCTTTGGCCGAGTTCACCACCAGTGAACACCATAATTATGTTATTACAAATCATAATGGTGTGGTTACCTACTGTGATCGACTCATCCAGACGATTCTGATGAGTTACCATGTCATAGAGTTTGGAATTGAAATAGCAAACTTAGAGAATATTTTAAACTCCGAATTATCTGTAGCGGTCAAATTGATGCTGTATATCAACGCTTCTCAACGAAAACCTCGTCATTGAAGTTTGTTTTAAGCTGCAGTCACGAGGTTTTCATTGAAAAGTAGCATTATGAAAGGGTAAATACCATTCACCTGAAGGCCATGAATCATTTAATCATAATACTGTAAGTAAGACGATGTCTTGGTTATCACATGATTCATTTATGACTCCAATAACAAAGGAGGGGTTTCCATAAGGCCGTTTTCCTGGGACCTAAATTTTCCAATGATATTTTTAGTACTTATAGATACATAAAGGGGACGTGTTTTGCCGAAAAGTCTGAATCGAACGGATCTTTGGTTTGGTGTATATTGCATATTGAAAGTGGGTGGGGTAATTCTATTTTTGCGCTACCCAAGGTTCTTATTCATCAATTTTCTATCTAGTTGCAAATAATTGGCGAACTTTTTTAAAACATTATGTTTTGTATATGAACTCATGTTAAGATGACATGATATCCATTGGCATGCTTATTATAGATATTAAAATATTTGGCATTTTATGTAATTTTTCAATTTTTTGTATATTTCCATCTCCCAACTTTGGGCAAAACATCAACACGTTTTTATAAAGCGACATATTGGAATAATATTTTAGGTGAGAACTAAATAATGATTTGTGATTGCAAAATTATGAGGGATTTTTTATAGCTAGTCGGGAAACAGAGTTACGGGCCCTTAAATGCACGAAAACCAACGACAAATTGTGGAATAAATAACAAAATACATTTTTTCTGGCTTTTCTTCGCACAGAGAGGCAGAACTGTTTACTTAGCTTAATCTATAGCTTGCCTCAGCAAATAGTACTACAAATAAGCTATTGCGGTCAGTTTCGTCTGTTGTCCGTCCGTCTGTCTGTCTGCCCGTCCATAATATCAGGTTTACACTCTAGAATCCACAAATATTATCTAATCTTCACCAAACTTTACCAAAATGTGTATGGTCATAAGCCCTTTTGTAAGATTGATTTTTGAACGGAATTGGTGCAGAAAGTGCTGAGCTATCTGCCCTTGAATATCAAAAAAATGCTATTTTTGACAAATTTTGCATTACAAAATTTACAAATATAGCCCAATCAAATGCAAAACCAAATGAAAATGTTTGCTTTTATAATGTCTTGGCTGAGTATGAATTTCATTCAGATCGAAAACGTAAATTTTGAGTTATCTGTCCTTGAATTTGGCAAAATTGCTATTTTTGACTTTATTTTTATTCTTTTGCATCCACCAATATTTGAAAATCAAAACAAAACTTGAACACGTTTTTGATGTCCATAAGATCTTTTATAGATTAAACTTTTGGCATCATTAGAATTGTTATTCCAAGTTATCTGCCCTTGTATTAGACACATTTGTGGTTTTTCGTGTATATCTATAGCTATTAATACGGCAATTTCAAGGGCGGGTTACTCAAAATATACATTTTCAAACTGCCTGAAATTGTTTCATGTCTGATATATTATAGACAGAAATAATTTGTCCTCTTTCAGTTTTAATTGCTCCATATTTGTGGATGCTACATGGAAAAAAAGGCCGAAAAATAGTAATTTTGCCAAATTCAAGGGCAGATAACTCAAAATTTACAATTTCGATCTGAATGAAATTCATAATCAGCCAAGACATTATAAATGCAAACATTTTCATTTGGTTTTGCATTTGATTGGGCTATATTTTGTAAATTTTGCAATGCAAAATTTGTCAAACATAGCATTTTTTGATATTCAAGGGCGGATAACTCAGCACTTTCTGCACCAATTCCATTCAAAATCAATCTTACAAAAGGGCTTATGGCCATACACATTTTGGTAAAGTTTGGTGAAGATCAGATAATATTTGTGGATTCTAGAGTGTATACCTGATATTATGGACGGGCAGACAGACAGACGGACGGACAACAGACGAAACTGACCGCAATAGCTTATTTGTAGTACTATTTGCTGAGGCAAGCTATAAATTAAGCTAATTAAACAGTTTTACCTTTCTGTGCGAAGAAGAGCCAGAAAAAATGTATTTTGTTATTTATTCCACAATTTGTAATGGGTTTTCGTGCATTCAAGGGCCCGTAACTCTGTTTCCCGACTAGCTATCAAAAATCCCCCATAATTTTGCAATCACAAATCATTAACTAGTTCTCACCTAAATATTATATCAATATGTCGCTTTATAAAATCGTGTTGATGTTTTGCCCAAAGTCTGGAGATGGAAATATACAAAAAATTTAAAAATTACATAAAATGCCAAATATTTCAATATCTATAATAAGCAAGCCATTGGATTTCATGTCATCTTAACATGGGTTCATATACAAAACATAATGTTTTAAAAAAGTTCGCCAATCATTTACATCTAGATAGAAAATTGATGAATAAGAACCTTGGGTAGCGCAAAAATAGAATTACCCCACCCACTTTCAATATGCAATATACACCAAACCAAAGGTCCGTTCGATTTAGACTTTTCGGCAAAACACGTCCCCTTTATGTATCTATTAGTACTAAAAATATCATTGGAAAATTTAGGTCCCAGGAAAACGGCCTTATGGAAACCCCTCCTTTACGAGTGTCCAAAACATGTGATCAAACGTGAAGGTATTCTATTACGCAATTTTTTATATCGATCTTTTCTTCAAAACCCAGTTTTTTGGAAACAAAAGGGCCACGATGGCCCTTCATTGCTCACCTTAGAGAAGATTGAAACTTTCAGGGAAAGTATTTATATATCATTTCTTTTTCTATGCCCACAACTTTTTGTCAACTTTCAATGCAGAGAACAATTTGTGGAACTTTTGTTGTAGAGTCATGTTTCTATGAGAAATATTTCGATTAAGGGGTTGTTAGGAGAAAACTGCATGGTTATGAGACCATTCTACACACAAGATTTCAAAGTGTTAATTAAAGCGGGCCGAGTCCGGATACCTCAGTCGTTTACATCGGAGTCCGTCAATCCAGGGGTCTCTAATTCGAACCCCGGCTCGGCCAGTATCCATTCTGACATTTGACAAAAGTGATTTGTCTCTCATCAATAGGTGTGAATCATCTATGTGAGAGAGCAGCTGGAGGTATATTGTGGTTGCACTGGTGCGAGAAATACAAGGAACCCACGGTTAGGTGCTCTAGCCGCCGCGATATGACCATAGAAGTTGAAAACGGCGTAAAACCCCAATAAAATAAAATAAATAATTAAAGCGGTTCAGGAGAAGATTGGTCAAGAATTTGGTTTTTGTCTCTTTATGAAATGCAATATCCCACAACTTGTGGGATATTGGATTTCACATAGAGACAAAAAAAAAAAAAAAAAGAAAAAAAGAAATTCTTGTGGTGACAACTAATACTCGACTCCTAGCAGTATGTGCGGACAGCGCAGGATGAATAAACTTTCACTCTAAGATGGCCTTCTTAATATAGAATTATGCTCATTTTAGAAATGCGATATCGTTTGACCTCTTCTGGTCATATCTGTTTTGGTTGTCATTAACCCTATCCCAAAAGACAAAAAAAATCATAATCATAAGCTGCTGCAGATAACAAAATAGATCTGAGAAAAATTGGATTTTTGCACAGTATTGCTTAGAACATGTAGAGGAAACAGAAGAAAATGCTGATCATCAGCATTTTCTTGTTTTGCCTCAATATGTTCCCAAACCACTTGTGTTAGGGACATCAATAGCAAGTCTTGATTCGGAAAGTGTTAAATGTTAATGTGTATATTTTACGAAATGCCTGGGTAGTCCTTTCTCTTGTTTGGGAAACCTGATTATGAATCCATTTAAGCAAGGGCCATATAATTTCGCTAATGTTGAAATTGACGGGTCAGTTGTGTAATCATGGTACAAGTCCTATTCTATGTAAACAATCGTCCTGAACATGTGACTGTCTGCTTATATTTCACCTAATCCGTGTTCATAAATTAATCGGCCGTCAAAATGTAGATAATATCGCGTTTACTTTGTACGGGGTAACCTTCCAACCAATTTTCGTTTGAATTAAAGTGACATTTTACATTTATTTTTACATAAATCTTACTTTTATTCTATCTGAAAGAGCTTGTTTTCTTATGAAAATTCTGAAAATTTCAAGCCAAAATATTGAACCGTTTACGAGAAATATATATATTTGTGCTAAAATTAAACAAATTGTTGTGGACAACAGTTCAGATTTATAGAGAACTTGTCATTTCTGTCTCAACTTTAAAGGCGTCATTTGCGCTTATGAATAACAACTTCAAAAAACTGATGACATTTCTAGGCATTAGAACAAACAATCTGTGCATCAAGACATACTTTTAAAACATGAAATAAATGTGAAATGTCACTTTAACCCTTTTTTACCCATATCGCGGTGGGTAACACATGTGACTTTTCGGAAGTGTCATTCCCGATTATAACTAACCATGCACCTAGTCCCATGGTTTCTTCAAATATTCAAAAGTAATGCTTAAGCTTGAATGATTTGTTTTAAGGTATATGACCCATCATTAAAATAACACTTTCTAGCCATACGAAATGTATTAAATTTCACACACTTGTAAGGACCTCTACGGATAAGGCGAGAATTCTCCCTAAAAGGCTCAGCTCGATGGGTCAATTCCCAAAACTAACAAATTGAAAAACAAAATTAAGCTTTATGGTTAGGTAGACAAATAAAGGAAATAAACACCGATTTTTATGTCATTTTAAAAGTTCTATAGGTGCAGATAACTCTTGATTTTAGTACCCACCTAAATGGTTTCGTTTTCTTACACTACCGGTATTCAAAGAGGTAAAATGAAGATTCTTTTATTTTTATTTGCAATTTATTTTCTACAGATACAGGGATAAATGGTGTTGACATCATATGGCAGCTTTGGTTTTGTCCGTATTGCGCATGCACACCATTGAAACAACTTTAAACGCGCACTTTCCCGCCAAAAACCGAGGCATGCCTACCTTCCCAAGGCTGGCTAACATCGTTCTCCCCCCTTGACCCAGCTTCCCATTGACATATGTTGTGTAACTGGATCATAGGCTTCCTTGGTAAAAAGGATTTGCTGGGTCACGGGGGGGGGGCGTACTTTTATACTAAAAATAGTACTCATATACCATATGCCATAATTTTGGCGGGAAGATTTCGCCTTTAAACTCGTTTCAATGATGCGCATGCGCATTAAGGACAAATCGAAAAATGGTTTATGATTTCAACACCAATTGCCCTTACATTTACAGAAAATGTTTTGCTTATAAAACTAAAGGAAACTTAAATCTGGTTTAATGAATAACGGTGGGGTAAGAAAATGTAATTTTGGGGGTAGGTACAGAAACCAAGAGTTATCTGTACCTGTCGAATCGTTTTGATCGTACAAAATCAGTTTTCATATGATTTAGGTACATATCTAACAATACAGTTCGAAATAATAATCAATTTGCATGTTTTAAAAAATAACTTTTCCATTTGAGCCTTTTAGGGAGATTTCTCGCCTTATCAGTAGAGGTCCTTTATACACGTCACATAAGTTGTTTCACCGTGCCGGATTTCAAGATTATGCTTCAAGAAGAAAATAATTTACAAATATTGTTTTACTCTATATTCATATGCAAGGGAGGTAATTTTGAACATTTTTATCAACTACTAGTATTTCCATAAGTATGCATTAATTCAAAATTCTAAACCGTTCAAAATGCTTACGTTTATATTTGGAACAGAAATGTAACACAGCATAGGAATTATTACTGGCAATGTTCAAATTTCGCCTCTGGCTCGTTAGTGCTAATGATAGGGTGCATACGTTAAGAAACCGTGGAATTCGGTGCAGAGTGGGTTATAATCGGAAATGGCGCTCTCAAAGGTGCGTACGATACACTTTAACTCGTCAAAATCCATAGAGTATAACGCTGCTTTTCTTCGAAAACCACGTATCTGCATCTTAAAACAAGCTGCAGATACGAGGTTTTCGTAGAAAAACGACGATAAGCTGAGATATTAAAACATGCTTGAAGCCGACGATCTTTCGGTTTGAACGTTTCCAAAAAGTCGCGTGGGTCACTCACCGTGCATATTCTTCAGATTAACAACACTACGGTGCGGATTCTAACCCATTACCACACAGTCAAGCCTTTGGACGCCCTACAAGCTCAAGGCTTTGGAAAACATTGTGGAAAATGAAGAATTGCTTGTAAGAAGCAATTTCTTCATTTGCCACAATGTTTTCTACACAAAAACATCCAAAAAATTTAGATTTCAATCACTACAAATTGTCGTCTACAACATCTTTGAATTCGGATCATCCTAAAATATTGTTCTTTGGTAATGGGTTAACTACCTTCTTTTATCCATTTTCCAAAATATTACTATAACTACACCAATGCTTTCAAAAACCTCACAACTGCAGTAAAATCAAGCTTTATTTCCGGCATTTATGAAGAATACTCTAGACAAGTCAAAAATTTTCAACTGAAAAAAGTATATTTTTCCTTTTAATTTTGATAGTGTATATGAATAACAATTAAAAAACAAACAACGGTATGTATACGATCAGGATCTTGACAAAGTCTCCTACACATTTCCCAAACAACAAAATTTTAAGGTGATCCACTTCAAAAACTGGCACAAAAGACAAAATGGATGTAATTTAAGATAGAATTTGTGTTAAATAGGACACAGAAAAAATTGAGACAAAAGAAGAAACTGCTGGTTATCAGCAGTTTTTTTCTTTTGTTTCAATGTTTTCCATGGCTTTTTCTATTAAGGACGTCAAACCCAGGTCTTGTTTGGGAAAGGATTAAGGTATTTTAGACCACCATGGGTCAAGATCAGCCTGTGTATACACACGGTCAGATCCATGCTGTTCTGTAATTGCCTAGCAATAGCAGCTATCAAGAGTAAGCACGGGTCCAGAAAAGCCCGTACTTAGACATACGCTGATCTGGACCAAAATTGGACCCAAATGCTATAAGGGCCTCTTTCCGAAATCTCGGCTCATAATTGATAAGTACGTAGTCTGTATTTATTTAGATGTTGCACGGTGGATATCACGTGATGCAATAATTACCGAATATCTCCAATAACTTTGTTAATACGGGACCGATTTGAATTCGGCTTGAAGCAGAAAATGTGGATAGACGTCACGCATTAGATGGACGTGGTTGATTTTTCAACTGATAAAAAAGTTATTGAAGATAAACCAAAATTTTGGTTTATCTTCAATAACTTTTTTATCAATTGATTTTTAAAAAATCCAACATGTCCAGCTTATTCCTGGCATTTTCCCACCCTCTCTGCTTCAAACCGAATACAAATTAGTCAAGTATTAAAAAAGATATTGAAGATTATCGGAAATTCTGAGTCACGTGATTACACACCGTGTATTGGCCTTACGCCGCTGTTTCTTCTGTTGTGTATGATTTGTTTGTATTAAGGCATCCCGTCCATCAATAAATACCAAACACTTCGTGCAATGGGCGTGGGTGTCAATTTCAGTTGCCACGGATGACGCCCGAAACTGCACAAAGTGTTTTGTATCTGATGGATAGAAGGAATGCTTTCAAGCTGCATGCCTAGGAAAATGACATTACGGCCTTTGAGACCAGCATAGATCCCTTTCATCTGTAATTAATTTGTACTAGCATCGAGCAGATTTATGTTCACATCTGAACCTGTTTGGTTTGTTTCTGTTATGTTTCTGTTTGATTGTGGAATTTTTCTGCGTGCATCTGGTCCTTTTCAGATTGTATATGAATGTTTATATCTGTATTTGAAGTTTGTGTCTGTAGCTGATGTTTTTGAAAGATCGGTAGTAGCATCAGCAGCAATCCTCCGGTAAGACTCATTCCTCCGATCACGTGATATGACGTAATATATGAACCCGTGACGTCACGAATGTAACCTGCAATGAAAAATAATTAATCGTTTCTGAAAAAGGATAAACCAACTCGTACGCATGGAAATATGACATATCATGCCGATATGATTTTAGTAAATGAATTAGTGAATATAAACTCACTGGTGGTGAACTAAAACAATTTTCGCTACAGCAAGGTATATATATTTTGCGTTTAAATGTGAGTCTATATATTTTTTTCTAATGACAATGAACTTGTTCTAAAAATATACCGGGTTTTCCGATATGTATTGACAAACCGTCGGTGTTGTTATAAAATCTCGAAGCCGTAGTTACGATATTTTATAACAACACCGACGGAACACAATGATTGCGAAAAAACGTCTCACGCTTTGGCCGAGTTCACCACCAGTTTGGCCGAGTTCACCACCAGTGAAACTAGAACTGAGAATATTCATTTATTTATTATTTATTTATTCGAGTGGATTTCCATTGCTTCTCGACAGAGATAATGAAGAACATTGATTAACTAAAGTACACTGAACCGCATAGCTAAATCCTCACTTTTGTTTTTTGTATAACTAATTTATCGCTCTATCTATCACTCTGATTTTTCATATTTCAGTAGATGACATATTTTCCATCAATTTCAGATAAAAACTAATTTAATTTTACGTGTCATTTAGATCTACCTTGTCCAATGTGCACGTGCGTTAAACGATTTTGAAATGCATGCACATCCATCTTAAAGTGACATTTCACATTTATTTCATTTTTTAAAAGTATGTCTTGATGCAAAGATTGTTTATTCTAAAGCGTAGAAATGCTATCAGTTTTTTGAAGTTGTTCTTTATAAGCGAAAAATACGCCTTTAAAGTTGAGACAGAAATGACAAATTCTATATAAATCTGAACTGTTGTCCAGAACAATTTGTTTAATTTTAGCACAAAATATATATTTCTCGTAAACGGTTCATTATTTTGGCTTGAAATTTTCAGAATTTTCATAAGAAAATATGCTCTTTCAGGTAGAATAAAAGTAAACTTTACGTACAAATAATTGTGAAATGTCACTTTAACGAAAACGTGAATAATGCAACATGTCTTTATTCAATGTTGATCGGGAGTAATAAAAACATCTTTTCGACTAGTTTTACCATCGACATGTTATTATGTTCATGCATTTCAAAATCATTAAACGCGCGTGCACGTTGGACAAGGTTAATGACACGTAAAATTACATTTGTTTTTGCCTGAAATTAATGGATAATATGGCATCTACCGAAATATGAAAAAAAAATCAGAGCAATTGATAGAGCGATGAATTAGTTATACGAAAAATAAAAGTGAAAAGTTAGCTGTGCGGTTCAGTATAGAGCAAGATAATTGAATTGTGTCAAGAAAATTCACTGATATTAATATTAAAAAGTAAAGTTTGAAGTTTTATGTTAAAAGACATGGTACGAGGAATGATCCAAAAGTAATGTCACAGTGTCTATAGTTTGGCTATTCGACGTATTCTTTTACAAATAAAGACCTATCATTCAAGCTTATCCTATTGGAAACATGCTTTTCTAAATTATTTGAATATTGTTTATATATCCGAGAAAATAAAATGCCAAAAAGAATCCATGTCGTGCATATGCGCCGCACGCCATAGACTATTCTTTTAAAGATTAATATTACTTTATGTTCTGTCATAATATAAAAGAAAAATCAAGACAATTAATATGATATTTAAATGCCGCTACGTCATGATGTTTCTAAGCAATTTTAGAACGTTTCCATAAAATCAGTGGGTTGAAATACCAAATAAGTATTATTGAATTCATCACCCGCATTCGGGATAATGGCAGAATCGGATAAATGCCCACAACCTGCAATTCTGAACTTTTGCTAAATGCTTGCAAAATAGCCGATTGAAGCAACAGAAACAATAAATTCAACCTAAAAGAACGGACATTTCATGATAGAGACGTCTACCGTTATTGCAAGCAAGCACGACCCGGAAGACATGTGGAGCTGGGGAATGACGCCAACGTCCATGTTACTTCGCGCTATTTCCGCATCTTAAGCTGAATTTAAGAAGAATTCATGTCGACCTAAACCAACTGAGAACAATTTGATTCAAGGAATGCATTCAAAGAATTGCTGAACGAGTTGTTTAAAAAAGCATTTATGAAGCGGGTCGAACGCCACGAATGTTGCATTAATTAAACACAGAGGGCGATATTTTGAGGAGTAGAATGACGTCAACGACGTCGTGTGTTGTGCGGCGCTGGACACCGATGCGCTATGTAAAAATGTAGTTTATTTTTGTAATTTTCACGAAACTTTATGAAAATTCGTACATGTATTAAACGAATGTTAATCTTTCGGCATCTAAAGTTGCATAAGGATACGTTCATAAAATCACCGAAAACAACGTTTGTGACATTACTTTTGGATCATCCCTCGTATATCATTGTACATGACATAATGATGTCTACTTAATATATTACCACACAGTGACTCCTTTTGACTCCCCACAAGATAATGGCTTTAGAAAACATCATGGAAAATGAAGAAATTGCTTGTGACAAGCAATTTCTTCATTTCCCACAATGTTTTCTACGTAAAAAGACCGACAAGTGTAAAATTTCATTCACTTGAAAATGTCGTCTGCATCATCTTTGACATTGGATAAGTCCAAAAGGCTGTTGTTTGGTAATGGGTTAATCGATGGAGAGTTAAGGGGGCACTCGCTAAATATATCAGAGATCAGAATAACATAATTATGAACATGCATTTTCTGAGGCCTAAAATGAAGAAATTAAGCGCTGGTACGATATATCGTCTTTCACTTTCAAATACGTCGTAACTGCAGGTGTTGATATCATGGCGGGGAATCACGCGGCATAACAAAAGCAACAATTGTAGAAGAATTTGAAAAAAAAATATTCTGTCAGATTTGAATTTGCTTTGAAACAGAGAGGTTTGAATCTGTCAACGATTTACTGAGCGCGATAGATCTTGTAAACCACGCACGATAGAAAAATCATTGTCAAAAAAACAAAAGTTAAACTTTTTGTTTAAAATATTGTCTGAATTCAGCAATAGAGTTTTCCTGTCCTCTAAGCTTCAAACCGAATTCAAATATTTCACCTGTTAACATAATTTATTGAAACTGTTTGTACAATCGCGATTTGTTGTTGTTGTTTGTTGTTGTTGTTGTTGTCGTTATGTCACGAGAGTCCTCGCCGTGTTTTGTGCACATGAGCGATGACTTACCCATAAAGTAAAATGTAAATCCGATCCCGGCACCATTGAATAAGGCCACGAAGCCTATAACACTGTTGAGCTTTTCTAGAGATAAATAATCAACCACTATCACTGGAAACAATGCAAAATAAGCACCAGAAAACATGCCAAGTATCACTGTATATATCATTAGCGAATAAAAACTTGAAAACATTGTGAGAAACTGAGACGCAACACCGTCTATTATTGCAGCCATTCCCACAATGGTTGAACGTCTCAGCCATCCCCTATCTGAGATCAGACCAATCACAATTCTTGAGATGAGATCAACTCCACTAAACACAGTCACAATTGTTGCTATACCTTCTGCGTCTATATCTATATCATGTGCAAATGGAGCTAAGAATATGGCCGCCAGTAACGAACTGGCACATACGAGAAATGCGATTATCAACAGCAAATTGAATATAGGATTTTTGAACAAGTTAAAGTCAAATGAAGAAATCAGAGCGCTGAATAGCTCCGATAGTTTATCAGACTTGTTTTTATTCGTTTCTGCTGGCTCGTCTGTTCTCTCAACAAACATATCAAAAGCAGAACTTCTAAAATATTCTCTACTATCATACATTTTCCCGTTCTTGTCAATATTATGCCTTCCTGTATTTTTCCAGTTGCTCATTTGACTTGTATTAGTAAAAGCTCTCGGGCGAATATGCTGTTGATTGTTCGTCAATTCAGGCAAACTTCTAAATAAACCCTCGCTTTCTTGTTTGTTTACACTTGGTCCCGTTCTAGCTTTAAATCTGGTCAGCACACTTTCAATATCCTTCGGAGAAACAGTTGAACTAGTCTTGAAGTTATCATTTAACGACGGCAGCAATAGTCGACTGGTATAAACATTTCGAGATCGTTTCTCATAAAAAGACTTTGGTCTGAATAAAGCACCAGTTATGCAACAGTTCAGGAGAATCCCACCAATGAGTAGCATACAACCCTGGTAACCGAACGTTCTGAGCAGATATGTTATAAGGGGCGCCATTACAAATCCTCCAATAGAAGCGCCACTCACGGCGACACTATTAGCGAATCCACGTCTCTCAAGGAAGTAAATACCGAGGATTGAAACGCTTGGTGGGACCATGAACGCCATACCAAGTCCTGAAGAAGAAAAACACAAAAATATACTGAAACCGCAAATCTTTTCCCAAAGGGCAAACTTTAAGGATTGTAAAATTTGAAAGTGTTTGCAGACCATAATATTTATATCATTGATACTAGAATTAAGGAACATTACAGCAGAGAAAAACATTAAGACAAAAGGATAAAATCCTGGTTATCAGCATTTTCTTCTATTGTTTTAAGGTTTTCTGAAGATGTGTAGTAAACCTTGTTTAGAGAAAGGGATGGGCGCCATTTGAAATCCCCTCCAATAGAAGCGCCACTCACGGCGACACTATTAGCGAACCCACGCCTCTCTAGAAAGTAAATACCGAGGATTGAAACACTCGGCGGAACCATGAAAGCCATGCCAAGTCCTGAAACATTTTAAAATGCATGTAGTTAGAAATGGGCTTCAATATGTTTAACCCTTTCCCAAACAAGCCCTGGTTTTCACATTTACCACGAACACCATTTCTTTCTAAATGGGAATTGCAAACAATCCGTTGTTTATAAGTAACGAAAAGAGGAAACCTATTGAAAACATTGTAGCAAGGTAACATCGGAAATCAAAACATCATAAAACATAAATTTGGCATTCAAAGGCGATGTCCTTTATCATTCAATATACTTTCAAACTAGTAAAAAATAAATTATGATTAATCGATTAATATCGCTGCTTTTCTGCAAAAACCTCGTATCTGCAGCTTAAAACAAGCTGCAGATTCGAGATTTTCGTAGAAAAGCGACGATATTGTCAAATCAATTTCTATTGGAAAAGTAGAGTCACGATAATTTGGACAATATTTAACAAATCATATTCTAACTTACTACTGTAAAATGCCCTTAATGCATTAGCCAGTTATCTACATGTATGTAAGTTATAATTAAACAGGACTAAGAAAACCTCCTAAATCAATTAAGATACATGTACGCGAATTAACTTTAATTATGATCGACCGCTTCCATAACTAAAAACCTTACAAAACATCATTTCCTACACGTTGCGATTTTCCATCCGCCATGAAAAGCCAAAACGATCCGTGCATCTTCAAACGCCATCCGTAGCAACGGAAATTGACAGGCGTATCCCTCGTCAATTTCCGTTTCAATGGATGATGCCCGGAAAGATGCACGAACTGTTTGTTTTTATGATAGATGGAAAACAGTTTTAAACCCACTAGAGAAACTATTACTTTTATATCCTTACCTTGCAAGATTCCATAGGAAAACAAAAGAGTCTCTATTTCGGTGGCATACGCGGAAATGACGTAGGATAGTGTCGTGACGCAACTTCCGACAAACAACATGATCCGGAATGACGTCAATTTCAGGCCAACTGTCATAACAACCGGGGCTGAAATGTGTAAAAAGAAATCAGATACACGAATTGGATTTAGAAACATCAATGTAGAACAGGGATAAACCCCAAACCAGAAGTCATCTGCAACTCTGCTAAGAGAAAACTGATCTGGCCATGGCGCACAACACCAATAGTTCTGAGGTCACAACCCAGGATGATTATAATCTTTAAGTAGTTTTACCTTTTAATACCTAGGGTCAATGGTTTCTTTCTCTACAAAATATATAGAGCTCTGAAACATATGGTACCGTTTGGGCAAAACGTATTCATTATTCGACGGACAAATGTAGAACTTCGTTCGAAGATAAGTAATATTTGTCCGATTATAAATACTTATGACCCAAAAAGTACAACATACAGACTTTATACACAAAGGTGTTTATAAATAATGGATTGCTCTCCATAACAAGAAGAACATTTTACATGGGGTCATATTCACCAAAATTGCTCAATTGTCTGCTTCTAAATTGCATTACGAGTCATCTGATTGGACGAGGCGCATGTCTCGGCCAATAATATGTATTGTTATGTAACTAGGACCAATCAAATCTTCGATTGAGAAAATTAACGTTCGTTTGGACAAAATGGACTCCAAAGTTACTTCCCTTGAATCGAAAATAACGGATATCGAAAACAGTAGGGAGTATGATTCTGGCAACATCGAAGAGCTGCTGAAGAAACAAAAAGAAATAGATACAATGATGAAAAAAATGAAAACCCTAGAGAAGAATCATAGTGAAACGCTTGAAAATATGAGAACCGAGATGATTGATCTTAAGTGTAGAAATATGAGAGATAATTTATTATTCTACGGAATCAGTGAGGAAAGAGATGAAACCGATGATCAGTGCATACAAAAAGTGCTCCAGTTTATCGAAAGTAAGTGCGATATCGAGGATGCGTCAAACAATATCATTCTGCATAGAGCGCACAGGATTGGTAAATTCAGCCACACAAAGACTAGACCAATCGTAGCTAAATTCGCTTTTTACCAGGACCGGGAAAAAGTAAGGAAATCAGCAGGAAATATTCAAAAACCACATGGTATCAGCCAACAATTCCCAAAGGAAATTATGGAAACGCGAAAAAGACTAGTTCCTATTATGAAAGAAGCCAGAGAAGCAAATAAAACCGCGTACATATCTGTGGACAAACTTTACATCGATGGTGTCCTGTATCGGGAAAATAGAGACGCTCATTAGGACAAAAGCGGAAGTGACGTAAAATGTCTCTTCTGGAATGTAGAAGGTCTCAGTCGACAAAAAATAAATGACACAGACTTTATCTCAATTATTGAAAACTATGACATAATATGCCTTAACGAAACTTGGACTAATAAATCCTCAAATATTCAATTAAAAGGATTTAAAGCATTTCACTCATATCGCCGATTTCAACATAGGAGAGCTAGACGCAGTAGCGGCGGCCTAGTTGTCTATGTTAAAAACGGCATGTCAAAAGGTGTTAAAATGATAAAAAATGATGTTGATTGTATTTTATGGTTAAAACTTGAAAAATCTTTTTTTTGAAATTGAAGAAGATTATTACATGTGCTTTACATATATTGCCCCTGAGGCATCTCCTGTACACATTGTATACGATTTTGATATATTTGATACTCTAGAATCAGATATAAGACGGTTCTCAGACATTGGACGAGTATTCGTATCTGGCGATTTGAATGCTCGTGTGGGTCAGAGAGCCGACTATATAGTCAATGATGGGTCGTTAGATGACATTTCTGACCAGTCTGAAATTGACCGACCATTATCCCGAACGTCGTCAGACAACGGTTCTAATCGTTTTGGTGAACGTTTATTAGAATTATGCAAATCAACAAACATAAAAATAGCCAACGGCCGTCTTGGCTTAGATTGTGATATAGGGAAAGCGACATGCTATACTCATAACGGAAATAGCGTAGTCGATTATTTGTTGACAAATTATGACAACTTTAACCTTATTAATTCATTCAATGTGAACAATTTTAATATTTTTTCAAACCATGCACCTGTTTCATTTAATTTTTATACTCGTATAGCACTCCATGAAAAAGGAGCTCAGTCTTTTACATACATGAAATGGAATAATGAATACAAAGAAAACTTTTTAAACGACATCAGCCGTGATATAGAATCTTTATGTACTGATATCCAAAATAGCATTGATAGTAATTATGATACAGATTCATTGATCAACACGTTTACAAATTTTATCACAAGTAGGGGTAACCCATATTTCCAAAAACAATTCACAGAAAAATTGCATTATTTCAACGATTCAAATAAGCAAGACACGAAATGGTTTGACTCTGAGTGCAAGAGATTGAGAAATGAGTACGAAAAAGCATTAAATAAATATAATAAATCCATGACATTAGAAAATAGAGCAAGTTTCCTCATTAAGAAAAGGGAATATAAAAATTATTGCAAACGTGCAAAACGAAAATATAATATTGATTTTGCCAAATCATTAGCAGAAATGAAAAATAAAAAGCCTAGAGAATTCTGGAACTTGTTCAAATCAAAGAAAAAAGAAAACGATATTGACAACATTGATCTCAATACATTTTTTGACCATTTTAAGTCGTTAACATCTGACAATAATGTAGAGGAAGATGAAGAATGCACCGAATTTTTGAGCGATTTTGATAATTCAATCGAAGATCAAGAATGCAGTTTTGAAGAATTAGATCGTCCGATCACACGCGATGAAATCCGAAAAGCATGTAAAAATCTAAACAGAAATAAAGCATGCTCAATAGACGAAATTATCTACGAATATTTCATTGAAGGTATCGAAATTTTTGATCGCCCACTAGAAATTCTTTTTAACTACATACTCAATAAACAAGTATTTCCAAAATCATGGTCGCAAGGAGTTATTATTCCTATCTTTAAAAGGGGAGACAAATCGAACCCAAATAATTACCGCGGTATTACGCTCATAAGCTGTTTTTGTAAATTGTTCATGTCCATAATAAATAATCGCTTAAAAGCGTGGTCGATGGATAACGACATTATAACATACGCTCAATTCGGGTTTAAACCCAATCATAGTACAGTAGACGCTGTGTTTATTCTAAACGCATTAATCGAAAAACAATTGCATAATAAACAAAAATTATATTGTTGTTTCGTAGATTTTCAAAAATGTTTCGACTCAATTTATCGTAATTGCCTGTGGTGTAAACTGCTCAAACTTGGTTTAAATGGTAAAATTTTTAACCTTTTTCGCTCTATGTACAGCGAAGTCAAATTGCGTGTTAAATGCTTAAATAACTTATCTGAATTCCTTGAATGCGACGTGGGCTTGTTACAAGGGGAGATAACATCTCCGATCCTATTTTCTCTATTCCTCAATGACATAGAACTATACCTACAAGATAGAGGAAATTTGGGACTAACAATCGACCAACTTACTATATACCTATTACTTTTTGCAGATGACTCGGTACTCATATCAGAATCAGCAGATGGGCTTCAGAAACTATTGAACAGCTTTGAACAATACTGCACAAAATGGAAACTTAAAGTTAATACTGACAAAACGAAGGTCATGGTATTCAAAAATGGTGGTAGGTTAACTAACGAACCAATATTTAGATATTCAAACGTAGAAATTGAAATGGTCCGATCATTCAATTATTTGGGAGTAGTTTTTACCTGTACCGGCTCATTTATCGGCGCTGTACAAACATACGGCGGCAAAGCACTTCGAGCGATGAATAGATTATTGTCATTAACTCGCGGGAAAATGGTCCCAATCAACATTATGCTTACCCTATTTGATTCATTCGTTGCCTCAATATTATCATTTTCTTGTGAAGTTTGGGGATTCATTAAGTCGGATATCGCAGAAAAAGTTCATAGAAAATTCTTAAAACAATTACTTAATGTTAAACAATCAACAAGTAACACCGCAGTATACGGAGAACTTGGCAGATTCCCTCTATCGATCACATATAAAACAAGAATAGTAAAATATTTCCTTAACCTTCATATATCAAAAAGTAACAATTGTATTCTATCCACCATTATCGAGCAGATGACCATAGAAAGTAGAAATAAAGTAGGAAAATTAAACTGGGCGGGGAACGTTAAACATCTACTAGAAAGCACCGGCTTTCCTGATATTTGGCTTTTCCCAGCATCTGTCAATGTTAAATTATTTTTGCCAATATTTAAAAGAAGATTAATGGATCTCTACTTGAACGATTGGAGAGATGACCTCACAGTTAAAACATCTTTATCCTTATACAGAAATTTGAAAAATGACATCCAAATATCGGATTACTTATTAAAAATGCATAATACTAAATACAGGACAATTATCTCAAAAATACGATTATCAGCACATCAATTAAATATCGAAAAAGGTAGACACCAAAATGTTGATAGGCAAGATCGCCTATGCTCATTATGTAATCAAAACGAAATTGAAGATGAGTTTCATTTTATAATCATATGCCCATTCTATAGAAATTTACGAGAAAGTTACTTAAAGAGATATTACAGAATTAGACCAAATATGTATAAATTTGTGCAACTTCTTGAAAACACTAATTCAAAGACCTTAAATGACCTTGCTAGGTACTGTATTAAAGCTTTTGAAAAGAGAGATCAAGCTCTCAATCCTTAACAATAAAACATTTTAACCCTTTATTTATACAATATACATTAAAATATAAACATTTTCAATACGGTCTCTTAAGAGAAAGCCCGACTAAATCATTCATTCATATCTAATTTGAAAGGGTTATCCGATATCCATTCACATCGGTATCTTCCTTTTCGTTTCGTTAAGAACCGATTCAATGTGGATACATAAAGTTAGAGCTTGGTTTTAATAACAAACGGTAGAGTTCACGACTTTTATGGGTGAACTCAACCGGTGGATTTCAACACTCATTACAAGGAGTACGTAATTATACGCAAGTTAAATAATAACCCATTCCCAAATATGTCCTATCCTACATCACTAGATAACATAGTCAGTAAAAGTATTGAGAGAAAGGAAGAAATTGCAGAAAATCAGCTGTTTCTCCCTTCCTCCTAATATTTACATGACTTTAACATCTTCTGCTTTCCAAGTTTCTGTCATCGGCAGCTCCTTCCAAATTACACTGGTCTTAAATTTCGCAGTTTGGGAAAGGGTCAATCGATTATTTTCTCGTTTTCAAATTGATTGAATTGCTTTCAATGATGTTTTCATCTGATATTTGTTGCTTATATTGATGTAAATAATTGTATTATATTGTACATTGTAGGACATTAAATCGGGTGATATGTATTCAGATCATCCTGCATTACTGTGCGGGATGATCCTTGTACATACCAGCCGAGCGTACAGGTAATTATCAACAAAACAGAAACTATCATGCTTTGTTGCAAGATATTGAAACAGTAAAACGCATAATTTACCAAATATGACACCAAACCATATCTCTCGCTGTTATATTAAATTTGATATGCCTACATTACAAAACGTGATTTCCGCAAAAGAAAAAATAATTATAATATTGCCATTGTTATGCCATGTACATATGACAACTGTTTGTAAGCATTGTAATGACGATGAACAATTCTGTTCAAGTCATTTTGTAAATAAAATGTTCTGTTCTGTTCTGTTCTGTTCTGTAATTATTAAGTCATAAAGGGAAAGACTCTTGCTGATGAATACCAGTACTGGACTGTTTAGTTATTTATAAGACGGACTTTTGCCCGTTACTATAGTGGAATGTGTCTTGATTGTTCCGAAATTTGTCGTTCGGGAAAGGGTAAAAGTATACCCATATTTCAATATATTTATTTTCATTAAACACATCTATGATTCAGATGATATAAAACATGTAAGATGCTCGTTCTGTGATTTGAAGATGCAAAAATAACGATATGTACCAGTACTAATTTCAGTTAAAATAGGGTAAATATTAAAAAAGTGTGATACTTTAGGAAATATGCTGATGATGTTCACATTATTTTCATGTCAATAATATTTCCCCAAAGAATCTAGGACTACAACGTGTGTCATCCTGGTGTTTATAAATTAGATACGTTATAATAAAAGTACAATAAATTAACAATAACATAATCATTCAACGATACTCGTGTTTAAGTATATTTTAAATAGGCTACCATGTTGAATAAATAATGCAAACTTTTAATACAGTTGGTTGCTCATAAGCAAACATTTGCAATTTGTCCTTGAACTATGTGATAAAACTGATAGGGGTAAATATCTTTTTGAATTAAAGTGAACGCACTTTTTATCTTTATCCATATCATGTTTGTTGTTTGCATCGGCTTTGAAACGGGAACAGTCAAAAATATTCATCGTTTGAGTAAAGTTTAACAAAAATTTTAGTGCAAATGTTCAATGTGTTAAAATAAATAAAACGAAACCAATACTTTAGTATTTAGTTTATAGAGGACAAAAACTGCTTCCGTCTAAAAACTTCAGCTAATCGCCTAAAAGCTGCGAAAATTTTTAGGAGAACCAACCGTAGCTTGAAAAAGCTTCAGCGAGGCAGTTTTATCGTGCGATAAAGACATAGAGATCGTACGTTTAATAAACCTTTTCCCAAGCAAGACCTGGTTTTGACGTCCCTAGCAGAAAAGGCTTTGGAAAACATAGAAACAAAAGAAGAAAATGCTGATAATCAACATTTTCTCCTTTTGTCTCAATATTTTCTTTGTCATATTATACTCAAATCTTATTATTATCAATATCAATTTTGTCGTCTGTGGTAACTTTTAAATTGAGTCACTCTAAAAGTATGCTGTTGGGGAAAGGGTGGATGTTGCATCATTGCACTAATGTTGTGTAATAGGGAACGAATTTATCTAGTTAACAGTTACGCAATTTCGGACAAACATTAGTATTTCGTGAGTGTTGTTATAAAATCTCGTAACTACGGCTTGATTCAAGCCGTATTTACGAGAGTTTTTTAACAACACTGACAGTTTATCAAAACATAACGGTAAACACAGTCTATTTTTAGCACACAATTTATTGTTTTTATGAGGCAACTTGTTCTGTATTGTGCCAGATTCTGCATCTATATAACCTTGAACTAGTTTAATACTACGTTGTTGTTTATCCTGCGTAAACTATTCAAAATGGCAATGGATTTTGTGCTGAAAATAGGCTGAGTTTACTGTTATATTTTGATAAACCGTCGGTGTTGTTATAAAATCTCGTAACTACGGCTTGAATCAAGCCGTAGTTGCGATATTCTATAACAACACCCACGAAATGTTATTGTTTGTCCGAAATTACGTCACTGTTTACTAGATAAAATCATTCCCTATTGTATAGCGACAATTTATTTTTTTTTTTTTTTGCATTACATTAAAGTTCAAAGCTTGTTTATTGTAGTGCCATAGAATGCATATCTGTTTGACACAATTGAAATAAAATAACAGCGTACTCTTATGAGCGCACTTTTCTATTCAGAAAAAAATAGATAAAATAAGATTCAAAATGGCCCTGTATCGCGTTTTGATATAGATGAATTAGCACGAATAGCTTATTCGAAGTTTGTGTGATAATTTAGCATATAAACAAGCTGTGGTTGTACGGTTTTTATAGAGAAAAATGGCGGAATATGGGTAATTATTACCTGACAAGCTGTATGCTGCATTTTGGACAGTTGATAGTAATGACGTCATCGCCGACGTAGAATTGAATCGCTGCTGGAAGGCCACGAAGATTATACCACTTGCTTTCTGGAGACCGACAACCAAAGTCATCTGTATCATGGATCCTTAAATAGAATATGATTTTTTTTTTCAAATAAATCACATGTCGTAGGAATTACACGTGTGTAATAAAACACAAGAAGATACATCTTCGCATATAATGATACTCTCCATTGCCGAGATCTATTGATTAAACCATCAAATATGACCTCTGCAATTTTCGGTACGCCAACAGCCTATTTGGTCGTCATAATCTAATTATAGCACATCATTTGAATTGTCGAATCAAAATCATTCAGTTTTATCTTGCATGATCATTACGTATACATTACGCCGCATTTATTTTTGGCTGAAGCCGGTAACATTTGAATTATCGAATCAAAATCATTCAGTTTGATCTGGTTTGATTACGTATATATTACGTCGCTTCTATTTTTGGCTGAAGCCGGTAATTTGAAGCGTCAGCCAATGAAAGCTTGTATCAGCTTTTTAAATTGTTTTGTCGTATATCGCCAACGATTGGATACTGAAATCCCGCCAAGGCCCCGAGATTAGACGTGAAATGACCCCGCGAGAACAGAGCTCATTCTATCGAAATGGAATGTAGAGATAATGTGCTCTGTTCATAAGAGAGTAATATAATGAATGAGCATTCGAATAATACATTTACGAAGTGGTAAATCGCCATCGTCCATTTGTATGGCATTGAACTGAGCGCGCTCCTCGTAATTTAAATTTCAAATGCATTTATAAATGCAAAAATGTTGTTTTATCGTAAAAGATAATTTACATTTGCAGCAAGTTATGCCATATGATAATAATTTGAGCCAGGATCAGGAAAAAAGAGGCCTTTTGAGCCCGAGCTGGTTCCCGATCAGCCTGCGTATACACGCAGTCTGGTCAGGAACAATGTTGTTCTCCAATAGCTTCTTTGTGGCCTTAGAGATGCATCGACCCTAATCAGACTACACTCGGATATATGCTGATCTGGAAGCACGGTATTCTCGAATGCAATTGGGGACTTTTTTCAAGATCCCGGCTCAATTATGTATTATCGTAATGGTTGCTCAAATTTAAATATATAATTTTAATAGAAAATGAGGATTGGGGTAGATACAAGGACTTGATTTAGAAGGACTAAATGAACTTCAGTCGAAATTTCCTTGGAGAAAAATGATCTATTCATACGGGATCACGAATCCATATGATATTCATCGAATATATCGACAACCTATCTTGGGTCCCTTTAAGTGTGTCACAAACGACCTATAAGTACTTAGACAGCGTTTAGGGCAGGCGATGGCTTCCAGATATAAAATGGTATGCACTGCTGATATGGCATTTTATCCAATAGGGAACGATTTTATCCAGTTAACCGTGACGTATTTCGGACAAACAATAGTACCCGGTATTTCTGTAGGTGTTGGTATAAAATGTCGTAGTTAAGAGATTTTATAACAACACCGACGGTTTATCAACACTTAACAGTAAACCAAGTCTATTTTTAGCACAAAATTCATTACCATTATTGTTTTGACAAAATCAATTAATCTGTGACCTCGATCTATTTTAGATCTGTCCGGGTTTGACCGGGCATAACAGTTATATAGTGTGTTATAAGCCAAAACCTTTACTCCGAAATATGAAATTACGACAATAGAAATTCAAGTGAAAGGCTTGAAATAGAACAAGTATGATCTCTGAATGATAAATTTCTTACTTCCAAGCAGAAATAAAACTATAAATAAAGACCAGAGACTGTACAAAAGTTGACTTGGCTGTCTGGATAACGAGGTATGACGCAAAAACATACCCAAATGATGCAGAACTGTTAAACGTCTTAATGAAAAGAATGTGACCTATTCATAGATTTTTGTGGCCCACTTTTCGGATATTTTTTACTACAACTACAATGCTAACTATTGACAAATTGGTCGCTTCGCTCTGCTTTTTTTGAAATCAATGGTTTCAGTTATAATGTATTTTGTCTGATTTTGGTCTGAAATACAATTTCTGTGACAATCCGATAAATCTCCGTTTGTTGAACATTGGTATAAACAGTGACAAAGTAGGGACATTGTATACATGTATTGTATAGCGGACGAGAATTGACCTGGCAGAGCATTCCATTCGATTAGCATGGGTTGCTCTGCCAGGTCATTTATTGTGAGGTATATGATGAGTCTCATGTCAACATTCCAAAAGAATAATATTAGCCAGGATCTGGGAAAACGTCCTTTCTGACATTTGATAACAACCTGGATCCAGATCAGACTGTGCATACGCACAAGATTATTGCTTTGTAAAACGTTGCTATAAGTACTTTGCTATAACGTTGCTATAAGTGTTATAAGTAAAAAATTGCTTGTGACAAGCAATTTCTTCATTTCAAACACTGCTTTCTACCCCAAAAGACCACAAAAAATTATTTCTTTATCTTAAAATTGTCGTCTGCAACATTCCTGAATTTGGACCACCCCAGAATCTAGCCGTCTGGTGATAGGTTAACAAAGCTGAAGCAGTCACCTTTTTCGACTAATTACGGTTTGGATCAGTACATTTTTCGGTACACGTGCAGTACACGTGCACCTATCACGTTCTTGTCACTTCCCAGACCGGAAAGTAAATATCGTCTAAAAATGTGGGTCATGAACTGATTATCTAGGGTAGACAAAAATACCAAGATCATTCGCTCATTTGTGAGAGAAAAAGGTATACCTTATTGCTGGTGTTAATCCAAAATCGCGTTACTACGGCTTTAAACAAGTTGTAGTTGAGAGGTTTTTGAAGACAAGTGTCGTTATGCAGAATGTTGCTAATCTTCGCTTTTCCCTAAAACCCTCGTAACTACGGTTTGTTAAAAGCTGTGTTTACAAGGTTTTTGAAGAATATTTACGATATGCATTCTGTGCAGGTCAAACTGGCTTCTGTTGTTAGGATGAATAGTTTATCCGATGATATATTACATGGAAAATAAACTTAAACAAGAAACGGTCATTCTCACAAACTGTTGTCGGTACTCATTTGCAGAAAATACTAAGATAATTTGGTCATTTGTAAGAGGAAAATAACACATGTACCAAAATGCTAATCGCCACTTTTCTTCAAAAAGTCTCGTAAATACAGCATGTTAAAAGTGCAGTTTCGAGGTTTTTGAAGAAAAACTACGATATACTTTCGACTCAGGCCAAACCAGCGCCTGTTACTTGTCAGCCTATATTAGTAGTAAGGGTGAATATTTGATCTATCTATGATTTATTGGAGAAAATTGTTGTGGGTACTCATTCACGGATAATTCCAAGATCGTTCGCTCATTTGTAAGTGCAAAAGTAACACGTGTGCCAAATTTCTGCTCGTCACTTTTCAACAAAAACCTCGTAACTGCAGCTTAGAACAAGCTTCAGCTACGAAGTTTTTGTTGAAAAGCATCGTAATGATCTAGCATTTGGCTCTGGTCAGTCTGTCTAGCGTCTGTTAGCCTACTTGTAGGTCTATTCAGTAAGTATGGGTGAATAGTTTATCTATCAGTGATTTATTACAAGCAAGAACAAACGTCCGTATCAATAAATGGCCAGTTTAACAAACTGATGTCCTTACTCATTCGCACAAAATTCCAAGACCGTTTGCTCATTTGTTAGAGGAAAAATAACACGTGTGCCAAATGAAACTGCTTATCGTTTCTTATTCAACAGAAACTTCGTAACTGCAGCTTATAACAAGCTGCAGTTACGAGGCTTTTGCTGAAAAGCATCGTAATGTTGTAGCATTTGACTCTGGTCAAACTGGCTAGCATCTGTTATTCGTCCGCCTATTCAGTAAGTATCTATAGCAGGGTGGAGATGAATAGTTTATCTATCGGTGATTTATTGCAAGTGAGAATAAACGTCCGTATTGATTTACAAGCATGGAACAAGACAATTTTGCGGGTGGGAGACATTTTTCCCAGAAAATATCCGATTGAGCTTCGTATTGTAAAATTTATACAAAATTTTGATTATCATTTTTATGGCAAATTCGAATTCCGACACCGCACCCGCCTACAATTCGAACCCTCTAAACCCCGTCCTCACCCCTAGATAGGCGCATGTTGCAAAATCATTTGAACAAAGCGGATGCCAAAATGTCAAGATTAATTCGCTCAAGTAAGATATAGTGCAGGTCAATCCGGAGTCAATCTGCAGACTTAGACGAAATCAATAATATTGGTAGGAACGTCAACAAAATGAACGAGAAAATGCAGGAATGAATGCCCACATGGTCAATAGAAAGCACCAGCTTAATAAAACGGTTAAAGCGGACAGAATGTGAGGACTGACAAATTGAACTAATTACGACCTGTATAACGCATGTATTGTGCAGTGAACTAATAACATGTTTGCAATTCATTCGAGGTACTACTGGTGGTGAACTCGGCCAAAGCGTGGGACGTTTTTTCGCGATCATTGTATTTCGTCGGTGTTGTTATAAAATATCGTAACTACGGCTTCGATAAGGCCGTAGTTACGAGATTTTATACCAACAACGACGGTTTTTCAATACATATCGGGGGTAAACCCGGTCTATTCATTGTTATTAGAAAAACTATCCAATCAGATCTTTATATTAAACTCACATTTAAACGCAAAAATATCTGTACCTTGTTGTAGCGAAAAGGGTCCCTCGCTTTGGCCGAGTTCACCACCAGTGGGTACGCTGATTGACTAAATGGGTTTAAACACCGCATTCAACAAAATTCCAGTCATATTCCGGTGCTAATGCACCTTACTATGTGTTCCTGATATTTTCAAACCATAACAACTACAAAATCCAATCCAAGCCTCTAGCTCATCTCTTTTTGAATAAACAATCATCTGAGAGATACAATCATCGGTGTAATGCAAAACCTCGTAACACAAGCTTTATCAAAGCTGGAGTTATGATGTTTTTCAAAAACACCGACGAAAAAAACTGACGCTTCCAAAAAAGGGAAGCACTAGGCATATTCATGTGAACTCATGACATCGGAGGGGGCAAGACCTCGTAACTCCAGCTTTTTCAGGCAGTAGTTACAATGTTTTGATTTCCCACCAACGACAAATAGATTAATCGATATTTAATCAGGAATGAAGACATACGATGAACTGATTAC
Source organism: Fragum sueziense (assembly GCA_963680895.1). NCBI lineage: Eukaryota > Metazoa > Mollusca > Bivalvia > Cardiida > Cardiidae > Fragum > Fragum sueziense. Next base: position 41,494,794 of record OY804607.1, on the reverse strand, counting down.
TAATTAATCGAGATAGACATAAATTATGAACTTCGAACTATATGATATTGTAAGAACCGGGTTCTTGCAAATGGGCGATGCAACATTAAAGTGACGTTTCACAGATATTATTTCGTAGTTTACTTTTGAAAAAGCGTAATCTTCTGAAAATCCTGACAATTTCAAGCCAAAGTATCGCGATGTTTACGAGCAATATTCATTTAAAACAAATTGATGTATACAGCAGTTCAGTTGTATATTTCTATAAATGTTATAGAGCAAAGGGTCTGAATTTCCAAAATCTAGAACATGGCCTAAAACAATAGAACTGTGCTTCCTTAAAGTATATACTGACCCTTCCCGTACGACAAATTTTAGACTTGTCCAAAATAATAGTTATTGCAGACAACTATAATAATGGTATTAGAAAGTAAACATGCACAATACCACAGCTTTGAATACAATGAAGCAAAGTGGGAAAATGCTGATAATTCTGTAATGGTTTGTTATTAATAATCCCTTTCCACCAGGGACGTGAAATTCAGGGCTAGTTTAAGAAATGATCAAATATTGAAAAATAAAATAGCACTTTTCCGACAAACCATTCCAATGTTCAAACAGTTCAGACCATGAAATCTAACAAATGTAAGAATGAGATTTCATCCATTATCACACTTTAACTTTTTTTGACTCGTCGAAAAATTAAAGGCTTTTGAAAACATTGTGGAAAATGAAGAAATTGCTTGTGACAAGCAATTTCTTCATTTCCCACAATGTTTTCTACCCCAAAAGACCAACATTGTTTTAAATTTGATTCACTTGAAATTGTAGTCTGCAATATCTGTTAATATGGTAAAGTCTAATATGCTGCCGTCTAGTAATGGGTAAATAAGTCGAGAAAACTAGTCAAACATACCTATCAATATCATCCAAGCCCATCCTCGATCCACAGGCACATTTGAGTTATCCTTCATATTTTGTTTATTCCCTCTTTCACTCCCATTTGTCCCTTCCTTCGATCCATCTATCACGACTGTAGCAGTCTTCTTTTCTGTGCTCATTTTACGTACTTTCGGTTTGGCTACAAAATAGTGTAATACATGGGTCGAGGTATACGTACTATATAACAAATACTGCACTTCTATAACACTTTGCCCTAATTCTCCATTTGTTCGGCTGAATGGATGATTAAGCTGATCCAATTTAAAAGCTGCCACAGACGACAAATTGTATGCTTACAAAGACTGATAAGAAAGCTTTTCATGAACACTATTATTATGACAAAAATGATTAGAAAACATACTGATTAACAGCATTTTCTCTGTACACATACATCATTTTCTATAGTATGTTTTTTTCGTTTGAAGATTTTTTTAGTGTAAAGAGATATCATACTCCCATATCATTTATGTCTTGATACTATGATTGGTTATTCTAATGCGTATAAATTCTATCATTTTTGTAGTTGTTGTTTTGTTAAAGGGACATTTCATTCCAATTTCAATTTTTTAAAGTATGTCTTGATGCCAAGATTGGTTATTCTAATGAGTATACATACTATCAGTTTTTTGAAGTTGTTGCCAATAAGCGAGAAACACGTATTTAAAGTTGAGACATAATCGATAAATTGCATATAAATCCGAACTGTTGTCCACAACAATTTGTTCAATTTTAACACAAAAATATAAATTTCTCGTAAACGGCGCAATATTTTGGCTTGAAATTTTCAGAATTTTCATAAGGAAATGTGCTCTTTCAGATAAAAATGAAAGTAAAATTTATGACGAAAAAATCTGAAATGTCACTTTAATAAACGACAAATACGCCTTTAAAGTTGAGACAGAAATGACAAAATCCACATACATGTACATCTGAATTTGTTTAATTTTGATACAAAAATATATATTTCTCGTAAATGGCACAATACTTTGGCTTGAAGTTTTCAGAACTCCTATAAGAAAATATGCTCTTTCAAATAAAAATATAACTAAGATTTAAGAAAAATTATCTGTGAAATGTCACTTTAACGTATTTTCGGTTTGACTTCATTAACCGTACTGAATAGAATCCCATCGTGTGAGAAATACTACACTTCAACTATTCTTTTGCCCTTTCCTCTCATCTGTTCGTTTTACCCTTTTTCAAACAAAGTCTCAGAGAAAATGGATCGAAAAAATCATTTATATAAAATAATAAGACAATGCTGATAGCAACATTTTCGTATTTTACTTCAACATTTTTTGCTACTATATTTTGTGCGAATCCAAATTTATGTTATCACTATCTAATGTTTCGTCTACAGCAAATTCCATGCTGTTTCTGCGTAACTTATCATCTTTTCAAACGGAAAGGGTTTACCCATTTCCAAATAGCAAAATTCTAGACTGGTCTAAATTCAAAGATGATGGAAATGACAATTTCAAGGAAATGTTAGTTAATCTATTTAGTCTTTTTTTGCACAGAAAACCCTGATTGAATTTAATAAATGGCTTGTCACATGTTATTTCTTCATTTTCCACGATGTATTCCTTTCCTTTTTCATAAGGGCCGTGTAAACGTGTATGGTCGGAAAACTAAATTATCTTAAAACATCGATGTGAAAGAAGAACACTCGAATAACAGGCATTCCCCAACTTCCCATAATTGTTTTCTTTGCTAATTTGGCCAGGCCTTACCTTTTGTCGAGTGGAAAATCGTTAAAATAAATAATAATACTCTGCAGTCTGTTAATAACCCTTTCATTTGATATTAAGGTCCTTACAAGAAAAAGTTTGGGAAAATATGTAGAGACAAAAGAAGAAAATGCTGATCATCAGCATTTTTTTCTTTTGTCTAAATATTTTCTGCGATATATTGCTCACGCATCATTTTTTATCTTCACCCATCTCCCCACCTGCATCTGCTTGCTAAAATGAACTAAGCACACTATAACCGTTTGGGAAAGGGTCAAGCTAAATACATTCATATGTTAACATTTCAGTAACATGTTACATTATGAAATAAGATGAAACATCTGAAGTTATTCAAATTGGGAAAGGGCTAATTAAGAGTCAAGTCTACATGAAACCATATTGCTAGCGTGCATCAGCATGTATTATAAACTAATTAATCCTTTCCCTAACAATGCTATGTGTTTACATTCCTAAGTATAAATAGCTTCGAGGAAATATTGACGACACTGAAGAAAATGTTGATTACCAAATGTTCTCGTTTTCTCATATTTTTCCGCTTTATCAATGAAAATCTTCTTTCTGACAATCTGATTAATTGTTTCGAATTCGACCCCTCCCACATTAGAATTCAGTCGGATCCAAATATGTTGTTTGGGAAAGAATTAACCCTTTCGCAACAATGTTTTGGCGTCCCAAAGAGAAAAGGCATAGGAAAACTCATTGAGACAAAAGAACAAAATGCTGATGATCAGCATTTTCTCCTTTTGTCTCAATGTTTATTGTACGATATCGTACACCTATCATTATTGACATCAAATATGTCATCTGCCATAGTTATCAATTTGGACAAACTATATTTTTGTCATTTTGGAAGGTCTTAAAAAGAATTGTACACGACTGGGCGGCGTGATACGGTTTTCCAACACGCACATTCATTTTAAGGTATTTCACCCATCATTATATGCCAAACACTTCGTTGCCACAGAACATGTCCGGACTTTGACGAGGGTATTAGGATATTACCAACCTTAATCTCCGTTGCCACAGATGACGCTCGAAGTTGCACAAAGTTTTGAGTATCTACGAGTAATAATGAACGGAATATATACTGAACAAAAGTGAAAACGCTACACTGTAAGATTTCTTATTTCTTGAAAAGTATCGAACTAATAGCGTGAAATATATTTTAACGTTATTTCCCAGGCCTTAAGCAATCGTTTTGTCGAAATTTCATTGCCTTGTCTCCTTTAATGTCGGAGTTACAGCCCTTGATGCGTTTAGAGCTAATTTCATCGAATACCGCATATGCGCATGCGCAGAAAACGCTTCATAATTTTTTCGAAAAGGGTCATATCTGGGTTGCCGAAAAAACACTTCAAATCTCACTTATCTCTTGTAGCAAGCTCTAAAATCAAGGTTTAATTTGTCAATTTTGCGAATTACCTCCCTTTGACATAAACAAATAGGGAATTTAAAATGTTTGGTATTCACAAATTTATCACGGTTTTCGATTAGGTATTTTTTGCAACATCATGCAGGCCTTACAGGGGATTTTTGAAACCTTTCTTCGACTTGGATTGTTCCCAGATGTCCATGCAATAGTGATTTCAATTTCCTATCGAGATTACATAGTAAAATTTTCAAGCTTTGGAACATAATGAAAATTCTGCTTTTCAAACATCATTTTCTAAACTCTGAAACAATCTTATGCAAGCTTCTTTACATTTTCTGACTTGTTACTTGTCAGACTACCATTCAGTATAGTTCGGCAGGGTTTGCATTCTTCTGCTAGGATTTCTGCAGGTTAAAATTGTGTAAAATTTCCGTTCAAATTGTACACCTGAAAAACGGACCCCTGTCACATTAAAAGAGTCCGTTTTTCATTCATGTAATTAAAAACTAATAAACGTTTAGTGCTTGGCATAACCAAGTTAATGAACAATGCGAAACACTTTCATTTGATTTTTTTACTTGTTGTATTTAGAAGAAATTTGGCAAGCAAAGTAGGTGTAGCGTTTTCACTTTTGTTCAGTATACATTAATTACTCTATCCCCCCATATGCACCTTTGAATTACAGATAGCATTTTGCATACAATAATTCAATCATTGTGTTTATCAAAGTATATCTATATTGCTCCAGCATTATTCCTTTCTAAGTCAAATAAACAAGGTCGGCTTTTGACGTCCTCATTAACGTATTTTTGAAAAGCACTACAAGAAGTCTAAGGCAGGTGCAAAAAAAAACAATTTCGCGTGACATATCGTTAGTGGGGAGTCAAAACCTCGTAACTACAGCTTAACAAAGCTGGAGTTACCAGGTTTTGACTCCCAACCAGCGATATGCTATCAAAAGATTGGAAATGGACGAGCTTTACCCATCAAATACTAGTAGTTCTCGCGTACGAAATAGCATAAATCAGCCACCATAGTTTTCACTGGTGGTGAACTCGGCCAAAGCGAGGGACGGTTTTCGCTACTACAAGGTACAGATATTTTGCGTTTAAATGTGAGTTTAAAGATCTGATTGGATAGTTTTTCTAATAACAATGAATTTGTTCTAAAAATAGACCGGGTATAACGATATGTATTGACAAACCGTCTGTGTTGTTATAAAATCACGTAACTACGGCTTTATCGAAGCCGTAGTTACGATATCTTATAACAACACCGAGGGAATACCATGATCGCGAAAAAACGTCCCATGCTTTGGCCGAGTTCACCACCAGTGGTTTTACCAAGTCGCTTCACAAATGTAGGACGTTGCTGACGTAAATAAACTCGTCTTTTTAATATTTGTGAACTATAACTACCCAATTATTAATGTTTAACCCTTTCCCAGACGACAAAATTTTAGGGCAGTCATAATTAAAAGCTGCTGTAGACAACAAAATTGATGTTAAAATGGAAGGTATTTGTGTATAATATAGCACAGAAAATATTGAGACAAAAGGAGAAACTGCTGGTTATCAGCAGTTTCTTCTTTTGTCTCAATGTTTTCCAAAGCCTTTTCTATTAGGGACGTCAAAACCAGGTCTTGTTTGGGAAAGGGTTAATGCATTACACCCATCGTTAAATAGCGAGCACTTCGTGGGACTTCTGGCGAGGGTAAAGCCTCTCTTACAACCGGTCGCACGTGATCCTGCGTGCGGTCTGCGTCTAAAACGTACGTTTAGTCGTGCGATGCACGCACGTGCAACGTACCATTTTGGTGGACGCAACCACGACGCAGACTGCACGCAGCAAATAATTGACCGGACATTATTTCGAGGCACTCTTACAACCCGTCGTGCGTCTTTATAAATCGTGCGATTTTACAGAGTTTTAAAACGTACGATTTAAAAAGACGCACGGCGGGTTGTAAGAGAGGCTTAAGTTTCTGTTGTCACGGTTGACGAACGTTGTGTTCGGTATCTAATACGAGGGATGATCGGGGAGTTCGTAGACCGTTGCTATAAATTTGAAACAGACGTTCATGACTACGTAATTTTAGCATCATCGGTAAGATGAATATAATTTTTCAATTGCCTGATAATTGCATGAAAAATGTCGAGTTAAACAAAAGTTACAACAATACCAGTAACGATAGTAACGCATAAACGGAGCACGGCAGCGTAAACTAACGACGTTGGCACGACGTCGAAGTGTCAGTAACAATTTTAGACGTAATCACCCTTTGTACGGATGTATTTTATTTGCCTTTGAACCCACTTTGCATAGATTTTATTAGTACCAATTTTGATCGTAAGAATATTTTAAATGAAAATTATGAGTAAATAATCAAAGTTTTTTAGCGTTCTCAAATCGCACACCTCTGAGCTCAGCTTTAATCTCCGGGAAAGCTTTAAAGTCTGATGATGACAGGTCCGGGCTATACGGTGGGTATGGAAACAGTTTGAAACCCAGCGCTCTTTTTCATGTGTTTTCGAATTTTGTAAAACTTATAAAGTCATTTTTCCATATCCTACACAGAGCTTTTGACCACCCAATCCTTGACGTCGCAAATTGCCGTCATGTTTTGAAATTTTGCGTTAGCGACAACGATTACAAACTTCTATTATTATTTTGAACCGGAAACACGCACAAACTTCATAATTTCAGGAAATGACACCAATAACATCGTTGAACGACAGACGATTTCGCGCCATCATACAGAGGATATCATCGCATTTCTGCAAAAACTTCGTATCTGCAGCTTGTTTTAAGCTGCAGATACGAGGTTTTTGAAGAAAAGCAGCGATATAACACATGCAAATACAATCGAAATTCTCATGTAGGGTTTCATAAATACGTGCATTACGTCGTGCCCCGGGTACATCGATACGGGTTGCTATGGATACATCTATTGAAATAAATGTACACGAACTTGTTTGTTCCATGGCAGTTTTCTTGTCAAAATAGATTGATGTAAATGTGTTGAAAGTTTCAAAGTAATGTGACTAGTAGTTTAGACGCAATACTGACAGTCTACGAACTTCCCGATCATCCCTTTAGACCTGCGTTCGCTTGAATGGATGGTCATCGATGAATAAGGTCGGTAGCCCACGAAGCACATTGTACGGTGTGAATATTATATTATACCGGTACTGTTTTCAAGAAACTTGACTTATTAATTTGAAACATGTATATAACATGACACTAGTTTATATTAACCCCCCAAATAGACTTGTAATTAAATAATATTTATCGTGACATGGGGTGACGTTATTCTTTGTGTTTTATTAAAGGGCTGAATTATTTACTATCAAATAAAATAATATTTATAGTGATAACTAATTCAAGACATCTTAAATCACCATCCAGTTCAAAAGAGTTTAGGCGATAAATAAGCGCGACTGAAAATGTTTAACAATGCTATTCATCGAAAATGCATTCTTTTCATCTTCTTTAAAACACGGTGGGGAATCATGCAATATGAATATTTCTGTTGATATATGATAGATTTAGAATAAAAGAAAGATTTGAAGCAGAGACGGTGGGAACACACCGGGGATTTGTTTAAAAATGCGAATGATCTTTGAAAAATTTGCCAAAAAAGGTTACAGTTATCTTATTTACTAGTATTGGCGACCAACCGTCAATAATTTGCATCAGCAAATTTTTGAAAGAGCACCACGCCCAGCTTATTCTTGGCGTTTTCCGTTTTTTATTTCTGGAAAGCGATATTCAAATAAGTCAAGAATTAACAAAATTACTAATGGTTTTCTGAAATTGTGGTATCATGTGATTTCCCTCCGTGTAAAAGCTTCCTTATCCCATTACCACACATTGACTCTTTTTGACTCCCCTCAAGAAACTGGCTATGGAAAACATTGTGGAAAATGAAGAAATTGCTTGTGACAAGCAATTTCTTCATTTCACACAATATTTTCCATACAAAATTAAAATGTACTTTTTCATTGATTTTTTGTTGTCGTCTGCAACATCTTTGAATTTGGAGAAGTCGAAATTTTGTCGTTTGGTAATGGGTTAATTATGGCGTACATAATTTCTATCTATGATATTTTTTGTCATTCAAACCTCATCAAAACTTACACTGACTCCGTTTTGATAAGTACTATAAACTTAGTATGTTGATTTGTTTTATTGCTCCGTACATTTCTAGAAAAGAAATCTATGAACATATTTTACTGTGACACTGCCACCTATGATAAACCTTATTAAAGTGACATTTTACGGATGTTTTTTCACAAATTTTGCTTTTATTTTTTTTAGCTTAAAGAGCACATTTTCTTGTGAAAATTCTGAAAATTTCAAGCTAAAATATTGCGCCGTTTGCGAGAAATATAATATTTTTGTGTTAAAATTAAACTAGACAGCCGTGGCGGTCTGGAAGCGCTCCACATGCCTGATTGTTTGTCTTGTTGAATGCAATTTCAAAGGTTCAGGCTGCACAAACAAGCAAGCTGAAAATTTCAAGCAAGTAAGATCTTTTGGTCAGTAAAATTCTGAGAAAGTTATTGTATTGATTAATTAATACTAATGGTTGTAAAAGTGACAATAAAGCCGAAAATGGCAATTTTGTCAATTTCAAGGGCTTGTAACCTATGACATAAAGTTCAGATCAAGTTGAAAATTATACCAAGGCAAGATCATATAGTCACCAACATTCTGTACAATTTTTGTCTTGATAGGTCAATATTTGTAGTTGCAAGAGTGAAAACAAAGTCAAAATAGAGCAAAAATGGCAATTTTGTCAATTTCAAGGGCACATAACTCATGATGTAAAATTCAAATCAAGCTGAAAAATATACCAAGGTAAGATCTTATAGTCACCAACATTCTGTACAAGTTTATGTTGATTTGTCAATATTTGTAGCTGCTAGAGTGAAAACAAAGTCAAAATAAAGCCGAAAATGGCAATTTTGTCAATTTCAAGGGCACATAACTCATGATGTAAAATTCAGATCAGACTGAAAATTATACCCAGGCAGGATCTTATAGTCACCATCATTCTGCTCAAGTTTTGTCTTGATTGGTCAATATTTGTAGTTGCTGGAGTGAAAATAAAGTGAAAATGGCCATTTTTGACATTCAAGGGCAGATAACTCCTGACTTTCTATTTCAATCAGAATTCTTTGAAGGAATCTGAGAGAGGGTCACCCAAGGATAATTCCTGTGAAGTTTGGTTGAAATGCATCTTGTAATTTTTGAGAAGAAGATTTTTAAAGGAAAAGTTTACGGACGGACGGACGGACGCACGACGGACACAGCGCCATGACAATAGCCCGCTTGCCTGTCGGCCAGTGGAGCTAACAAATTGATGTGGACAACATTTCAGATTTGTATGGCATTTGTCATTTCTGTCGACGTGTTTTCACTTATAAAACAACTATATCCATCTAGCATACAAATAACAAATCATTATATAGATCATTTGAATAGAACTGTATTATACTTACAATGTAACGTGCACAGTCTTGGTCTATACTAGTACCCGGACACACGACGATTTCACTGCACGGCTATACAATGCATACTTGCTTTTACTTTAAAGGGACATTTCATTCTCATTTCAGTTTGTTAAAGTATGTCTTGATGCCAAGATTGGTTATTCTAATGAGTATAAAATGCTATTAGTTTTTTGAAGTTGTTGCTGATAAGCGAGAAACATGCATTTAAAGTTGGAACAGAATCGACAAATTCCATAAAATTCTGGACTGTTGTCCACAACAATTTGTTTAATTTTAATACAAAAATATATATTTCTCGTAAACGGCGCAATATTTTGGCTTGAAATTTTCAGAATTTTTATAAGGAAATATGCCCTTTCAGATAGAAATAAAAGTAAAATTTATTACAAAAATCCTGAAATGTCACCTTAAACTAAAATGGCAATCTTTTCAGTGTGTTTCCAGATTTTACGAAAGTAAGTCCAGAACAGAAACTCATCATCAATCACCTACCCTTACAGAAATGAAAACTTTGCTGCAAATTTGCAGCAAATTCGCCGCGAATTTGCTGCAAACAAATTAGTTCGCTAGAAGGGTTTGCCGGAACTTCGCCGATGTTTGCCGCTAGCTGCAACCTTCCTGCAATCTTCTGGCAAACACGTTTCACTTTGCGACAAGTTTGCCAGAAATAAGAAAGTTTGTCGGAACTTCGCAGGAAAGTCATCCATCAAATATTTTACATGTAGTTTGCCGGAACTTTGCAAGAAGCCTATCTTGAAGATTATTGAATATCATGCAGTTTGCAAGAAATTTGCAGGAAATTAAACTTGTCCAGTGCTCATTCAAGGAGCTTTAAATACCTGTAAAATTCTTGCATATCGTCGGTGTAAATGCAAAACCTCGTGCGTCGATTCTTGCGATTTTCAAAGTACAAACTCGTGTGTCCATTTAGACAATTATCGCAGGTTTTGAAATAATTTTACCGATCAGTATCAATAATACTTTAATTATGAACAATATGTCCAAATTTCAAGTAAAACATTTCAGTTTTGGAAAAGTTATTACACTTTTTCCCTCCCCTTTAAAATTTTCCAAAAATGAGATACGAGGTTTTGCATTTACTATGACGATATACATATTGAAGCATGGATAGACTCAAAATTCTGAACCAATACATAAAGACTGACTTAATTTGTTTTCAGTGTATATCTATAAAATTATTATCTTCATTTAGTCCGGGGTATGTGTACACTGCCAAATATAAGTGTAGAATGTCCATGCTTATATTTCACGTTGACAAGTTTGTTATTTAGAATGGATGATAATCTAACAAATTCATGATACGACAGAGCAAACTAGATAAGTAAGGTACTAAGAGTTCTGTTTCCAATTTGCCGAGCCCTGATAGCTCAGTCGGTTACGTCGTAGTCTGTCAACTCAGGTGTCGCGAGTTCGAACTCCGGCTCGGCCAGTATCCATTCTGACATTTGACAAAAGTCATTTGTCTCTCACCAATGGGTGTGAATCATTTATGTGAGAGAGCAGCTGGAGGCTCGGTTTGGATATTGTGGTTGTACTGGTGCGAGAAATACCGGGAACCCACGGTTAGGTGCTCCAGCCGCCGCGATATGACCATAGAAGTTGAAAACGGCGTAAAACCCCAATAAATCAAATCGGTTTCCAATTTCTGAATTTATCCAATAATTATTATAGTTGCCAAATAACTCGTCTACAGAGTCAGTCATTTAACTGTTTTTTTTAAAGTGACATTTCAGAATTTTTTCTCATAAATTTCACTTTCATTTTTATTATAAAGAGCATATTTTCTTATGAAAATTCTGAAAATTTCAAGCCAAAATATTGCGCCGTTTACGAGAAATATATATTTCTGTGTTAAAATTAAACAAATTGTTGTCCACAACAGTTCAGATGTATATAGAATTTGTCGTTTCTGTCTCAACTTTGAAGGCGTGTTTATCGCCTATCATCAACAACTCCCCCCCCCCCCCCCCCCCCCCCTGTTCCTACAGGCCTGTCAAGTCCATAGGAAGCGATTTTCATAAGGAATGAGAATCTGGCCCCTGTCAGAGCCAGTTACTAGATATCGGAGGGGTAAAATTAGATTGATCCTAAATTTTCAGTGTATTTAAAAAGAAACTTTCGGCATTTTTGGGCAACTTTGGGGAGGGGCTTAGCCCATTCTAGCCGCCCCTTTTAGAAGCTATGTAAATGTCCCCAATTTTGTTGTTTCATAAATTTTATTATTAGATCTTTCCAAGTTGTATTCACCTTGTAGTTTGTTTATATTTCTTCGCTTCGTTTGTTAGCGTTAAGAAATATCGGCAAACTTCCAGGTACTCTAGTCTAAACGGGAAGTTCAAAAGAGGCTTCTAGTATAAACTGAGCATGCGCAAACGAATATTTTCAAACAAAGATTTCAACGAATCGGCAAAGAAGAACAAAAATTCAATTTAATTCTTCAAATAATGTGTTATTTTCAGCAGCTTGGTCGAGAATCGAGGTATAAAACATTGTTGTTTATGCATATTTAGTCTGACTGCATGACATTTGGTATAGGCGAAGATATTCGCAGTTGAATCGAGACAACGCTGGTACACAAAGGAATTCTATTTTAAGGGTAGTTTCTAGTTAGCCGGTCCCCAAACTAAATCTTTAATAGTCGCCAGTAAAGTGACAAAATAGAGTAATGTTTCATCAATAAAGAAGAAATAAGCGGGTGTGTGGGGGCAGCAGCCCACATAAATAATTTCAAAATAAAATAAAGCGGGGGTGTGGGGGCGGCAGCCCCCAAAAATACTTCCTAGAAAATAGGGACCGGTATACTAGATGTGTTCCCGGTCCCTACCAAAATGGCGTCCATTTACCTTGTCCACTTGAATGTATTTATGGGGGCTGCCGCCCCCACACCCCCACTTCATTTCATTTTAAAATCATTTATGGGGGCTGCCGCCCCCCACACCCCTGCTTATTTTCCCTTTTATTGATGAAGAAATACGCTATTTCATCCCTTTACTTCTTAATGTACGGTAACAGAGTGGCGGCCATTTTGTCTGCGGACCGCTAAACTGGAACCTACCCAGGGACCGCTAAACTGGAAGTGTTCCTACCCCCTTTTTCTTCGAAAGGGGGCATAACAATTACTAATCCGAGTCTTCTGTGATGTAAATACGCTCTTTGATATTTTGATTTTTCGCTATTTACATCAGAGAGCGTTGCTCTTTGAAAACAGCGGAAAGTTCAGTGTTTATTCTAGGGCGCGGGATTGCGGGAATCCCCCACTTTTCTGACAAATCCCCCAAATTTTTCATCTGCGAGCGGGACAAATCCCGCATAGTGAAAAACTCTCGGTATTTTGATTTTCAATAAAACAAAATTTGAAGCAAAATCAATTTCAAAGCCTCGGATATCGATGTAGATGGGCTGAAAAGTATTTAATTTCACTTGAAAATACAAGTATACTGCACCATAAATTGTTTTAAGAAAATTATTGGTGTTTACAAAAGCCAGTCTATGCATTGGAACAATCATGGCGGACATCGGCGATTTTTTTTTAGGAAAATGCTATTTCTTTTATAAAGAAACTATTGTAGTCGATAAAGGGTAAATTTTCATGAGAAAATATGAACTTGTGATCTGAATTTTGTTTCATTTTGTTATGAATATGTTTTGATACTTTGTTTTGAGACAAAGAAAGGAATTGTTTATCTACATTCGTACCCAAAATTGTTCAACCCCAAAGATAACTTAGCATTTTAAAAGCTACCATTTCCTGACCAAATTAAACAAAATAACGAATGAATTGTTAGAATCAAGTTAGAAAGGTAAAAAATGTAATTTATTTATTCTTTATGATCATTAATGAAGGATTAAAGTATGATAAATACCCTACAAAAAATAATTCACTTTATTGTCATTTATAGCATTACTATATTTCCCCCACATTATTTCAAAATCCCCCACATTTTTTAAGGATGTGGGGGCAGATCCCCCACTTCATTCAAATCCTAGAATAAACACTGAAAGTTCGGTAACGTTACAAGTAACTTGAAGCTTTGTTTTTGTGTATCATATCGAATCACTCGGTAAAACACTGTAGGGTATATATCAATAAATCGTTTTTTGTCATACCTGACCAAAAATTTCATTTCAAATCAGCCTGCTGGATGAGTATAACCTTTGGTTTTGAATGGAAGGTCAAGGTAAACAAAGGCTGCTCAGGTGAGGGTTGTTGCAAAACATTGCCTATTAGCCTTTTAGAAATACTTTTTGGTCGTAATTTTTTTCAGCAGCCATAACAATAAATGGTTCATTTATCGATATCATCAGGGGTTTTAACGATAGCGTTTAAGATCGGACGGTGAATGATGCGCAACAATTTGTTGCGAACTTCATGATTTTTTCAAAGAGCAACGCTCTCTGATGTATATAGCGAAAAATCAAAATATCAAAGAGCGTATTTACATCAGAGAAGACTCGGATTAAACAATTACATGACTAGAATATTGATAAAAGACTAGATGCTTGATGCTTGCTGCCGCCCCCACACCCCCGCTTCATTTCATTTTAAAATCATTTATGAGGGCTGCCGCCCCCCACACCCCTGCTTATTTTCCGTTTTATTGATGAAGAAATACGCTATTTCATCCCTTTACTTCTTAATGTACGGTAACAGAGTGGCGGCCATTTTGTCTGGGGACCGCTAAACTGGAACCTACCCAGGGGGTATATTGTTTTGCAAGTGTCGGTCGGTAGGTCGGTCCGTTGGTCGGTCTGTCCGTAGACCAAACCTTGTCCGGAGCATAACTCGAAAAGTATGTAAGGTTGAATCGGGAAACTTAACAGGTGGATAGATCTCATTATGGAGAGGTGCAGTGCACAAGAACCGTAACTCTGCCAGGGGTCTTGCTACCAATTTTTGTTTGGGGCCAGGGGCCAGTGAAATTGGGAAAAATAGCAACGTTTTTACCTAAATTGGGAAAAATTAAAACAAGTTTGTATTCATACTGTCACTCAGTTAGCTGCAAATTAGACTGTAGTGCTGTAAAATGCATTTGTTCATACTCTAGTTTAAGAATCTACCCTAAAACTGTCTTCAAAATGTTTGTAAATGAAGATGAGTAAGACATGGGGCGTTCTGGGTCCTCATTGGGAATTTTCTCCAGAGAATTGGGAAAAATAATCGGATTATGGGAAAAAAAGATACTTTTTGCCATTGGGAATGGGGCCCAATAACGGCCCCAAATTTTGGCAAACAAGACCCCTGTCTGCCGATCAAATTTTTTGAGTTTTTGCCCTTTGTTGATTTTCAAACGTGATTCTTGTCCGGAGCATAACTCAAAAAGTATGTAAGTACCGTAGAATCATGAAACTTTACAGGTGGATAGATCTCATTATGGAGAGGTGCAGTGCACAAGAACTGTAACTCTGCCGATAAAATTTTTTGAGTTATTGCCGTTTGTTGATTTTCAAGCTTGATTCTTGTCCGGAGCATAACTCAAAAAGTATGTTAGGTAGAATCATGAAACTTTACCGGTGGATAGATCTCATTATGGAGAGGTGCAGTGCACAAGAACCGTAACTCTGCCGATCAAATTTTTGAGTTATTGCCCTTTGTTGATTTTATAACTTGATTCTTGTCTAGAGCACAACTCAAAAAGTATGTAAGGTAGAATCATGAAACTTTACAGGTGGATAGATTTTATTATGGAGAGGTGCAGTGCACAAGAATCATAACCTTGCCGATCAAATTCTTGGGAGTTATTGCCCTTTGTTGATTTTTACACTTAATTCTTAACCTTGCCTATATCTCATGTCTTTTTACACATACAGCCTTGATATCTCACACATAGATACCTCCTATCAACATCGTTCACATTTGACCATGACCTTGGACCTTGTGACCTTGACCTTGGAGTTTGACCTACTTTAAAAAAAATTAAACTGGGCTTATATCTCATGACCTATTACACATACAGCCTTGATATTTCACACATGGACACCTCCTACCAAGACCTTTCACAATTGACCATGACCTTGGACTTTGACCTTGGAGTTTGACCTACTTTTAAAAACTTTAACCTGGCTGATGTATCATGTCCTTTTACACATACAGCCTTGATATTTGACACATGGAAACCTCCGACCAAGACCTATCACATATTACTATGACATTGGAACTTGTGACCCTGACCTTTGAGTTTGACCTACTTTTAAAAAAATAAACTGGGCCTATACAGGGTTTTCAATAAGTGGCGGCAGGCGGCCAAAATGACCGCCTCAAATCAAATTTTGGCCGCCTAGAATTGTCTGACAAGGGGTGCTGTCCCTATTATCCTTGCTGGAGTGAGGACCCCCCCTGCCTCCTACCATTCCTTTTCAGCCTCCTACTTCAAATCTTAATGAAAACCCTGCCTATATCTCTTGTGCTATTACACATACAGGCTTGATATATCACTCATGGACACATCCTACCAAGACCTTTCACATTTGACCATGACCTTGGACCTTGTGACCTCAGGGGTCTTGCTACCAATTTTCATTTGGGGCCAGGGGCCAGTGAAATTGGGAAAAATAGTGACGTTTTTACCTAAATTGGGAAAAACTAAAACAAGTTGGTATTCATACTGTCACTCAGATTCAGCTGCAAATTAGACTGTAGTGATGTAAAATGCATTTGTACATACTTGTGTTTAAGAATCTACTCTAAAACTGTCTTCAAAATGTTTTAAATGATGATGAGGTCTTAACATGGGTCATTCTGGGTCCTCATTGGGAATTCTCACCAGAGCTGGACCTTGACCTTGGACTTTGACCTATTAAAAAAAAAAAAACTTTAACCTAGCAGATATATCATGTCCTTTTACACATACAGCCTTGATATTTGACACATGGACACCTACAACGAAGACCTTTCACATTTAACCAAGGACCTTGTGACTAGAGCTGGGACGAGTACTCGAGTACCCGGGTATCGGGTCTGGTAAGACCAGTACCCGGGTACAAAATCATTACCCGGTACCCGGTTTAATACATTATGTAATGAAAGGTAGAGTATTTTTAACAAGTTCATAATAGGTAAATGTATGCCTTTTTGACGGTGGGTCAGCATTCTCATAGGTTATGAGCCGGAAGCAGACCAATCCAAACAGTTTTGAAATGGCTACACCCTTGTCTATTTGGGATAGTTAAGTGTGTTTTCGGGGGGGGGGGGGGGGGGGGGGGGGAGGCTTGGACACCAGAGATTCTGCATAATCATTTTTTCAAGTGCTCCCACTGGTCTTTCTTATCAAAATTGTGAAAAACAGACCTCGACACCCCCAAAATCCATTACAATTTGACAAAAAAAGACTCTTTCAAATTTAAAGATGTTGCAGACGACAGTTTCGAGTGAATGTAATTTTATTTGTTTGGTCTCTCCGTGTAGTAAACATTGTGGGAAATGAAGAATGTGCTTGTCACAAGCAATTTCTTCGTTTTCCACAATGTTTTCAAGAGTTTTTCCAGGGTTTTTTTTGTGTCAAAATGGGTGAAAGGGACTCTAAAAAACGCACTTGACTTTAACATTAAAAAATTCTGGGCTACGCCCTGGAAATGATAGAATGGCCAGACTGGAATAGCTTGAACTTGAAGTAGGCCTATACGTAATTTAAAACATTAGGGGACCGAAATCTCTTAATTACAGATTATTCAAGCTGTAGCTACACGATATTAACATTTCACCGTTGTTGTTGTTGTTTGTTTGTTTTTTTTTCAGTAAGATAGATCTAAGTGTCTGCGAAAGTTTGACCAGTCTTTTTGTCGCAGAAAAGTATAAAAAAACATCTGCATATTCTAAATAGGCCTATTGCCTTTAGTCTTCTCTTTGTCTTGTAGAAGACTAAAGAATTACCAAACGTCGCTTTTTGAAGAAGATTTCGAGGAAGGCTGGTTGTTTAAAGCCATGTTTACGAAACAAGTGCCAGGATGAAAAAAAGATCTATCTATTGGTGTTTTTGAACCATCATCGGGTACTCGAGTACCCGCGGGTAATACGACCACGGGTACCCGGGCACAAAATTTCTACCCGTCCCAGCTCTACTTGTGACCTTGACCTTGGTGTTTGACCTACTTTTATAATACATTAACCTGGCCTATATTTCATGTCCTTTAACACATACAGCCTTGATATTTCACACATGGTCACTTCCAGCCAAGACATTTCACTTTTGACCATGACCTTTGACCTTGACCTTGGAGTTTGACCTACTTTTAAAAAAATTAAACTTGGCCTATATCTCATGTGCTATTACACATACAGCTTTGATATTTCACTCATGGACACATCCTACCAAGATCTTTCACATTTGACCATGGACCTTGTGACCTTGACCTTGGAGTTTGACCTACTTTTAAAAAAAATAAACTGGGCCTATATTTTTCATGTCCTTTTACACATACAGCCGTGATATTTGACACATGGAAACTTACGACCAAGACCTTTCACATTTGACCATGACCTTGAACCTTGTGACCTTGACCTTGGTGTTTGACCTACTTTTACAATACATTAACCTGGCCTATATTTCATGTCATTTTACACATACAGCCTTGATATTTCACACATCGTCACTTCCACCCAAGACATTTCACTTTTGACCATGACCTTTGACCTTGACCTAATCCTTGGAGTTTGACCTACTTTTAAAACTTAAACTAGGCATATTTCTCATGTCCTGTTACCAATACAGTCTCGATATTTTACACATGGACACCTCCTACCAAGACCTTTCACATTTGACCATGACCTTGGCCTGTGTGACCTTGACCTTTGATTATTACATACTTTTAGAAATCTTTAACCTAGCCTTTATCTTATGTCCCAGGGCTTTTCTTCCAAAAATTGGGAAGGGCCCCTGGTCAGTAATTTTGGGAAATTTTAGCGCGATTTTGGTCAAATTGGGAAAAAAATAATAAATATAGAAATGAGTATATATTTTCTTAAACAACACTTTACAAACAGAATAACTGAATTATAGAAGACAATCTGCTTCCTTGTGTCTTGAATTGTCAGTTAATAAATGAACAATATCTATTTTCCAAATTTTAGGAATTTTGGTTTTGAAAATTGGGAAATTCTTACTCTGAAATTGGGAAAAAAGGAGCCCTTTTCCAATTGGGAATCCACCGAATTTCGGCCCCTATTATAGAAGGAAGAAAAGCCCTGTGTCCTATTACATTTACATCCTTTATATTTCACACATAGACACCTCCTACCAAGACCTACCACATTTGACCATGACCTTGAATATTGCAACCTTGACCTTGGACTTTGACCTACTTTTAAAAAGACTGAAACCAGGCATATATATCATGTCCTTTTACACCTACAGCCTTGATATTTCACACATGGACACCTCCAACCAAGACCTTTCACATTTGACCATAAACTTGACCTTGGCATTTGGGCTACTTTAAAAAACTTTAACCTGGCCTATGTTTCATTTTACTTTTACATATACAGCCTTGATATTTCACACATAGACACCTCCTACCAAGACCTTTCATATTTGACCATGACCTTTGACCTTGTTAACTTGACCTTGGACTTTGACCTACATCAAATGTAGGCCCTTGAGGGGGCATATATGTTTTACAAACATCTCTTGTTTTTTCAAATTCAAATCCTGTGTTGTGGGTACTCATTTGAATCGTCTCGACGAGACGATACAAATGAGTACCTACAACATAGGGTTTGATGATCACTGACAGCATTTTTGCAGTTTGAAAAGTCACCACCCCCTCTTATCTGGAGCCCTGTACAATGTTTGGCACCATAATTTAGATCTCGGATGAGTTAGATTTTCACAACCTTATTGGCCATAAGTTCTTTTTCAGTCTTAAAGTAATAAATATTAATTGAATTGAACAAAAGTGTTGCTCATATCATTTAGGTTCAGGAGAGCGATATAGGACCATCATGATCCTCTTGTTAAAATCAATGTTTACAAATGCCCCACATTATGAGAAAAATGTTTTTGTTCACAATTTAAACCTTACAAGTCTGTTTTTGTTTATTTCCAGTGTAAACAGAACCTTACAATGCTGGAGATATGAAGACTGTTGGCTACTACGTACAGCAACAGAGAAGTCCAATTTTGACATGAAAGATAAGAAAAACGTCGTTGAAATTAAACAACTTCGACAAGTAACTGTCCGTCAGCTCTTCTAAAATACTTAAAGTTAAACTGAAGTGTTGAACATCAATGTACATCTAAAGTATGGACAGTCTGGACTAATATTTACCTTTAATCACATGTACATGTACAGACAAGTTTTGTAAGAAGTTACAAAAAAATTTAGCTTCATATACTTCTAATGGTCAATCAAATGCTTGTTACTAAAACTTTGCTATTGGGGACATCATAATGGTGATTGATTTAAATTTACGACCTGAACAAGCAGAAAATTGGTTGGACCATGTAGACCTATCACAGATAAGAAACTTGCATGGGGACCGAGATCTATATATTTACCAATCAACAAAACTCTGCAGAGACCAGTTGACCGCCTGTGTCCACTTGTGAAACAGCTTGGTGTAAATATGGGCTGTAGTAATGCCCTAAAAGTTTAAAGTGTAACAGGGCCGCAATGTATTGCCGGAGTGTTTTCATGAATGGGCTATATTATTTCCCAATAGACTGAATATCAAAGTGTTAGAAAAATCTACAGTGTAAATAAGTGATACAGAATTCGAAGAAGAAGGACCTGCACAATATAAACTACGAAAGATTCTTGGACAACAGACTGCGAATTCGTTTCTACAAATTGATTGAAGATTTGATACACAGAATGAACAACATGCCGCATCGAAAATCAAATAAACAGACTTGATGAACACAAAATAATGTCAGCCTAATAGACTTGATGCATCAACAACCGATATTGATTTAAGGTAGAATACCCGTAATGTGGCCATTTTGGGATTCACAAAACATCAGGGTTTTTTTGGCGGCATCATTACGTATCCGAAGCTATTCAGGCTCGGTCGTGAACATTCGGCGATGGAAAGTTTCATCGCCAGATGTTTTCGACATAGCCTAAATAATGCCGATGTCTCGCGAATCTCATTAGGGGTGGACTACCTTAAAAGTGTTTATTGAGAATCTTGTTCTTCCTTGTGAGGAATGTTATTTGTTTTGCTTGTGAAAATGAGCTGAGAAAGATAACTTTTATCCGAGAAATATGCCTTCTTTAAAAACTGTTATCTACATCAACTTCTGTTAATTTAAGAAATTAAAAGTTTCGGATAAGATTTTAATGAATTGGTATTTAATTAATTAGAAAGTTGCGGCATACAACAAAATAGAAAAAGAAAGGATTTGTGTATATAGCTTAGAAAATACTAAGGCAAAAGGAGAAAATGCTGATTATCAGTATTTACTTCTTTTGCCTCAATGTTTTCCCCAGCCTTATTTAGTAGGGACGTCAAAACCAGGTTTTGTTTGGGATAGGGTAAAGCAAGGTTTCTTAAGAAAATGTGAAACTGATCACTGTCACCAAATGTAATCAAAAGCTTTCAAAGGCCTTACTTTCATTTAAAGCCTCTTCCTGTTTTAGTGAGGAAGTATTTGGTTGAATGTAAATCCCAAATTGACGAAAAGGTGACCTATTTTACTCTGCATTCAATCAAATAGCTTTCTTGTTTGCAGGAAGATTGGAAGAAATATAAACAAACCAGTTTGCTGGAAAGTTGCAGCAACAGTTTGCTGCAACTTTGCGGCAAATAGTTTGCGAGAAAACTAATTTGCATACGAAAAACGAAGTGGCCGCAACTTTGCGGCAAATCGTTGCAGGAAGTTCGCAAGAAGAATTTGGATGAGTTTGCGGCAACTTTGCAGCAACAGTTCGCTGCAACTTTGCAGCAACAGTTTGCAGCAACTTTGCGGCAAATAGTTTGCGAGAAAGCTAATTTGCATACGAAAAACGAAGTGGCCGCAACTTTGCGGCAAATAGTTGCGGGAAGTTTGCGAGAAGAATTTGGACCAGTTTGCGGCAACTTTGCAGCAACAGTTCGCTGCAACTTTGCAGCAACAGTTTGCAGCAACTTCGCGGCAAATAGTTTGCCAGAAAGCTAATTTGCATACGAAAAACGAAGTGGCCGCAAATTTGCGGCAAATATTTGTAGCGAATTCGCCGCAAATTTGCAGCGAAGTTGCCGCAACTGTTTGCGGCAGGGCTAATATTTTGGTAAGGGTATCCCGTCGTAAGCTACCATTACTTTCGCTGTAACGATAAGTAATACTAGTACTAGGATACTTGAAAATTTCAAAGTGTGACTTTGCATTCAAACATAACCTTATATAACCTTTATGACCTTTATTTGTGAACTCATGATAAGTGGGTATGCGTATGAATTAATCAAAATACTATTACGTCGTAGCATAATGAGTTGGATAAATGGTACTTGTAGCGTTTTCAGGACGTAAATGTGATATGATGACGATGTGTGAAGGTCCCTTGCCGTTGTTCCATGTTACAAAGAAGGTATGGAAGATAAGCCCTTGCTTGTTTGTGTGGATACACAGGCCGATCTGAATTATGCCAATCTCAAGCGTGATAAGGATTCCCCTTTAGCTACAAGATTATGGCGCACGGAAAGGGTCTAAAATCAATATAGCGCTAGACCTATAATTAAAATATGGATAGACCGCTAAAAATATCGGTTTACCGTCATGTTTTAGCGGTTCATCGATAAAAATATAGGTCTACCCATAAAATTAGGGTAGACCGCTATTTCAATTAACGGTCTACCGCTAAATTTGTACGGTGTACCGCTAAATTATGGGTAGACCTCTAATTATTTTGACCCTTCTGTTCGAAATCTCATGGCGCTATTTTTAGTGGTCTACCCCTTTCTTAATTATAGGTCTAGCGCTATGTTGACTTTAGACCCTAATCGCGCGCCATTCAAGATAGTCCAGCCCGTATTAACCAATTAGTGCATGGTGACGCCTTTTTACTGCTTTGTGAGAAACGACTCTAGAAAGCATTGTGGAAAATGAAGAAATTGCTTGTTTTCTAACCCAAAATGGAAAGATTTTTAAAATCTACTCAACTTGGTATTGTCGTCTGCAACACCTTTCAAATTGTAAACAGACCAATATGTTGTCGTCTGGTATTGGGTTAAATAGGTTATCTGAAGTTTCACAGTTACGTAAAACACCCAACTGACACTTAGTACTCACAACCTTAAGTCTTGACTTTTGTAATGTTTGGAAAGATAAGTGAAGATTACGACCTAGAAATTTTCCGTTTGTTCTGAAACTGTCCAAGCCTGAATTTACGCGTAATCTATGTTTTTGAATAAAACTTTTCTCAAACAGTAAATATTTAGACTGATAAAAAACAAATGCAGACATTAAAAGGATGCTGATTGGGACGGTCAAGTCTCGATATAAGCCAAGAGAGTCGAAACTGCTTGCCATCAGATTTTTGTTCTAAATCTGAAGTGTCTTTTTACTACATGATCATGATATTCGTTACAAAATGTAAAACTTGGTTGCCCAAAGTACCCTTTTTACTAAAGAGTTGGGAACTTTATTTTTGGTAAAATCAGATACAAGTCGTGACAGAACAGTGGAAAAGGTGATTAAGGTTCGAACTAGAAAAAGAAAAATAAGGTTCGAAAGGCATAGGCAAAAACGAACACCAAGTCTGAAATCCCCGTTTTCGTGTTGTTTTGTTTTTTATCTGGATTCCGTGCACTCGTTCGATGGACAGTTTATCTTGTTAGTGCTAACCTCTTTGAAAACATAATTGTGCTAATTCTGGACCTGTCATGTTTTTTTCTGGGCCCGTGCAATAACCGAATTGACCTGAAACAGAACAGTGTCGGCTTAAAAGTAGGCGCAGTTCAAGTCAAGCTTAAGTTCAAGTTCAAGATCAATTCTTACAATTCTAAAATATTGTAATTCACAAATGGATTAAATGGATTGAAAAGGCGTTGAACTTTTCTTTGGACAAGCTATTTTATGCTATAACCGCGTCGTCACCAAAATGTTTTTGAACATTTTCGTCCCGTTAAGGGAGAATGCTCCAGTTTTTCGGAACGCTCGGTCATTACTGTAAAAAAATAAATGTTTCGTACCATATATGTTTCGCTACCATATTTTCAATAATATGACACGTCATTACAATTTACCCTTTTCGACGGTAAAAGCGTATTCATTATGCGAAATTGATTTCCCCAAGATGGAAATCGACTTTTTAGAGTAAGACAGTTGTACGTGTGTATGCAGTTACCACTATCTTGCGTCATTTTATTCATGTGTAGCTGATAAAAAAATGCTGTAATTCACTATTAAGTGAGATGACCTTTACATTTTCTATTTTGAATTCATTACCAGGACATGTTGCTTAATACAATGAGGGAGTTTCATCAAATTCTATTACGTAGACCTTGCAATATTTCCAAAAATAGGCCTATGCAAATTTTGACATAAAACGCTTCAGCTTTGTTGATCTAATTGAGCACGTGAGCATGCTGTTGGACGTGATAAAAATCAGCTGATTAACACTCTATAAAGGACCAAATAGATCTAATAAGCCACTACTTTCAGCAAATCTCTGACATACATATATTACCACCTTCTTTGCTTTAAACCGTTTTCAAATCGGTTAAATGTCAATAGAATTACTGTAGATTTTCTGCAATTGTTGTGTTTCGGTTCCATGATGCCATTGGTCGCCTCGGCTTTGACCGCTAGACATTTTTCCAAAATATGTCCGCTTTACAGGTATTCAATAATACCACAAGTTGTGTTACAAGGTCAGCGTCCGTTTCAAGTGATTAAATTCTTAATTCCGTTTTTGTTGAATATGAAATTACCCTTTTACCGCTGAGTATTGACACCCTTATCTTCTGGCTGATCAAGATAAGCGGTCAATCTGGTCAAATCTTTGCCAAAGTGCGACAGTTCACTATTCGTGGTCTTGTATATGCACGTCATTAATTAACCCTTTCCCAAACAAGACCGGGTTTTGACGTCCCCATTATAAAATATTTGGGAAAACATTGAGGCAAAAGAAGAAACTGCTGATAACCAGCAGTTTCTCCTTTTGCCTCAATATTTTCTGTGCTAAAATATACACAAATCCTGTGTTAATCCACAACCATTTTGTCGTCTGCGGCAGCTTTGAATTTGGACCACCCTAAAATTTTGTCGTTTGGGAAATGGTTAAGAATTGCACTCACCATCATGTTAAGTAAATGCGTCGTCTGCTTCAGGTTTCAAATTTAACCCTTTCCCAAACGACAAAAAATTAGGGTCAATCAATTTGAAAGCCGATGCAGACAACACAAATGATGATAATAAAGACAAGAATTGTGTGTAATATAGCAGAGAAAATATTGAAGCAAAAGGAGAAACTGCTGGTTATCAGCAGTTTCTCCTTTTGTCTGAATGTTTTCCAAAGCCAATTCTATTAGAGACGTCAAAACCAGGTCTTGTTTGGGAAAGGGTTGCCTGCAAGCTATAGTAATTTATGAGGCACACATCAATGTTAAGACATTTTCACAATCAATTAATTAGCCTTAGAAGATTTATTTTTTATCCCTGCATGAAATTTAACGCATGTGACGCAACAGCAATTCTTTGGAAACTCTATGTATGAGCTTTCTCTGTCCGCGAAAATTTAATCCCAAACGTCTAATCTAAGACTACTGTAGAATAATCTGAAGTGTGCAATTTCAAGTTGAATACTGGAAGATTTTTGTTTCTAGGAATCGCTAAGGCTAAGGTAGAAAGTTGTGCTTGTACCCGTTTGCATAAATGGAGACAATCAAGAATGGAAATGATTTAAAGAA
Organism: Fragum sueziense; assembly: GCA_963680895.1. Lineage (NCBI taxonomy): Eukaryota > Metazoa > Mollusca > Bivalvia > Cardiida > Cardiidae > Fragum > Fragum sueziense. Next base: position 41,469,387 of record OY804607.1, on the reverse strand, counting down.
ATGAGTTCCGGTTAAGATTTGATACCCCTCTATTCAACTCTCTTCTCTCTATATTTCTGTATGCAGAACAGGGTCAAAAGCTTGAAATGCAGTTTTGTGGAATGGCAGACCACTGCTGTAGGTTATTGGTGTGGATAAGCGTACTTCCGGTTGGACTTCTTGTTGTCAAGACGTGACCTTTGTAGACAGGCATACCGTCTAATAGACACGTCGGACGTTTTGAATTTTGTGGGTAGTTAAATTAGCATTATAAAAGAGTCGAAGATGTTGATGCTCATGCCCCCCTTTTCTTAGTATGAAATAGAATCGAGGCATAATGTTATCTATGATTGTGAAAGTCATATTGTCCTCTGAGTTTTTTGACATGATCTCATCTGTACACGTCCAAACTTGACCAGCATAGCAAATATGGAGGAAATTAATCACAATTTACATCCTTTATTTTGTTGTACTAATGTGTACACAGAAACCCTTTCTTTGTGACTTAAACGTGGTGATTACATTTTGATAGTGAATGTGCCTGTAGGATATGTATTCTAAACATCATATAATAACCGGTGTTTGACCGGCATTCTAGGCCTACTTCCAAGTCCTTGTAACCAAAGTTGCGTGCACTGATAGAATTATATAATATAGTTTATTTCACACCCGAAGGTAGTAAACCAATCAAATCACCCCATTCGTACCACGTGAGTATACAATACCTAGAGCCGTATTGCACGCACGAGATAATTGCGTGGACGCACGGGATTCTCGATATTCCAAAGCGGCTAGATCGATATTGTACGATGCACCGGTTGAACCGTCCAAATATGCATTGCACTCATTTGAACCCTACAAATATCGATTGAACCGTACAAATATGGATTTTTTCCCAAATCGAGGCTGCGATACAAAATATCCATATTCGCATCGAAGAATAAACTCCCTTAGTAGAGTTCTCGTCTGCAAAAGCAAAATTGTGCATTAGAGTTGAATGTTTTTTTCAACATGATATTTTGAATTCACTGTCCTAAACAAGACATAGCTTTGATTCTGTGATTGAAAAAACACTTTGGGAATACATTAAGGCAAAAGGAGAAAATGATTTTAAACATCACGAAAGAGATTATTTTCATTTCAAAACATTTATGAATTGTAGCGCATTTAATTTGCAGCAATGATACAAATCACACTTAACCCTTTCCCAAACAAGACCTGGATTTGATATCCATTAGAAGGCTTGACAAAAAAGTTCTAAGAGAAAAGGAGATTTGCCGTTTATCAGCAATTTCTCCTTTTCTGTCAATGTTTTCATTGTTGATTTACGCATGACATGATAGATAGTTTATATGACAAATTTCATGTACATTTCACACTATCATATGACGATCTATTCAATCTTTTGAGACAAACATAAATCGATGAAAATAGATTAAATGTCAGATGCCATGTATATTTCACAGTGTTAGAAATGTACATGTAGCCTACATTTTTTTCATGACATAGGCCTATGTGTTTTTTTTTTCTTTTTTATTTCACGTTGAAATTCTATTTAAAAGTAATTAGATCTAGATCTTAATTTTTATACAAAATCAATCTTTGTCATGTTTTGTGTGAAAAAAAATGATGTGAAATAAAGAGGTCATTTAACATGTCTTTGTACAATACCGAATTCTATTGGATTCATACTTTGCAGAACAAGTCTATATTTAGACTCGCCTATCGGCTCGTCCAAATATAGCCTCGTTCTGCAAAGTATTCATCCAATAGAATTCCGTATTGTACAAAGACATGTTAAATAACCTCATAATATATCATTACAGTTGGTCAGTGCATATGCACGAGAAATATTTACTTGTTGAGAACATTTAAGGTTTCTTGTTAGTGCATAAAGTATCGACCTGAGCTGACTTCACTATGTGTGCAGTTGACCAAACGCCAATCGACAGATCGCTCCGCCCAACATAGAATTTAAGACAAACAATAGGGATGTGATCGTTAATAGGGAACGATTTTATCCAGTTAATCGTGATGTAAATTTGGACAAACAAAATAGTATTTCGTAGGTGTTGTTATAAAATCTCGTAACTACGGCTTGATTAAAGCCGTAGTTACGAGATTTTTTAACAACACCGACAGATTATCAAAACATAACCGTAAACTTAGTCTATTGTTAGCGCAAAATTCTTTGCCATTGGCATGTCGATTGTTTTGATTGTCAGCCGATATAATCGATTCACTATTAAACGAGAATAATTTCAGTTGAACTGCTTTATCAAAACAACTGAAATTATTCTCGTTTAATAGTGAATCTATTATAAATCGATACAATAACACGTGCAACGAAGAACAATTGGGGCATGACATTTTTCTGATCGTCCATTGGCTAATCGATGTTTTTGATTGACAGTCGGCGTTTGGTCAGTTGTGCCCTGATCTCTTCACATTATAACAATTAACATCCCGTTATTTTGTTGATTATGTTTTGTGTCTTTGGTGACATGAAACATATTCTGAGATTTTGAAAGAGGACACAAATTATGGCCATAGCAAGAATGTTGTCTCTAGAATGCGTACAAGGCTTTCCTGATATTTGATAAAGTGCCTTTAAAAACTTTTATCCATTTTAGCAAACTTAGAATTCATTCGTGTTTAAAAAATCTTTGTCTGGATTATTTCAAGATTTGTTTGGCTTAAAATTTTGCAGTCTGAGATTAGACCACGTGACCTTGATTCCACCATTCTTAAAGTAAAGTCCTACATTTTATCACGACCATAATTCTGGCCAATTTCAAGTTTAAATATGACCTCTGGACTGCCTAAAAGGAAGATGTTGACGACGGACAACGAACGACAAACATAACTCAATCACAAAAGCTCCCTATAAGAATTTTGTGCTCACATGAACTGAAACATTGGACCAGGTCGAATGAAGTCTAAAACGAATCCCTTCTACTTTCTTACAAATAAATACATCGATCTTGATCACACCACGCGTATACACAGGCTGACCTGGATCTATGGTCTAAAAAATTATGAGGGCCTTTTCAGATTTAAGCTCATAAATTACGAAAGAATTATGAAACATGACTGCTGGAAATTGCGTGTTACAATTTTTTCATTTTTTAGCTCACCTGAGAACGAAGTGCTCGAGGTGAGTTATTGTGGTCACTTTTTGTCCGGCGTCCGTCCGTCCGTCCGTCAACATTTGGGGTGTTTACACTCTAGCATCCAAAAAACTTATGCAATCTTGATCAAACTTGGCCAAAACAAGTAGGATCATAAGTTCTCGGACAATTTCGATTATGGGCCTGATCGGACCAGAAAGTGCTGAGTTATCTGCCCTTAAATGTAAAAAAATGCTGTTTTTAAGTTTGTTTACACTCTAGCATCTACAATTATTAATTAATCGAGACAAAACTTGGACCTAATGTTGGAGACTATAAGATCTCGGATGAGTTCGATATTCAGTCTGATCTGACAAGAAAGATGAGAGTAATGTGCCCTTGAATTGGGCAAAATTGCCATTTTTGGCTGTTTTCGACCTTGTTTACACTCTACTAAAACACAATTTTGGGGAGCATAATATATTGGATGCGTTTGATTTTCAGTCTGATCTGATCAAAAAGTCGAGAGTTATGTGCCCTTGAATTTGACAAAAGTGCCATTTTCGGCTGTTTTCGACCTTGCTTACACTCTAGAATCTACAATTGTTAATCAATCAAAACAAAACTTTGAAACAATGTTGGAGACCATAAGATCACGGATGAGTTTGATTTTCAGTCGGATTTGACCAGAAAAACAAGAGTTATGTGCCCTTGAATTTGATAAAATTGCCATTTTTGGCTGTTGTCGACCTTGTTTACACTCTAGAATCTACAATTATTAATCAACGAAGACAAATCTTGGATACAATGTCGGAGAATATAAGATCTAAATTGAGGTTGACTTTCATTCTGATCTGACCAGAAAGACAAGAGTTATGTGCCCTTGAATTTGATAAAATTGCCATTTTTGGCTGTTTCCGACCTTGTTTACACTCTAGAATCTACAATTATTTTAAAAAAAGACAATGTTTGACATAAGTGTTGCTCATATCATTTTGGTTCAGGTGAGCGATATAGGACCATCATGGTCCTCTTGTTATGTTTATCTTTAGCAAATTTGGAAAACATTTGAAGCAGAGAAGGGGGAATAGTTGATAGAAAGTTATTGACGATCGACCACATATATCTGAGGCGCGTTCTTTAGAGCGAGATTTCCTGAGATTTTTTAGGATAAAGCGTTCTTTAGAGCGAGGTTTTAAGACGCTCAATGGGAGGCGCCATTACAGTATACTTCGTGCGGAACCCCTCGGTTCCGAACGCTCCATAATTTATTAACCGCGGTGTTCCGAATGCTCCATACTTTATACAAATGACGTTATGATGACGTCATTTGTATAAATATGGAGCATTCGGAACAGCTCGGTCAAAGTCTGGGTCTTAAAAACGCTTTATCAAAAACATCTTAAGGTATCTTAAAAAAATCTCGCTCTAAAGAACGCGGCTCTGTTTTGTATTGTATACCACATCAAGCTAAAGTCTTGCGTTTTTTTCACCGTCATGCTGCAAGTGTTAACAAAATTATAGACGATTTTCTGAATTAGCGGTGTCGCGTTATTGCCGCCGTGTTTATATAGAGTCCACAATGGAAATACAAGATCATGGATCTCTTTTATGTGTCAATCCAGATTTGGATGGGGCAGACATAGGTTATATAACATACTGTGATACTTTTTACCATTATGTTTAATAACATGTACCATGTATTGTCATCATCTTATACCAAAGAAAATCTATCTATCTATCATATAGAGTTAATATGGTCATAGAAATATAAAACTTACCTTAACGAGCTATAACTATCCTTGAATGCCTTGACATCGATTTTCATTAACAAATTGCCGATCGATGATCAAATATACGTTTTTTTATCGGATTCTTAAAAAGAAGTGAATGATGTATTCCGTATATGGTTAACTCTTGAACTTGATCTAGACCTTGTAATCTGCATATCGATGCTTTTCAACAAAAAACTCGTAACTGCAGCTTGTTTTAATCTGCAGTCACGAGGATTTGGTTGGAAAGCCACGATATATAATCCATTATTTGTTAATCTTTTCCAAGGCAATCGCACGTACTCATGTCCTTAACATACGATGAATGTCCTTGAATTCCACACTTTTGACATTTTGCACAGTATACATGATTTTAGCAAATATATATTTGAATATGAGGTTATTAAGCTGCTTAACATTTGCCACAAGGAAAAGAAACTGATTTGGTCGATCGTTATAAAGTGATCTTTTCGTAATCGATTATCACTAAGTTTGACCCGTGGCTTACTTTTCATGTTTGATTACACATTTTGAAAGCTATACAAAATGATAAAGGGTACGTGAATGAAAATATGAACTATGTCCAATAACAGATTTACCCCTGTCCTGGATGACAAAATTGCAAACTAATTAAACTGTGGAATTGCAGACAATTTAGAAAATGCTTTTATGTATGAAATTTGTAGAATGCATCATAGTAAGCAAAAGAAAAAATAAATAAATAAATAAATAAATGTTGCATCAAAATTAGCAAAAAAACAACAACCCAAAAACAAACAAACAAACAACAAACAAACAAACAAAAAAAAAAAAAAAAAAAAAAAAAACGTAAAAAACAAAAAACAAAAAAAGAAACAACAACAACAACAACAACCCCCCCAAAAAACCCATTATTTTCATCTACTCCATCAATGTTTTCAAAATACTTGACGGTAAGTGTCATCAAAACGGCGTGTTGCTATGGAAAGGGTAAAACACATACGTTGTAAGAAGGATCTTCTGAATGCAAAGTTCAGTGGGTGATATCAAACGGGGTCAAATTGATATAGATCAAATCAATATAGAACTAAAAAGTGAAAACCAACTTAACAGTACCACTTTCCATGCAAAGGTCACCAATATAAATATATTGAAATTACTGAATGCAAATGAGAATATGCTCAAGCATCAGTATTTTAACACATTAAAAAACAACATTATTTCAAACAGGTCCAATTTGGAAGATGTTGCAGACAACAAATTTATGTTGATGAAATCTTAAAGATATTTCCATTTTAAGTTTGAAAACATTGTGGGAAATGAAGAAATTGCTTGTCACAAGCAATTTCTTCATTTCCCCATTGTTTTCCAAAGCCATTATCTTTTTGGGAATCAAAAAGAGCCAATATGTGGCAATGTGTGTTAACTATGTTCGTCATGCGCAACGGGCTAGTTTTTGTAGTTTAGGAAATGGTAAGGAAAGCTCTTCTCAGAGTCAAGTTCAGTGGCAATCTAATTGAAATATAGATCCTATCTTTCAGTAGGATCTAACGACGACCCGTTGAGGGTCATCTTCTGTGACCTTTCTTTGGACCAATCAGATTTTACTTTGGAAAAGTTGAAAGATTTTTCGCATGCGCACGGGCATGCGCACTACCGTTCACATTACTCTTCCGTTTCTAACGATACCTAGTTGCCATGGACGCCTCCAGTGTGGTGATTTCACTGACCAAAGTCCGTTAATTTTGTTAGCAAAGACATGGCATTTATGAAGCAGATAATCTTCTGCATGGCAGCAACAGTTCAACACGATAATCACGCCGACCCGAAACAAAGCGATGTTAAGTTATAAACGTGTAACGTCGGTGGGGAGTCAAAACCTCGTAATTCCAGCTTTTTCAAGCTGTAGTTACGAGGTTTTGAATACCTATCCACGATAAATTATATATCGGCAAATTGAATTATGGTGAATTAGATTCCAATTAGCTCAGTCGGTAGAGCGTCCTACCCATGATCCTGATGACCAGGGATCGACTCCCACCTTGGCTTCACATTTTTCTCCTACTATATATTCTATATTTTTCAATCTAAAAGTTTCTAGAAATCACAGATATAAAAACATATTTCATAATTGTATTTTTATTTCGTTTCTGCAATTTCTAGAATAATTTGGTATGGAAAAATGTAGGCTAATAAAGATGATAAAAAATAGGGGGACAAAAAGATGAAATCTGCCCGAGGTTCGATCCTCTATTCTACGGTTTTCGAGGCGGCAGCTCTACCAACTGGGCTACTCCGACTACTTCTGTACCTGTATACCAATTGCCAATATATAATTTATTCATGTTCAAAATTAAACACCGCTCTACTTTGGGTTAGCCCAATGATCGCACAAAACTGCCACTTAGTACAGTGTCAAAAATATACCGAAACCTATCCACTTCATTAATAAATGCCATATCTTTGCTCTCAAAACTAACGGACTTTGCTCTTTGCTCGGTGTCAAGCGCGTGTCTATCGACCGCAGCCATTTTGGTGTTGTTGTCAGGGACAACAGACCTGCGTTTGCAACGAGCGTTTTGATTGGTTGGTGTAAAAATAGAAAAATTGGAAATTCCCAGGTCACAGAAGATGACCCCTAATGCGCGATCTTCAGATGTAATATTATGAAATTATGTTATCTGGATTCATTCAGATTGGTTCAGTGGGTGATTTTGAACAAAGTCAAACCAATATTAAATAAATAATGTATAGTACAGAACTGCTTAGTATAGATCACGATAAATAATCTGGCAGAGCATCTCTAGCTAATAGCTAATAGGCAAAATCTGGTATACATCTTCTCGTGATCGTTATATTAGATCGTAAATAACAATTTATGATGCAAAATGCAGCTGCATCCCAATGTTCTGAATTACAAAACCAGATATCAAAGCAAGGGTACATGTACTGTAAAACTAGTGCATTTCGAGTCCTTGACTTTGCCCACTAACTCGTGTGACTGATTTAATCTTCAAAAACAATTCCTGGTTTCCAGTTCGCCTTGTGAGAATGCTTTAAAACACATTGAGAGAAAAAAGAAAAATGTTCGAATTAGCTTGAAACACTAAGAAGGAGCAAGTTTTTGTATCTTTCAAAAAGTCATATTTGTAAATTAAATTTTATAACCAATAGCAATCTTAATGCTGAGGCCTCTCAATAGACATTTGCGCTCCATACGATGCTATTATCCGTGAAACGTTGCTTTCCCTCCCATTACTCGCAATTACAGCTTGGTACAAGATTAAGTTTCGAGGTATTTGAAGACATCGACAGTATCACGGAGGATAATCACGTGATACAATATTTTCAGAAAATCTTCAATAATTCTGTAGATACTTGACCGATTTGAATTCAGTTAGAAGCAGAGAATGTTGACAGACGTCACGCATTAGATAGACCTGGTTCATCTTCAAAAAATCAACTGATAAAAAGCTATTGAAGATAAACCAAAATTTTGGTTTATCTTCAATAACTTTTTCATCAGTTGATTTTTTGAAAATCCACAACGTCCAGGTTATTCCTGACATTTTTCCACCTTCTCTGCTTCAAACCGAATTTAAATTGGTCAAGTATTGACAAAGTTATTGAAGATTATCGGGAATTCTAAGTCACGTGATTATACACCGTGAGTATAGTTTCTTCTTTTCTCTCATCTTACAAACGATTTCACTAAACTAGGGATGCGTCAAAACCCCGATTTTTGTTTGAGATAGTTTTAACCCTTTCCCAAACAGCAAAATTTTTATAGTGATCCACTTCAAAACCTGCCAAAAATAAAAAAAAATGGAGGTTATCTAAGATAGAATTTGTGTAAAATATGGCATAGAAAATATTGAGAAAAAAGGGAGAAACTGCTGGTTATCAGCAGTTTCTTCTTTTGTTTCAATGTTTTCCCAAGCCTTTTCTAATAGGGACGTCAAAATCAGGTCTTGTTTTGAGATAGCTTTAATATAAACTGTGAGTTTTGTACCAAATCTAGATAATTTGATGCTTCTTACTTTTGTAGTCTCGGAATGTTAAAATGAAAACAGCAAATCTAAGTTCTGTCACTTAAATTAAGCTACACCACGTGTGGTAAACAGAGAAACTAGCTCCAAAAAGAGGTAGTTGCATAGAGCGAAAATTTGTAGGTCACGAACACATTTTCTAAAATTATTTCGTTTAAAGCGAGTTTTTGAGAAATCTGGCGATGCTGTAATATGAAGAAATGGTCGAAGTTTGTTGTGCACGGGAAAATACGGTATTATTGGTAGGGTTTGAATACAATCGTTGAAAAACATTTCAAAATCGAAAGTATAAACTTCTGAATTTTCGATTTTGAAATGTTTTTCAACGATTGTATTCAAACTCTGCTTACTAACACCGTATATTCTCGTGCACAACAAACTTAGACCATTTCTTCATATTACAGCATCGCCGGATTTTTCAATAACTCGTTGTAAAAGAACTAATTGAAGAAAAATGTGTTCGTGACCTACCTTTGTTTACAGATTTTCGCTCTATGCAACTACCTCGGTAAAGGCCGGATATCACGAGGAAACAAAATACCGTTGACTCTTTTTGGAGCTAGTTTCTCTGTTTACCACCCGTGTACACGCAAATGTTGCATAAAGTGGTATAACAATATCAAAGAAACCCATCGTCGGCTGATAACTTATACGACTTGTAACCGTGCTCTTTTAAATACGGTAATACCGTATTTTGTTTGAAGAAAACACTGAATTATTTTCCATATGCCAAATTGTTTTCAGACCGCTCTAAGTAGGCACAGAAATATGGAATCATTAAAGGAATCACTTCGACAAGCTTGTGCCGCGGCCTTAGCGCAGTTGGTAGCGCATCTGACCCTCATACGAGAGGTCCCGGGTTCGATACCCGGCCGCGGCTAATACCCTTCCTGACAAAATTGTCACCCACCAATGGGCTTGAAATCGTTAACCTAAGTGGGCGAGCAGCTGGAGGCTCGGTAAGGGTGTTGTGGTAGTACTGGTTTGAGAAACAACAGGAATCCATGGGTAGGTGCTCCAGCCGCCGCGATATGACCCTGGTAGTTGAAAACGGCGTAAAACCCCAATAAACTCAAACTCGACAAGCTTGTTCCAATCAACTTTGTTCTGCATAGATTTTAATTGATAGATATAAGTAAACTTGAACTGTTCACACGATTAAGTAACAGAGTGTGGAAAAGTGAAAGATGCAGACTGGTTGCATTTCGTCTGGTTTTTGCCTTTTGTACCTGTTTAGTAATTCCATATCGTACTAGTTATGTACATGTAGGGGCCTACCTAAGGCAGAAAAACTGTAAACAAAATCCCACTAGCCTGCAACTTATACTTTTCGCCCTGCACAGTAAACGTCTGTTAGTGGCAGAATTTCAGTAAAATGACAAAATAAAAACCATCTTTCATGTAATTAATTTTGGGTAAATTTTGCTACCAAATACGAAAATAATATGCTTAAATAATCGTGCACTATTTTCCTATAACCGCATGCCCACTTTCATTTGCGTGTCAGTATACATTAGACATATCAATAGTGCATGCAATGAGATAAATAGTGCAAAATAACATCAAAAAGCTATGTTCTTGTAATTATAAAGCCAGTGAAATGGGTCGATAAATTGCCTTTTATTAAGTGAAAAGCAATTTATTGTCGATCGCTGTAAACGAGTTTATTGCACACGTGCAACAACTTGCCTGTGAAGGTCGGGCAAAACAAAATCGTTTACGTAATGGGTGAACTGCTTCTTTGACAAACAACTGTTGTAAATGTAATGTAAATTAATTTTGGCTAAAAATAGGCTGAGTTTACCGTTATTTTTTGATAAACCGACAGTGTTGTTATAAAATCTCGTATAAAATCTTGAATCAAGCCGTAGTTAAGAGATATTTATATTAACACCAGCGAATACTATTTGTTCGTCCGAAATTACGTCACGGTTAACTGGCTAAAATTGCTCCCTATTTAAGGGGAATGCTCCAGTTTTTCGGAACCCTCGGTCATTCCTTAAGAAAATTCAATATTTCGTACCATATATGTTTCGCTACCATATTTTTGATAACATGAAACGTCATTACAATTTACCATTTTCGACTGCAAGAGTGTATTGTCCACCCAAATTAACCAGGGACGCTTAATTTTCGTGCGCTAAGTCCGTTAGTTGAGCGTCTTAAAGGCCCATTTTCCCAGATTTGTTTAAAAAAAACAACTTTATAAACCTTTTTATTGTGATTAGTAGGACTAAGTAATCGCTTTTTGAACCAGTTCATTCAACAAACTTAATTGCACTCCAATTGCGCTAAATTCCTCAATATATTTTCGAAGCGTAAATGGTCTGGGGAATTTTCCAATCCATTTCGGCTATTTATAGAAAGGTACGTTGTGAGACTTTGGTAGTGAAGCGTGTTCTTTCTCACGTGACCGCTATATATAGAAAACAAAGATGACCGAACTTTGGCGACATCGGAGTCGGACTGCGCGTTCTTCACACCATTCCATCGCTCTATTTGATCTCCGATTATGACCTGTCTTGATCGGTATCTCCTCTGACGCTCTAAGTTCGCCCCTTTTTTTTTTAGCGCTATCGGTTTTCTTCTTCAGTCCCATTTTTTTCTGTTGTTGATGTTTACATAATTTTTAGTACGACGACCTTGACCTATGAATCTCGTTTGGGTCCGCGCTGTATGCTGTATGCGCATGCGCAACAAGCTAAAAATATTTTTAACCCCATCTGTGACGGGGTTGAATTTAGGTTTAGATTCCCTCTAAATTCGGCTATCTGTCTTGTAATTTCGGCTCATTCTCTGTCTGAATCGCATATCATTAACCATCCTGATGTGGTCAACACAAAAGTTTTGCATACTTGTTAAAAAAAATCATTTTTTGCAATTAGACAATCTGTTACCCTCACCCTTTAACAAAACCTTGCCGAAGTAGGGTCATTACATATGCAAATGTCCCGGGTTAATCTTGCTGGACAATATTTGTTATGCGAAAATGATTTCCTCAAGATCATGAAGATGGAAATCGATTGTTTAGAGGAAGCCAGTTGTAAGTGTATGCAGTTACCACTGTTTTGCGTCATTTTAGTCATGTGTAGCTGATAAAAATGCTGTAATTCACTTATAAGTGCGATTACCTATACATTTTCTTCTTGAATTATTACCAGGACACATTATTATTGCTTAATACATTGAGGGAGTTTTATCAAATTCTATTATGTAGAACTCGAAATATTTCCAAAAATATGCCCATTTTGACATGTTAAAACACTTCAGCTTTGTTGATCTAACTGAACACATGAGCATGCTGATTTATACATTTACGCGGTCGTAACAGCACACATTTTGGGTTTTCCGTTCTTATTAAATATAAGTCATTACTTTAAACCCATTTTTTCGAGACTAAATAACGATAACACAGCATTTATTAAACATTTAAGGAACCTTTGCCAAGAGCCAGAAATTGTGCATTTTTTAGCTGTAGGGGTATGTTATACGTTTGACTATAGCATTTTAACAAGGTACGAGGGGTGATCCAAAAGTTCGTAAATTTGGTTAATAAAACTTCAGGAGTGTTTACTATCAAAACAAAAGTCGTACAGTTTTTATATGTGACATCTGTACAATAAACGTGGAAAAATTCAATTGTTTATGTATAACAGTTATTGCTCAGTGATAAATTTTAGACACAGACCATGCGCGGGGCGGGGGAGCAAGAACGTCAAAAGCGACGTCAATTTAACGCGATTATGAACCCTTCTATTCAAAGTGCTTATTTACTATCATACAATTCTGTGTCCGAGGTATAATGTGCTAAAAGGGTTATCATACAATTTCAGAATCGAAATGTTGAATGATTCTCTGTCTGGATGTTTTATGATCGATATACTATCAAAGCAGAGCCTATCACTGTGTACCCCAGTTCTGACGTCGTGACCGGGTTGTGGCCCTTTGCAGGACTATCTTGGCATTCATTTTCCTCTTTTGAAGTCCGAATCTTGGGTGTCACATAAACATAATTTCTCTACAACACCATATTCTTGTCATCTTCATCGTTTTAAATGTCTGCGTTGGTGTATGATCAAGATCGTGACAGAATTTCATAATTGATCGACATTCAATTTCGTTGTTGACGTCATATCGCCTTTTCACTAATTTGTTCTATCTTATAAAAATGTGATGTCTTCATAACAACTTTTACATCAACGTATGCAACTTAGTGTCACTACGTAAAACTAGCGTAATAACAATTTTCACCAAAAATTTCCCGCAGAAATGTAAGAAAATTTGATTAATCTAACGTTCATGTATAATTTTTGTTTGCTCCCCCGCCTAGGCGTACACACGTTACTATGGTAACGCAGTTTACGGCCGCTATAACTTTTTTGTTAATCTTATATTCTTTTATGACGTCTATAGATAATGAACTACGTTATAACCAAATTATATACTGATCAAGCATGTGATAAGGAAGTTATGGGTCCATTTTACGAATTTTTGGATCACCCCTCGTAGATGACCATCCCTTTTTATTTCATTTTTCAAATGGTAATAAGACCTGAAGATATTCTTTCAAAAAACAAAATATGGATAAATTCTATTTATAGGAAAAGAACAAGTAAACTGTAGTTTTCCCCCTTAAGAATAACGAAATCTTGCGAGTTCTAGAGATTTACAGACTGGGGCTCCATTTTATTAACGGTCACGATTACGATTGTGTTTTTGTGTAAAATGTGTTAGATGACACGTGATAGCGCGAGAAATCAGATTGAACCAATCATGTTTGTTGCTACACGTAATCACAGAAACAGAAAAGCGTACGTTCTTAACCCTTTCCCAAACGGACAAATTTTAGGGTGATCCAATTAGAAAGCTGTTGTAGATGACAAAATTAATGCTAAAGATGAAGGATTTGTGTACAATATAGCACAGAAAATATTGAGACAAAAGGAGAAACTGCTGGTTATCAACAGTTTCTTCTTTTGTCTCAATGTTTTCTCAAGCCATTTCTATTGGGGACGTTAAAACCAGGTCTTGTTTGGGAAAGGGTTAAGTAAAACGGGACCTTGGAAATTTTCAAAGAATCGGACAGTTCAAAGCGAGAAAAGTGATGTTTCGTATGTTCTTCTTAACTTTTAAAAAAATCAATCCCTTCATTCAAAGGATATCTGGGCGAACATAATTGATAAGGGTGTGCTTGAAACAAATTTTATTTAAATCTAAATTTTAAGTAGTTTGTGCTAATATGCATCACAGGTCCAAGCTCGATTCTTCTGTCGAAAGGTATCGCTAAGCGAGATAAGCGCATCGCTGCTTTTCAACGGAAATCTCGTAACTGCAGCTTAAAACAAGCTGCAGTTACGAGAGTTTTGTTGAAAAGCGACGGTATATCGAATCGGGTATCAGCTTGGGATCCAAAATTTCTTGTCAACGGATATTCACTCTTGATTACGGTGGAGAATCGCGTCACTTAACAATCTCAGAGAATCAAAGTCGTCAATTTTTGTTTAAATACTTGACCAATTTGGATCCGATTTGAAGCAGAGAAGATGGAAATAATTATCGGGAATGAGCTAGACGTTGGTAGATCTTCAACAAATAAGCTGTATGCAATTTCATTGGTCCAAGAAGTAGGTCGAACACTAATATAACATAAGGATAATACATGTAGTTATTTATTAGCTCACCTGAGCACGAATTGCTCAATGTGAGCTATTGTGGTCACTTTTTGTCCTTCGTCCGTCCGTTCGTCTGTCCGTCTGTCCATCTGTCTGCCCGTCCACAAATTCGTGCTTACACTCTAGCATCTACAAATATAAGCCTATTTTGACGAAACCTAATCAAAAGATGTACGACCATAATATCTGGATGTGTTCGATTATGAGTCAGATCGAACCGGAAAGTCCAGAGTTATCTGCCATTGAATGTGAAAATAGCTAGTTTTGACATTGTTTACACATTAGTATCTACAAATACTAGTCAATCAAGACAAAATTTTGACACAATGTTGGTGACCATAATACCTCGGATGAGTTCGATTTTCGGTCTTATCGGACCTGAAAGTCCTGAGTTATGTGCCCTTTAAATTGACAAAATAGCCATTTTCGACTGTTTTCGACTTTGTTTACACTCTAGCATCTACAATTATTAATAAATCAAGACAAAACTTGAAGGCAATGTTAGGGACTATAAGATCTTGTATGAAGTCGACTTTCAGATTGATAGGACAAAAAAATCACGAGTTATACGCCCTTGAATTTGACAAAATTGACGTTTTCGACTGCCTTCGACTTTGTTTACACTCTAGCATCTACAATTATTGACCAATCAAGACAAAACTTGGTCACAATGTTACGGACCATAAGATCATGTATGAGTTTGATTTGCAGATTGATCAGATCAAAAGGTCATGACTTATACGTCCTTGAGATTGACAAAATTCCCGATTTTGACTGTTTTCGACTGTTTACACTCTAGAATCTACAATTATTGACCTATTAAGACAAACTTTGTACACAAAGTTGGTGACCATAATGTCTTGGATGAGCTTAAACTTCGGTCTCATCTGACCAGAAAGTCATGAGGTATATGCCCTTGAATTTGACAAAATTGTTGTTTTCGATTGTTTCGGATTTTGTTTACACTTAAGCATCTAAAATTATTGACCAACCAAGACAAAATTTAGAAACAATGTGCTGAACATAAGATCTTGAACCAGTTTTAATTTCAGCTTAAACAAATATAATTTGCTGAGTTATCTGCCCTTCAAATTTACAAATGTGCCGTTTTCAGCTGTTTTTACTCTTAACAACCACAAATAGCGATGAACCGGGACAAAAATTGGGAACAAAGTCGTTGACCATAAGTTTGTATTCAGTCTAAAAGTCACAAATATTAATTGATTTAAACAAAACTGTGGCTCATATCGTCTTGGTTCAGGTGAGCGATATAGGACCATCATGGTCCTCTTGTTATTTTAGTTAACGCTAACCAGTTGTTATACAACTTGGACCAAATTTTTGTTGTGCAGAAATAGAATTAAACTATATCTAAATAGAGAACGATTTTATCCAGGGTACAGTGACATAGTTTCGGACAAAAAATAGTATTTCCGTACGTGTTGTATAAAATCTCATAACTACGACTTGAATCAAGCCGTAGTTACGAGATTTTATAACAACACCGACAATCTATCGATATATCGTTTAACCTAGTCTATCTTAGCATAATAGTAATTGATATCAATATTACAAATATCAGGGTTTCGGTAGTTTGGGATTTCTACAGAAACTAACAAAATAAAAATTTGTTACAGATGTAGTTACTAGACTTGTATACCATTGGTAATTGGTATGATGTTTAATGGATTCGACTTTAACCCTTTCTCAAACTCAGATTTTTAACAGTTAAAGTTAAAAGCTGCTGTAGACTACAAAATAGGTATAAATCAATATAGAAGTGGTGAATATCATAGCCCAGAAAATATCGTAAGAAAAGGATGAAATGCTGATCACCAGACAAACGAAAGATAAGAACTTTATTTTCTTCATCTTATTCAGGTCCGTAGAAGCAGGGGGCTAGGGGGCTAAGCCCCTCCCCCCACCAAAGTTGGCCAAAATGCCGAATTTGTCCTTTTTTCACACTGAAAATACAAGAAAAATCCAAATTAGCCACTAAACATTCAGACACTGGTGCTTTAGCAACCCAATATAAAATTGCTTCCTACGGGCCTGTTATTCAAGAGATATTCACTAAAATTCCCTTTCTACGCAATGTGTAAAATACACATCACATGAATAATGGATCACAATTTCTGCTCTAAATCTACTTTAGATCGTTATATGAGATCGTAAATAATTATTTATTGTGTAAAATGCAGCTGTGCACCACACAACCCGGCTGTTTAGCTTGCAAAACTAAATAATAGTGCAAGATTGCAAGTACTACAAAATTAGAACACTGAATAATTATTGGCGTTGTCCTCTTACACACGTGTGCTATCAAGTTAACTATTTCCATTACAAGTCCTATTTTGACGCCCTTTATATTAAAGGTTTAAGAAAACACTTGGACAAATGAAGAAATTCTGATAACCAGCATATCTCATAATTCGACTCTTCTATTTCTAGTTAAAAGAACAATAAAGTATTTCACACTGAAGCTGCACATGAAACGTTACATAAAGTGGCACAATACATCAAAGAAATCCATTGTAAGCTTATAATTTGTACGACTTATTACCGTGCTCTTTTATATATGGTAATGCCATATTCTCTTTGAAGTAAAACGCTGAACCATTCACTTGATGACAAATTGGTTTTCAGACAGTTCAAAGTATTATGACAAAGTAGACGTAAAATTTACAACAGCTATCTCAGGACAGCAAAGCACGATTATCAAGTACTGTATAGTGAAAAAAGGGTAAAAATTCCAAATAAGTTTAATGTCAGAGTAACGAATCTTTGCGTAGAGGCTGATATAATATTCTGTGACAGAAACATGTGCAAAATTTGAAAGCAAAAGTTGTTACAGAAAAAAAGTTATCACAGATATTTGAAAGTTGCACGCAAAAAGAAAACAAGAGGCCCAGGAGGGCCTGAATCGCTCCACTGGTTAAAGTGGAAGAATTATCCCATGATTTCTTGTAAGCCTTACACAGCAGCAGCCAAATCTTGATATTTGTGAATAAATTTTGAAGAGAGACTCAAAGAACATTCTTGCAAAGTCTGGTTCAAATTTACCTTATGGCTTAGGTTGATTTTTAAAGAATTTTCTTATGATTTCTCTAAGTCTGATAAGCCCCTTTCTCCCTGCCATGGCCACATTTTTTGACAAATATAAAAATTTGTGAACAAATTTTAAAAAGAATGACTAAAGGCACATTCCTGCAAAGTTTGGTTCAATTGGGCACACTGGTTGATTTTTTAAGAATTTTCATATGATTTCTTTAAGTCTGATAAGCCCCTTTTTCCCTGCCACGGCCACCTTTTGGACAAATGTAAAAAATTGTGAATAAATTTTGAAAAGAGAGACTCAAAGAACATTCGTGCAAAGTCTGGTTCAAATTTGCCCTATGGTTGATTTTTACAGAATTTTCTTATGATTTCTTTAAGTCTGATAAGCCCCTTTCTCCCCGCCACGGCCACATTTTTTAACAAATGTAAAAAATTGAGAACAAATTTTGAAAAGAATGACTCAAGGCACATTTCTGCCAGGTTTACTTCAAATTGGCCCAATGGTTGATTTTTAAAGAATTTTCTTATGATTTCTCTAAGTCTGATAAGCCCCTTTCTCCCCGCCACGGTCACATTTTTTTGACAAATGTAAAAAATTGTGAACAAATTTTGAAAAGAATGACTCAAGGCACATTCCTGCCAGGTTTGGTTCAAATTGGCCCAATGGTTGATTTCTAAAGAATTTTCTTATGATTTCTCTAAGTCTGATAAGCCCCGCCCTGCCACGCCCACATTTTTTGACGATTAAAAAATTCGCGAACAAATTTTGAAAAGGGTCACCCAAGGAACATTCTTGCCAAGTTTGGTCAAAATTGGCCCACTGGTATAAGAGGAGAAGATGTTTAAAGAACGGACGGACGGACGCACGCACGGACGCACGACGGACACAACGCCATGACAATAGCCCGCTGGCCTATGGCCAGTGGAGCTAAAAAATGGTAACAATTCCACTGAATTACATGCTAGGGTAACGAATCTTTGCCTAGAGACTGGTATTACTAGTATGGTTTCAGAGGCATGTGCGAAGTTTCAGAGCAATAACATTAGTAGAAACAGAGATTTGAGAAACGTGAAAATTTAACCAAAGCATTACGCCAACGCCGACGCCAGGGTGACTAGATTAGCCCTCCTATTCTACAAATAATCGCGCTATAAACGATGCGAAACAAAGTGCTGACAGTACTGAAGGCCGTGATTGTGATATTATGAACGAATAATAAAATATGATATAACAAGCGTCTTTCTTGGTCGTTAAATAAATGTATATATGACCCGTCACGCTAAAAGTGAAGTTTGAATAGTATCGATCCGATCCTAGTCAGTCTGCGCAGTCCGCGCAGCCTAACAAGGAACGAAACTTTTCATCACTATAATCAACATGCGATTTTTATGAAATAATTTATTGAATGCAGATTGTTTGCCCTATCTCACCATATGTTCACTTTGCAAATATGACATCAGATTGACCTCTGCTGAGTGTGACCTATTTCTCCATAATTATTTACTTTCATGGTTTTCCCTTGCGGCCCTCTTTTAGCAAGACGTGTCACATATTTATAAAGAGTTGACGCATTTGAATAAAATGTGATCATAAACAGTCGTTTGCTGCCCGTAAAATAAAAAGTAAACGTAACACACTCGTGGCATGCATTTTGTTTGTATTTGCATTTGTTATTTGACCACTAATTTCATGTTAACTCGATATTCTGTTGTGTTCTCCACAACTCCTTATCAATCCTTTCCCAAACGGCAAAATTGTAGGGTGATCCACTTCAAAAACTGCCACAAATGACAAAATGGAAATTATTATAGAAACAATTTGTGTAAAATATGACATAGAAAATATTGAGAGAAAAGGAGAAACTGCTGGTTATCAGCAGTTTCTTCTTTTGTTTCAATGTTTTCACAAGCCTTTTCTGTTGGGGACGTCAAAACCAGGTCTTGTTTGAAAAAGGTTTAACAACGCATGTGTTCTAGACCGCATGGATGTCGCTGTGGTTATATTAGATTACTTGACAACTTTTTTTCCCTTTAATTCCTCCAATACTGAAGATACAATTTCCATACAAACGAACAATACATTATAAAGAACATTAGACAAAATAACATCGCTTTTTAAGGAAAACCTTGTAACCACAGCTTATGGCAAGTTGTATTTACAATATTTTCACTGAAAAGCAGAGATGAGAAGATGACTATTTACATGTTGATTGAACTATATAAGGTTGATTATTTTTGTTTCTTGTATAACACTTTCCTAGATGGCAAATTTACTAGATTATCCAAATTGATATGTTTTAGGACGGCAAATTAAAATTTTACTAATGAGACAGAACGGTTATCATATTTCACAAAAAGACAATGAGGGAAAGAGGAAAACGCAAGTAACATTGGTCTTCCTCATCACTCTCAATGCTTTAAATAACTTATCAAAACAAGAACGCAAAAATCAATCAAAGTTATTCAAATGGTAAAAGCTTGCATAGCACCATCTACAAATGCTTATTCGAAACGAAACAAAAAGCATTTACTAGGTACTAAAAAGCTGTATGCTGTACACTGTTATGTATTCGTAAAAGATATATGCTAAACAGTGTTAACTTCAACTATTCATCGGGATATTGGTAACAGGAGAGTACCGTTTTGAAGTGATTCAGTACTGATATAAAGAAATGATCTCTAATTTGATAGTTAACCAGCATATCATCAAATATCTGGTTAATACCAAATACAGCTCTGACATACTGTTCGTCATTGAATGAGCATATCAAAAGCAGACAATGTTGACCATACATGGTTGACACAATGTTAAAGAAATGATGTGTACATCTATAAACAACAGAACAACCTGTTAAGATATGTTGAGTTAAACTAACATCGATATTATTTCGCCCACATTTTCTACAAGTCTGAACGTAACTTGAGAGGTATGCAATAAGTTGAGAAGTTGAATAACATGCACTCAACATCTGTGTGTTTCGGGCAGCAAACCGCCAAATCCGAAACCCACCATGATGAGTCTGTATTCGTTTGTAAAGAGAGAATTCGTTGCTAGATGTCCTCTCGTCCCATTCACGAGTAAAGTGGTTGCATAATGCTAAATTCAATTTTCTTTTCCAAGCACACTTATCTGGAAAAGTCCCAGTATTGATAAAGCCCTCTAGAAAGTTATATAAATTATACTTATACAATAAAGCAATGACATCCTTGAAGAAGCCTATAAACGCAACGCCGTTTAGAAATGATATGGTATTTACAGATTAAACAAACCTTTGGTAATGGTCAAAATGGTCAAATTTCAATTTCAAACCTCAATTCCAAATGGACACTTTCTTTTGCGTGTCAGTATATTATAAAAACTGAATATTTTCGCCGTGGTAGGTTATGAAAAAGTTTAAAAGATCAATAGTGCATGCAAGGAAATAAATAGTGCAAAATAATACCATTAACCCTTTTCCAAACGAGACCGGGATTTGGCATCTTTAATAGAAAAGGCTTGAGAAAACATTGTGACAAAAGAAGAAAATGATGAACGTCAGCCTTTTCTCCTTTTGTCACAAAGTTTTCTATGCTGTATCATTTTTTTAAAAGTTGCCTTTAGAAACACAGTTCTTTTGTCTGCAACACCTTTCCAATTGGACAATCCTGAAACTATGTTGTTTGGGAAAGGGTTGAACCATGTTCTTGTAATAAAGCCAGTAAAATGGGCCGTTGTGTTGCTCTTTATTAAGCAAATAGTAGTTTATTGTCTAACACTGTTATCGAGATCATTGCACATATGGAACAACATTTCAGTCAAGGTCGAAAGAAGTACATCTTTTATGTAAGGGGTATAATAAAAATTTAGATTCACTATTAAACGAGAATAATTACAGTTGTGTTGATAAAGCAATTCAACTGTAAAAATTCTCGTTTAATAGTGAATCTATTATAAACTGCATTTTTGACAACAAACAACTCTACACATAAAATACATGCATCTGAAGAATAATAAAAACCTTGGGAACCCTATGGTAATTATAGCTCACGATAATTGAACTGGCAGAACAGCCCTAGCCAATAGGCTTGGATGCTCTGCCAGGTCATTTATCGTGAGGTATACAAACTTGAAAACTATCAAAGAATTGGGCAGTTGTAAGCGAGACAGGTGAAAATCAGTATTTTCTTCTTGTTTAGTTTTAAAATCGACCACATGATTCAAAGAATTTTCTTGAAGAACTTAATACGTTAAGCAGGTGTTTTAAATCTAAATTTTAAATGTCTAGTGTTTTTGCCGGTACAAATAACCAAACCCGATCATTTCTCTTTTCAAAAAGTATCGAAGGACGGGATTGGCGTTATCGAATCAGTTTGAGATCCTGAATTTCTTAATAGAGGGTATTCAATAAAAAAGGACAGTATGGATGGGTTATAACATGGCCAGATTGCACAAAATCGCTGCTTATCAATACAAACATCGGAAGTGCAGCTTAAAATAAGCTGTAGTTACGAGATTTTTGTTGGAAAACGACCAGGAATCGCGTGACATGGCATTTTCGTTAATTAGATAATTATGTATACATTGCCCATTTGTAAAAAGATTTAAAGCAGAAAATATGGGACAACGCCAGGACTTTTCTGAATGCGAAGGACATTTTGAACAGGATCAGATAAAAAGTTGTTGACGACCAACTAACATTTTGGATGATGGAATTCCAGCGTGGCAGAATTGAGAGCTGAGAAAATGAAAATGATGAAATGAATGATGCTGAGGCAGGTCGGTTAAAGTGACATTTCACATTTATTTCATTTTTCAAAAGTATGTCTTGATGAAAAGATTGTGTATTCTAACGCGTAGAAATACTATCAGTTTTTTTTTAAGTTGTAATTTATAAGCGAAAAATACGCCTTTAAAGTTGAGACAGAAATGACAAATTCTATATAAATCTGAACTGTTGTCCACAACAATTTGTTTAATTTTAGCACAAAAATATAGATTTCTCCTAAGCGGTTCAATATTTTGGCTTGAAATTTTCAGAATTTTCATTAGAAAATATGTTCTTTCAGATGAAATAAAGGTAAAATTTATGTAAAAATTATTGTGAAATGTCACTTTAAGATACGTATTAAATTTGGGTTATTGGAGATTTACGCTATTTCAACTGCTATGTTCATGTTGCGGTGGCTGGAGCACCTAAGAAATGGATTCCTGTTGTTTCTCATACCAGTATTACAACACCCTAACCGAGTCTCCAGCTGCTCGCCCACATAGGCTCACGATATCAAACCATTGGTTGGTGATATTCTTGTAAGAAAGGATATTTGTCGCGACCGGATTAAGCTGTTAAGAAGTTGACTTCTATAGATCAGGTATCAGTGATTGATTATCCGGTGGTACGAGTGTCACTGGTGGTGAACTAAAACAATTTTCGCTACAACGAGGTATAGATATTTTGCGTTTAAATGTGAGTCTATAGATTGTTTTTTAATGACAATGAACTTGTTCTAAAAACAGACTGGGTTTACCGTTTTGTATTGACAAACCGTCGATGTTGTTATAAAATCTCGTATTTACGGCTTCGATGAAGCCGTAGTTACTATATTTTATAACAGCAACGACGGAATACATGGATCGCGAAAAAAACGTCCATCGCTTTGGCCGAGCTCACCCCCAGTGAGTGTGTGGAGTTTGAATGACATTATATCGAAAAATAATTCAGTTTATATATTTTAATACGAGTATCAGGCTCTATCTACGTGAGACTTAAAACTGTTGGATACCCGCTCGTAGCGCACTGTTATAACATAGCGGTCCTGTCCCACCTGACCGAACTTTGCACCGAATGCATACCGAACTTAGTTTGGCATATTCGTTCGTTCCACAGACGGTTTATGTTCGGAATGTTTTCGGTGCTTTTCCGTCGACATTCCTTTTCGGTTGTTCGTCAGAACTAGTGTGTGCACACCGATGAAGGTGCGTTTATACACCGATTTGAGCGAAAAGGCCAACGAACCGCCAACGAAACACATCGATTCTTACGATGCCATTTTGAATATGACATTAAAGTCGTAACTCAAACGGTAGGGGTTCGTTAATGTTTGGGAACGAATTGGGCAATATCGGAGAAACATCGTTGACTGCTCGACACAGTCGCTACAAGTTCGTTACGTGTTCGGTGCATGGGCGGTACAAAATCAAAGTTCGCCGAATAAAATCACAAGGAACACAGCGAATTTCGCCCTTGACTTTCGGTACAAATTCGCAACTAATGTTCGGTTAGGTGGGACAGGCGGGTAAAGCAACGTTTCATAATAAAGTCAATGTAATAGGTCAATAAACTGCTGTTCATAAAAGAGGATGCAATATATCAAGTGTTGCATTTCTTCAAAAACCTCGTAGCTGCAGCTTGAAACAAGCTGCAGTTGCGAGGTTTTTGAAGAAAGCGACAATATTATTTAGCACTTCTAACCAGTTTATTGAACAGATAATTATTTGAATGTCAAGGTCGGGAAAAGTACACCTTTTTAGTAGGGTGACTTTCAAGGCTTGGTTGAAGGTGGGGTGGTCACAAAAGTACCACATTTTCTAACCTATACTAAAATGTTTGTCATATCCTGAAGTTTGTCAAACTGGCAATATCAAGTCTTGGATGTTGGTACGAGCTGAGAAATCCAAGATGGCGTCCAAGATGGCCGCCAAAATTGAAAACAAGGGGTTGTTGTATATGATTGCCTGTACTGATTTAATGTATATCTATACATCATACAAACTATGTTTAATATCATATACTATGTTTGAACTTTTTCATGATACATTTTACAATGGTCACAATGTCAAGGTCAAGGTCAAATTCAAGGTCAAATGTGAAAAATAGCGAAAAAAATACGTCATCTACCAGTTTTCTTTTCTTATAACTCAAAAGTTTGCATAACAAGCCAGGTATGTTATATACCAAAATAAACTACAATATATAAGCTTTAATACTTTAACATAAAGATTAAGATATCTTGTATTTTCATGGAGATATTCAAGATGGCGTCTACAGACCCCTAGTGAAAAATAATGGAAAACTGTATTTTACCAGTTTCCCCCAATTTTGATATACATAATGGTCATTGAAATTAATGTCAAAGTGTTATTTTTATTTCCTATATTAGTACAATAGTCATATTCTAGATAAAGCTGACATGTAAGACTAGAAAATAATCTTATTTATTGTAAAATCCAAGATGGCATTCAATATGGCCGCCACAATGAAAACTAAATGGGCTATCATATATGATTGTTTGTACTGACTTAAAAGTATATCTGTATATCAAATAATCTAGATTTATTTCATGCAATGTGTTTGGTCTTTTCTTATGATACATTTTGAAATGAAAAAAAAATTAAAGAAAAACCCGTTTTAAAATGGTTTCAAAGTCAAGGTAAAATTTAAGGTTAAATGTGAAATAAATCTGTAATTTTACATATTCTTTTGTTTTTACAGAAAATCTTGCGTAAAAAGTATGAAATGTTATATACCACAATAAACAACAATATACAGACTTTTATGATTAAATGTTAAAAGGTCCAATACCAGGGATCAGAACAACATGGGCAGAGTCAGAGTATGCATTGTTATGTGATGCATTAAATTATCTGGGGCCAAAAGAAAGGAATATACCAAATTTTTAACTATCTATCACGGTCCAGTTTCCGATAAGTATCACTATAAATTTTAACGGTGGGTCAGTAAATCATATACAGATTTGATCTATAAGGACTAACCGAACTTCATTTGAAATTTCCTTTGGCAGAAATAATGTACCAACATATGATATGCATGTTGACCATTCCATACATTAAAGTTTGGTTTAAAGTCTGTTTTACGAACCGAGAAACGCACTCAACCGACTTTACACTTTAACCCACGACCACTGTGTCTCAAGTCGGCTGTTATTAATTGTCGCCTTCGGCAGCCACAGCAATTTGGGTTTCAACTTTCCCGTGTACCCATTTATTTACCTGGGTGAAGAGGAGCAACGTGGGATAACTCTTTTGCTCAGAAAAATTCCTGTGGAACCGGCGAAATTTGAACCCAGGACGCTTCGATTCCAAAGCCCGCGTCCTACCTCTAGACCATGGCGCCCCGTGTAATTTCTTGCATACGTTTTTTTTACCTCAGACATCCTAGCATGGCTACATTAATAGTTTGCATATGTCATGTAGCCATGGATATTTTCATGGTGGTGTCTAATCAGAAACCTTGTGAAAATAATTGAAAACTATATTGATTAAACCATGTTTCATATTTAATTTGCGATTTGGTCACTACAATAAAATGTTAAATGTTAAGTAGGGAGTATACTCGTATTTAACTATAATAGAAGAAGATTTTTAAAATGTACCCTATTTACACCCTTTTTGGCCCTATATGTGGCCCCAAGGTGAGATAACTCCATGATTTGTAATCTGTGGCGGCTCCCCATGTGGGATACTTCCTACCAAATATGTTTGGAATATGCCCAATGGTTCTCAAGAAGAAGTCGAAAATGTTAAAAGTTAACACACGACGGATGACGCACAGCGAACGATGACGGACAAAAAAATGGTCGCAATAGGTCACCATGACCTTCGGTCAGTTGACATAAAAATGATGATCAAAATTGGTTGAAATGAAATAACCCAATTTAGAGTTATACAGGTATTGCACAAAATCATAATAACTATGAGTCAAATTCAAACAATAATAACAATAATAAAAGGTTAAACATGACTTTTTATATAAACAGGGTGACATAAAAAAGATGCAAAGTTGGGTAAATCACTAAATCGACATATCATGAAAACTTAAGAAATCTCCTTTTTAGCTTGGGTTTGGCATTTTAAATAGATGTAATCGTCTGGTTTTGAAATAAAAGTGCTCAGACTCCTAGTTCGGTAAACTGGCGCAAAATGATGTAGCAGGAGTATATCAGATGTCTGTATCTGGACTAAGCAAGAGTACTTGGGATAAACAGGTATTGTACAAAATAACAATTGACTTGTACAATATTTTAATCAAATCCACTACTGATGAACATGGATTAATAATCTGGCAACAGAGTTAGAGATTACTTACAGTATTATTTTGTTTAAAGCCTGTTAAGATGACTTTAAGGTCTACATAAAGCTGGCCAAGAACTTTTTGGGGATATATGACTTTCACATTTGTTTGTATATTTGCCGCCATCAATGACAGGTCTCCAAGCTCTTGGCTTGAGTTTTGATTCTGTTCTAAAATGAGATCGCAGATGACATTAACAGCATTTACACCTCCACTATTGCGTTTAATGGAAGTCTAGAACATATTGGTAGGATCACAGAATATAGGTTGGAGTGGTGATGCAAGAGACTATAATACATCAGCGACTGCCATCTCACCTAAGATGATAGGTCAACCCACACGCAATTTCATCAAAATACAATTGGAGTTTATCGAATAAGTCTCACCTTCTTGTGTGTTACCATTTCGCAAATCTCATCAAACAAGCTAAGTGGTACTTGTGCATTTTCAAATGATATAACTCTTCCCTGTTTCCAATGGTACGTTTTTAAGCTGTTTATCGCTTACAAACTGAAAACAATCTTTTTAATCTTGCATTTAAATTTTGGTTTTATGGATCCCATTGCTGCCACTTTACTTTTAAGTAAAAGATCATAGAAGCTTTTCCTTTGTCTATGCATTATTTCACCATCGGAAATCACAATACATTAAAGAACCTTACTCCAATCAAGAAGAAGCAGATGCTTGGTACTTGAATGAAACTTCCTACTGACTATATTGGTTGCCAGACTCTGGCCAAAGTAGTCTTGGTTAGTCCATATACAGGTCATGTACTAAAATTCCTGATACACATATTCACTGAATAAGGAGAGAGAGGGGCCGTGTTGCTATCAAGAACATTGTAAACAAACATTGGAACTATCAACCACTTACTAACAATAGTAAGGGAAGTGTCAATAAAATATGTTGGTATTTTATATGGTATCAGTATTTATAGTTCGTTGAACAAACTTTTAACAGAAAAGGTAAAAAATTAAACCCTAAAATTCTGCCAGCAAATGACATCATTTGGCTGTATATGCTACGATGCGAGTATCACTTGCTGGTCTGGAGAGGATGCCATCCTGCAATGTAGCAGCTGTCTGACCCACTAAAGTTGGATAAATGATGGACAGTAAGACAGATCAATCAGCTCCACAACTCATGAGTCTACCAGTTACTCCACCAGAACCTCTCAGTGACTTTGTTTAGATATGTATGAGCATCAATGTACACAAAACCAAATGGATATACCATTACCTAAGATCTTTGATTGCAGTAACTGTTCATGTAGCTTCTCTCAAGTAACCAGTGTGTATGTATATATGAAACTTGATAATTATCACTAATTCAGATTTTAGTAGGATGTCATGATATATTACAAAAAGAAAAAATCTATCATAATTGGTGGTCTCATAAAGTTTTAAATGGGACATGTGATTCTAATGAATTTTGAAAATAAATGCCTAAACTGTTTAGGACGGCAAAATTGCTCTATACAGTGTATTGTGTGATATAGCCACTAAAGAAGTATCGTCATTTTGATTTTTGTTGAAATGAACTGTGTCTCAAATTTGTTTTTAGATGAAGGACTTAATTGCATACATACTGTATTTAAATCACCTATTTTATTCTACATAATATCTGTTGACAAATTCTGACATTTCACAGCTCAAAAGGCTACCCTCAACCTAAATTTAGATCATTTTTTTATCATTTTGCATGGCATATTCAATTCTATATCGGATAATAATTATGGTGATACTTCAGATAGCTATATATAGAAGATGAGTATTGTGCCAATTTAGAATATAAAGATGAACGACTTTGACATTATTAGTCCCCCACCGTTTACCGGTTGGGAGACTATAGGTTTGCTCGATTCCGTCCGTCCGTTTGTCTGTCCGTCCGTCCGTTACACTTTTGTCCGGGCCATATCTTCTAAACCATATGAGCTAGCAACTTCAAACTTGGTACACTTATAGATCTCATTGAGAAAAAGTGGCATGTACAAGAACCGTTACTCTGCCACGCCCACTTTTTGAGTTATTGTCCGGAATATATCTCCTAAACCATAAGTGCTAGCAACTTCAAACTTTGTACACTTATAGATCTCATTGTGGACAAGTGTCATCTGCCACGCCCACTTTTTAGTTGAATTGTCCTTTGTTGTTTTTACCCTTACGTTCTTGTCCGGAATATATCTCCTAAACCATAAGTGCTAGCAACTAAGTTGGTACACTTATAGATCTCATTGAGAAGAAAGGACATGTTTAAAACCGTTACTCTGCCACACCCACTTTTTGAGTAATTGCCCTTTGTTGTTTTTACCCTCACATTCTCGTCCGGAACATATCTCCTTAACCATAAGTGCAAGCAACTTCAAACTTTGTCCACTTATAGATCTCATTGAGGAGAAGTGTCATGTATAAGAATCGTTACTCTGCCACGCCCACTTTTTCAGTTATTACCCTTTGTTGTTTTACCCTCACATTCTTGTCTGGAACTTATCTCCTAAACCATAAGTGCTAGCAACTTCAAACTTTGGACACTTATAGATCTCATTGAGGAAAAGTGTCATGTTCAAGAACTGCTACTCTGCCACACCCACTTTTTTGAGTTATTGCCCTTTGTTGTTTTTACTCTTATATTTTTGTCCAGAACATATCTTCTAAACCATCAACTTTGTATACAGGTTATAAATCTAGTAAGTAGAAGATATATTATAAGAAAGGAAGTTTTGTTATCCGGTGGGGGACTCCTGTATTTGCACATCGCTATACGACATGCACTTGTTTAAATTACCATATCAAATTTGAAACATGGTAAAAACAAAGAATTTCGATTATTCCCTCAACGTGTCCCATGGGGCGTTTGTACACATCGTTTTAAAATCTCCATGACAATATTACACATCCGAATCTTAATATCAAGTTATTGAAGTTCATACACCATTGTTTATTTTAGTATACAGCTTTTTATTCAAGATTTTGTGTACAATAACAAAAAATACGTAAAATAACAGATATATTCACTATTTTTCACATCTGACCTTGAATTTGACCTTGACATTGAAAGCATCTTAAAAATGTATTATAAAAAAGATCAAACACACTGCATGAAATAAAAGCTGGTTTATTTGTTATACAGATATACATCAAGTCAGTACAAACAATCATATAAGACAGCCCATTTAGTTTTCACTGTGGCGGCCATATTGGACGCCATCTTGGATTTTGCGACAAATAAGAATATTTTCTTGTCTTACATGACAGTGTTATCTAGAATATGAGCATTGTGCTAATATAAAAAATCAAAGTAACACTTTGACGTTGATTTTAATGACCATTATGAATATCAAAATTATGGGAAAACTGGTAAAATACAGTTTTCCATTATTTTTCACTAGGGGTCTATAGACGCCATCTTGAATATCTCCATGGAAACACAAGATATCTTAACTTTAATGTTAAAGTATTAAAGCCTATATAGTGTAGTTTATTTTGGTATATAACAGACCTGGCTTGTTATGCAAACTTTTGAGTAATAAGAAATGAAATCTGCTAGATGACGTATTTTTTCACTATTTTTCACATTTGACCTTGAATTTGACCTTGACCTTGACATTGTGACCATTGTAAAATGTATCACGAGAAAGTTCAGATCTAGTTTGTGATATTTAACCTAGTTTGTATGATGTATAGATATACATTAAATCAGTACAGGCAATCATATACAACAACCCCTTGTTTTCAATTTTGGCGGCCATCTTGGACGCCATCTTGGATTTCTCAGCTCGTACCAACATCCAAGACTTGATATTTACCGTTTTATAAACTTCAGGATATGACAAACATTTTAGTACAGGTTAGAAAATGTGGTACTTTTGTGACCACCTACCCCATGAAATAGGCCTCTTTTTCAGCGAAAGTCACTCCACTATTTATGTAAAAGCTGAACCGCAGAGTTTTCAGAACCAATTTGCAGCTGTTATCGACTGTACAGCTGCTGCACTTTAACCCTTTCCCAAACAAGAACTGGTTTTGACGTTCCTAGTGGAAAAGGCTTGGGAAAACATTGAAACAAAAGAAGAAACTGCTGATAACCAGCAGTTTCTCCTTTTGTCTCAATATTTTCTGTGCCATATTGTACGCAAATCATTTCCTTTTCAACATGAATTTTGTCGTCTAGAGCAGCTTTCCAATTGGATCATTAGAAAAATGTTGTTTGGGAAAGGGTTAAACAATTCCCAAACAGCATAACTATTCTTGAAAATGGATACAGCAAAATGCTGGTCTTGGACATATTCTCTTTTCATTCATGTTTTTAAAGTTGAAAATATGTTTGAGACGTCAAAACCGGGTGGTGTTTGTTAGATGGTACACCGTTTTAAATGAATGTCGGCATTCAGTGTATCATTCGGCATGTTTAGAACATTTTTAATTTTTACATAAGCCCACCCATACAGTATGAAGAGGGGCGCCTTAGGGCTTTAGCGTCTACACGACCTTCAAATAAGTTCTCTGTCTCCTTATTCATTACAAATTATTTCCAGATTTTTTGGTAATTGAGCTTGCTATTTTTGTATTCTTGAGAAAGCAAAGGAAATTGTACATGGAAACACAGAGCAATAATTAGTACAAGCTACATAATTATGCAAATGTAACAAGTCATAAAAATGGCACTTAACATCAAAGAGATCAATTGCATATTTTTCCTTATAAATATCTATACCCTATTTATTAAGGTTAAGCCATATTGCGCAGAAAAATAACTCACTGAAACAATTTCCATATCGTCGCTTTTCTGCAAAAACCTCGCATCTGCAGCTTGTTTTAAGCTGCAGATACGAGGTTTTTGAAGAAAAGCAGCGATATGACAAATTGCCGGAATAAGTTGGCTTGCAATTTTCAGAATTTCACAAAAATATGTTCTTTCAAATAAAATTAGACATAAACTTTATGAGAAAATATACATGTATGTGAATTGTCTCTCTAAAGTTGCTGCATGTACAAACAAACATGTAATGAAAGATTCAGAAAAATTATTTCTATTCCATCAAGGTTTGTCATTGCTTGTTTTATTAGCCAATCACCAGACAGAAAACTATTTGGACCGTTCCAATTTTAAACACGTTGCAGACGACAATTTCAATTTTACGAAATTTCAAAAATCTTTACTTTTCGGGTTAGAAAACATTAGCACTTTCTTCACTTTTTATAATGTTTCCCATGCCTTTTCTTGTGAGGGAGTCAAAAGGCGTCAATATTTAGTAATTGGTTGAGGCCACCAAAGTAAGTGTTTCTTTTGAAAATGTGCAACGTTTTGACAAGTTTATAGTGCATGCAGAAAACAGAGTGCAAAAAAATATGATTTTTGTCAAATATTTTCATAAGTAGGCATTAATTCAAAATTCTAAACCATGCAAAATGCTTATAATTGTATTTGGAATGGAAATGTAACACATTTTAGGAATTATATGCACTGTTCAAATTTCACCTCTGGCTCTTTGGTGCTTTTGCGGGGTCGGATACCTTAATTTTTTTCGAGAAACCGGGCCCAGGTATCAGTGATTGATAAACCAGGTGGAACAAGTGTGTTGAGTTTTCAAGAATGACATTATTTGAAAAAAAAAAATCAGTTAATATGAAAATGCGAGTATCCGACTCTTTCTGTATTAGACTCAAGAAGTATCTATACCCCCCTTGTACTTTTATAACATAAAGCAACGTTTCGTTATAAAATCGGTGTAATAGGTCATTATAGTTCTGCTCATAAAGCGGAAAACAGTTTATCAAGTGCTGCATTCCTTCAAAAACCCCGTAACTGCAGCTTGAGACAAGCTGCACTTACGAGGGTTTTGAAGAAAAGCAACGATATTATTGAGCACTTTGAACCAGTTTATTGTATAGATAAATATCGGAATGTCAAGGTCGGAAAAAGTACATCTTTTATGAAAGAGCTGAACTACAGACTTTTCAGAACCAACTTGTAGCTGCTCCCCTTTAACCGATTCACAAACAGCATATTTTTTGTTTAACCCTTTCCCAAACAAGGCCTGGTTTTCACGTCCCTAATATAAAAGGCATGGGAAAACATTGAGACAAAAGAAGAAAATGCCTGAAACCATATTCTTGCAATAAAACATGTTAACACATTCCCAACTGGGAAACATTCATAATGATTCAGTTTGAAAGCTGATGGAGAAGATAAAATTGATGGTGATACACCGATGAATTGATTTTGTATATCTAAGAAAACATTGAGGCAAAAGAAGAAAATGCTGGTTATCAGCATTTTCTTCTTTTGCTTCAATGTTTTACCAAATAAGATCTATCTCGGATGTTAAAATTATGTCTTGTTTGAGAAATAGTTAAATGGGTCGTTAAACTAAAATAAATTGAGTGAGAAAGAATGATTATATTTTCTAGCCTTGAAAACAAGTTTATTGCACACATGCGCCAGTTCGCGTTTTAAGGTTGAAAAGTAGTACAATAGCAATAAATTTTGTCTTTAAAATAGACTTGATTTACTGTTAAGTACTATTAAATCGTCAGTGTTGTTAGAAGTTTCAAGTTTCAAGTTTTATTAGATATTTCCAGAAGGTCATAGATCCATGTGGCATATAAATACAATGGTGGTGCGACAGTGAACATTGATAGTGCATACAATACAACATAAAACAGTAAAAACAAAATAGAAAACAGTACAAGACAAAATAATACAAGTCCCGTAATTGATTGCCTTTTACGAAACGAAAATACAAGGTTAATCATAGGACATCTCTATACAAATTATATGTAAACGAAATAAATAGCATGTGCTGTGTACGTTTTATGATCAACCAAGAACGTGAAATCGTTGCAAACAGTAGTTTTGAAATAATGATAGTAACAACAGTTATCAGCATTTTCTCAGTCAGGTAATCATGTATGTAAATTATAATAGCAACAATAGTAATCAACATTTTCTCGTAAGGCTATTGTGCAAGTATTTTATAATAGCAAAAATAGTATATGCATTTAGTAAGCATTTTAAGCATGTAGATTATAATAGCAGCCATATTTATCAACATTTCATCGTAAGATTATTTTGCATGTAAATCATAACAGCAACAGTAGTTATCACCATTTTCTGATTAGGATATTCTACATATGAATAATGAAAGCTACAATAGCAGACATAGTTTTCAATATTTTCTTGTAAGATTATTTTGTATGTAAATTATAGTAGCAACAACAGTTATCAGCATTTTCTCGTGAGGTTATTCTGCATTTTGATAGCTATAATTGTAGGCATAGATATCAACATTTTCTAGCAAGATATTCTTTTCGTGTACATGTATGTTATAGAGTAACAATGGTTATCAGCATTTTCTCACGTGGTTATTGTGCATATGAATACCAATAGCATCAACGGTTTTCAGCATATTCTCGTTGGGATATTGCGCATATGCCTTAAGTTATAATAGTAACACTACTAAAAGTAATTAGGGGAGACCGGGGCAAAGTGTTACATATTTTCGACTTATTCAAATTTTGACGATATTATATACTTTACAGTCATGTAAACCATAAAATCTAAAAATGTACAAATTTCTGAACAAATGTTATGTTTTTTCAACATAACTTGCCTATTTATTGATATGTTAGAAAGAAAACAAAAATGGTGACAAAATGTAACACTTTGCCCCGGCATCGGGGCAAAGTGTTACAGTGACCGGGGCAAAGTGTTACAGTGTTATTTTTTTCTTTCTACGATAATCACTTATCATATTAATTTCTTTGACACTAAAGTTTAGGGCGGGGACATAAATCTGAGATGAAAAGGGGAAAAATACAACCGATCAGTATTGCAGAAACAAGCGTCCAACTTTCTAAATTTTACAATCTGGTGAAGAAAACACCTAAGCCGACAGTGACTTAGCCCATTACTTCAATAACGACAATTATAAACAGATTGGGACTGCTGCCATTCATTCTATTTCTTGGAATAACTGTAGTTATATCTATCTGTCTAATATTATTAGTTCTTATCAAATTTATTAGGGTTAACAAACTTTGCTGATAAATATTTGAGCATTGCCCAAAATTGGCAACATGTTGGAAAATGTCCCAACTACAAGGAAGTTTCATACTTAGATTAATTTAGAAAACAGATAACAACCAAAAGCTACTGGTATAAATTACTAAAGAATGTGCAATTCAAGTAATTTCCACCACCTTTCATGAAGGTTTTCTAAATATTTTAGCTGCAGACACAAATAACAGATTTGATTCAATCTTTTTATTTGTTTTAACGTCAAGATATCATTCATTTACGAAATCTGGTCATTTATTTTACCTAAAATTGCTCATAGTATAAAAGTATGTCATGAAATACGGATGATTTAGTGTTTTATCATTACTCGCCACCTTATTACCCAACTTGCGTCTTATTTCGAAAGCGAAAATTACTAAAAGTAGAGTGTAACACTTTGCCACGCATGCAGTGTAACACTTTGCCCCATCATACAGTCATGTTGAAAAAAAGGCCATAGCTCGTAACCGTGTGCATTTTGCAAAATAGAACGTATATTAAATTAATAATTAATGATGACTCTAAACTATTACCACAAGTTTAAAAAATAATCTAGACATCGGCATTAGATAAACCTATTTTTAAACATATTGGACAATTTACTTTTTGACCAAAAAAGTAAAAATCACGATTCTAGAACAATCTTAAAGACCAAGCTAGTCACAAAAATCAGATCATGTAAACAATCTGCATAGAATTTGTTACTAAGTGGAAATTTCGTGGCAGAATACATGTTTAAGATGAAAATCAAATTTATCACTTTGCCCCATGTAACACTTTGCCCCGGTCTCCCCTATATGAATTTTCACGTAAGGCTATTGTGTTTGTAACATTATTTATCAGAGTTTTCTTAAATTTCTGCATATAACAAATAATAACATCAATAGTTATCAATATTTTCTCATTCTACATGTAAATTATACTAGCAACAATAGTTATTTGTATTTACTCGTATGATTATTTTGCCTATAAATTATAATAGCAACAATAGTTATAATATGTTTATCGTAAAGTTGGTCAGCGTGAAAATTATAAATAACGATAACATTTAGTTACCAGCATTTCCTCGTAAAGTCATTCTGCTATGAATTTTAAACAGTAACAATAGGTATCTGCATTTTATCGTAAGATTTTTCTGTGTGTACAATATACAAGCGGCACAAGGTATCAGAATATTGTCTTGGGATTATTTTGCATATGAATTATCTTAGCATCAATGATTATCAGCATTTTCTTGTAAGGTCATTTACATGTAAATTATAATAGCAATCTTAGTTATAATCATGTTATTCTGTACAGTCTTTCATGATTTGAATGAAAGAAGATAGTTGTATAACAACAATAGTTATCAATATTTCCTTGTACATGTACATTCATTGAAATGGGCGTTATGATAATTTTAACAAACAGCGTAAGTGTCATATAATACTTTGTGCCTAATAAAATGTTGTATTAAGCTGTATAACCATATATAACAATGGAAATTATCAACATTTCCCTCTTAATATTCATCTGTTCGCTTAATCTTACTCGCCTAAAACAAATTATGTCTATCAAATAATGCAGTGTCTCTTTTGATATTTGCTTTATATATAAATGTACTCAAAATGATTAGTTCTTTCTTGTTGGAAGTATTCATTAGTTCAACAAATTTATACATATTGGGTCTCTCTCTATGGAAACGACTTATATAATTCTTTCTCAGATCGGAATATAGCGGACATTCCATGACGAAATGAAACTCATCCTTTAAAGTGGTGGTACAATGGAAACATTTACGGTCATTTAAAGGTATGGAAATTGGTTTCGCCCATCTACTAGTTTCGATTGCCAGTCTACGTGATGATATGCGAAAACGCGACATTGCCCCTCGATATTTATTAACTTTGATTATATCTAGATATGGTTGGAAACGAAATTCTGAAATAGATCTATGGAACAAGGTTCTGCTTGAATCGTGTAAACGGCTATGCCACTCCTGTATAAATCGATCATTTATCCGCTGTTTTACTAAGGCTAGAAAACGTTTGGAGTTACCTACACCCTGTGTGAGCCATACGTCACCAAAGCTAAGATCGTATAGAGCATTTCTTAAAAGAGAATTCCAATTAACTAATATACAGAGTGTCCCCCCAAAAAACGGAACCCTATTTAAAAGTCAAATATTTTACAGCGTAAGCAAAAACACTAATTTTTGAATTTGCAGTACTAAAGATACATTATTTTTGCATATGTGTTCTAAATTTCACTTCAAAATATTTATTGGTTCCAAAGTTATATGCAATTTAATAAAGGTACTAAAAACCGTTTTAACACGAAATTGATTTTTTGCGCCTTATTTGTTCGGAAAAGCGCACAGACGGTCATCTGTTGAATTCTTTACCGTTGTACGTGTATGTACCAATTTCCTCATAATTTGATATATATAGTGGTCCCACGATATTCTTATTCTCGCCAGACAATAAAAGACCATACTCATTTACTAAGTATAGGTTATACCGGTCAAAACGAAATCATATTGATGACAATCAGTAATTTTATGTATTATTGACGAGATGATTTGCGCTTGCGTCTCTGTAATAACATGTATTATATGTTCAAAGTTTGTTTATAAATATCTGGGACCACTATAAAAGTACCGCATGTGCAAATTGAGTCCAAAGGGTGGCTGTTTGAAATAATGTTAAAGTACCTGTCATATGAGCGCTGACCGGCATATTGGTCAGTAATAAAATAAGTACATTGTGATTACATGTATTATGAATCGATATTTTGTTTGTATTCATTTTTGTTTTGGTAACATCGCAGCTCTAACAGTTTATTTATTAGCAAAACTGATGAAATGAATATGCACTATTGTAAGTAAAATGTTTCAAAATCACTTTTGTATTGACTGAACATACCAAACATGTGTGACGCGTCAATGTATTCAATGAGTGTAGGTCCGCGCTGCAAAACGGTAAATCGATATCGTGTCAAAATGGTTTTCTGGGTGCATTAATTTGATTGCCAATATTTTCAAAAGTAATGGACATTTTTCAACCAAATTGTAAGTGTTGATAGAAAAATGTCGTTTCTATAGCATATCTTAATTTGGTGGATACATATTTTTTTATACATGAGCAATTCGCTTTCAAATATGGGTTCCGTTTTTATTGGGACACTCTGTATATTATTATTTCTTTCAATGTCAGTCTTAAGTAAGCTGTATACTTGTGTTGGGTATTTGGTTTCATTTGAATGTATTATTGTTAGCCAGTGCCTTATTATATTGAAAATTCTCAGTTTTTTAACGGTAATCTTCCTAGCTCGCCATATACGAAGTCGTTTTGTGTCGACTTTTTAACTTTTAATAACTTTTACAAAATTTGATATGAATTTGTTCTACACCCAGTCCACTATTAAAACCCCATACTTCACTACCATAGTTTAAAATAAGAGTCATCAATTTATCAAACAATTCAATTCGGCGGCTTACATGTATGTCTAAATTTGTGTAAATTTACATAAATGTTTATTCATACTATATATTGCTTTTAATGCTTGACCTGAAATTGTTTTTTGTGCTTCTGAGAAAGAACCGCCCGTTGTAAAAACAAGTCCTAGGTACGTAAATTTATTAACTATTCCTGTCTCATCAGTACCGTGATAAAATTTTAAGTCATCTGGCTAGTTACCGCTTTTTCTGAAAATAACTATTTTAGTTTTGGAAGTATTTATCTTCAATTTCCAACGCATACAGTAATTATATAAAGCATGTAAACTATCTTGTAATTCCTCTGCAGAATTTGCGAAGACAACAATGTCATCTGCGTAAAGTATCAAAAATAATTTCAGAGTACTCACATCAATACCAGGTAGCCCATTTTCTATAAAATATAATACCCACGGCTTGAATCAAGCTGTGTTTACGACATTTCATGACAGCGCCTACGAAATACTATTGTTTATCCGAAATTATGTCATGGTTAACTGTATAAATATTTCCTTATATTGTAAAAGTAAACGCCGTTTTACTGCATGAATCCCCCTTTTCCATTAACCCAGTACCAAACGGCAAAATTTTAGGGTGGTCCAAATTGAAAGATGATGCAGACGACAATTTCAAGTGAATGAAAATTAACATTTTTTGGTATTTTTGTGTAGAAAGTATTGTGGAAAATGAAGAAATTGCTTGTCACAAGCAATTTCTTCATTTTCCACAATGCTTTCCAATGCCTTTTTCTTTGGGGGAGTCAAAAGGAGTTACTGTGTGGTAATGGGTTAAAGTGACTTTTCACATTTATTTCATTTTTTTAAAAGTATGTCTTGATGCAAAGATTGTTTATTTTAATGCGCAGAAATGCTATCATTTTTTTTAATTTGTTATTATATAAGCGAAAATGCGTCTTTAAAGTTGAGACAGAAATGGCAAATTCTACATAAATCTGAACTGTTGTCCACAACAATTTGTCTAATTTCAGCACAAAAATATATATTTCTCGTAAACGGTTCAAAATTTTGACTTGAATTTTTCAGAATTTCTATAAGAAAAGATGCTCTCTCAGATAGAATAAAAGTAAAATTTATGGAAAAGTAATTGTGAAATGTCACTTTAAGCAACATTATATAGCAGAATCCCGACAATAAGGTCAAGGTTATGTGACTAGGACCATTTAAAAAGTTCCACCTAAATTCCGTTTATAAATGAAAGAAGACAAGGATGGATCCAGGATTTTTGTCCATGTCGGGTCCGAGCACAAATGAAGGCGAAAAATGTGTTCAATATGTGAAGTTATGATAAAGTTATTTGGTCAAATATTATTTTTCGGCCAATGCCAGTGGGGCGTTCGAATACCCGCCCGACCCCCCCCTCTCCAATTCTGCCCTTGAAATAAGGGGCGCATTAGTTTATTAAAGCGTGCGTAACAACGGAATCGTTGTTGCTCTCCCAGGATTGCCACAGTTTACCTAAAAACCATAGGAGAACATCATAGATTTTTATCATACTGTGCGTATGCACATGCTGATCAAAATCAATGCTTGTCAGACGAAACTTAGTGTTCTAGTTACATTTTGGACGAATGAACGTGTAGTATATTTTAAAATTGCGCCGCTATATTTCGTATAAACGAGGCTATTGGCTAGTTTATGTGACGTCTATACATAGCCACGCCCCCGTGTCCAATGGACCGCTAGCGAACACTAAGTCCGATTACGGAATCCTGTTTCCGCCATCCACTTTTCTATGAAAATTGAGTTTGCGAAATGAAGAAATATTGAAGTTTTGTCTGTGACAATTGTCAGAAGTTAGTCTGACTAACTTCAAGTTTTTTTTCTTTTCACAAACTCAATTTTGTTAGAAAAGTCGAATTTAGTGCAACTAACTTCCACTTTTCTAACAAAATAGTTACCTAGAAATGTAGAAAACTTTAAGTTT
Source organism: Fragum sueziense (assembly GCA_963680895.1). Taxonomy (NCBI): domain Eukaryota; kingdom Metazoa; phylum Mollusca; class Bivalvia; order Cardiida; family Cardiidae; genus Fragum; species Fragum sueziense. The sequence goes on along the minus strand of OY804607.1, from coordinate 41,429,224 downwards.
TGTCTGTGACAATTGTCAGAAATTAGTGTGACTAACTTCCACTTTTCGACTTTTCCGATTGAGTTTGTATAGTATTTTATGGCGCGCGAATAGGGTCTTAAGTCAATATATAGCGCTAGACCTATAATAAAAATAGTGGTAGACCGCTAAAAATAGCGGTCTACCCTTATATTTTAGCGGTCTACCGATAAAGATATCGGTCTACCCATAAAATAAGGGTAGACCGCTATTTCAATTAACGGTCTAGCGATAAATTACCGGTAGACCGATAATTATTTTTGACCCTTCTGCTCGAAATCTCATTTGCCAATCAAAGGCTCGTTACATCCTCAACACACCGGGAATATCCACGGCCGTATAGTACAAGCTCTGTGATTGGCTATCGAAAAAAATAGGGGTCTACCGATAAAAAAGCGGTCTAGCGTTTATTTTATCGCTAGACCGTTAATTGAAATAGCGGTCTTCTCTTATTTTATGGGTAGACCTGTATTTTTATCGGTAGACCGCTAAAAATATAAGGATAGACCACTATTTTAGCGGTATACCCCTTTTTTAATTATAGGTCTAGCGCTATATCGACTTTAGACCCCTTTCGCGCGCCATAGTATTTAGATTCTACGCGAAATAAACATTCAAATGCGCTGATACGCGCATTTGAATGTTTATTTCGCGTAGAAACTACAACCTTTATTTGATACATGGCTCGAGCCATTTGTCAAGATCGGATTACTTTTACATTGGAAAACAAGACCTGCTTTTGACGCGCATAAAATGGTTTGGGAAAACATTGAGACAAAAGAAAAAATGCCCATAGTTAGCATTTTACAAACTTGCCTCAATATTTACTGTGTTATCGTATTATTGTAAACAAATCATCTCTCACACCAGTGTTGCCGTCTACAACCGCCCAAAATCTCATTGTTTGGGAAAAGGTTAGGGCCCGGGAATTTTATTTAGAATCAGGGGCCCTTTTCATTAGATGGCGTATTTTTGACTTACCAATGTCTTATAAACCGTTTAATGCGACAATCGCATAACCTAGGTCTTGATAGATTGTCAATACGCGTTTCTTGCTATAAAGTTTTGCAAGTCATCGATAAAACTAAAAAATATGTCTTAAAGTGACATTAGTATCCGTAGGCCCAAATCCCTTATAATCCACAGAAGTTGGCTTTTAGCATGTTGTCGCACCGTTTATAGACTTTATAAGACAGAATACAAGATTCATACAGCAAATGACATAAATCGATAATCATGAAGCGGTGTAAAGATATGTAAAATATTCAAAGTGGGCATTATCTGCCAGATAGTGTTTACGAAATGATGTGATATTGGGTTTTAAATCCGTCGACATCTAAGCCAATACAGATCAGACAGAGCTGACATTTGGCACAGATGAAAATTAAAGGCCTTATTTCATTTATGTACAGTTATTTTTACAGTAAATTATCCAGAAAATAAGTAAGTAACAGTAAATGTGTATCTTTAAATGTTTTGATGAAATTAACCAACCCTAGAGGCCCTTCTGTTTCTCGCAATTGCAACGCTTATCTGCATGCAAAATCAACTGTCTAGCTTCTCGCAATATGCATGAAGCCTACTTATAAATCAAAACTAGGTGCAATTTGCTTTGATCTAGTTTTTTCTCATATATACAGATGCAAATGTCGTAAAATTCACACTTCAATAATATTTTGTGCGTAATAATTTGATTGCGTCCTATAAATCAAAATCAAAGCGGTCATTGTTCTATTTCATTGAATTGGAGTGAATATTTCGCTGAATAGATTTTAGTTTGAACCTTTCCCCAAATAAGACCTGGTTTGGCAACCCTAACAGAAAAGACTTGGAAAAATATTGAGACAAAAAAAGAAAATGTTTATTATTAAAATGTTCTCCTTTTGCCTCAATATATTTTATGCTACATTGTACACAAATCAGATCTTTTTAAAGTGACATTTCAGAATTTTTGTCATAAATTTCACTGTTATTTTTATCTGAAAGAGCATATTTCCTTATGAAAATTCCGAAAATTTCAAGCCAAAATATTGCGCCGTTTACGAGAAATTTATATTTTTGTGTTAAAATTGAACAAATTGTTGTGGACAACAGTTCGGAATTATATGCAATTTATCGATTATGTCTCAACTTTAAATGCGTGTTTCTCGCTTATTGGCAACAACTGAAAAAAACTAATAGTATCTATACTCATTAGAATAACCAATCTTGGCATCAAGACATACTTTGAAAAATTGAAATTGGAATGAAATGTCCCTTTAAACATAATTATTACATTGTTTTCGTCTGCAGCAGCTTTTGCACCATATTGTTCTAAAGTTCTGTCGTTTGGAAAAGGGTCAACAATGCCCAAACAACACCTGGTATTGACCTCCTTAACCCATTACCAAAAGACAAATTTTTAGACTCCTCCAAATTCAAAGATGTTGCAGACGACAATTAAAACTGAATGAAATTTTATTTTTTTTTTGTCTTATTGTGTAGAAAATATTTTGGGAAATGAAGAAGTTGCTTGTGACAAGCAATTTCTTCATTTTCCACAATGTTTTCCAAAGCCATTATCTTGTGGGGAGTCAAAAAGAGTCACTGTGTGGTAATGGGTTAACACAGAAATCTTGGGAAAATAACAAGTCAAAGAAGAAAATGCTGATGGCCATTATCTTCTCTTTTTGCCTAAATATTGAGCTGTTCCGTATACAAATCCTACCTAGGGCTATAAACATCTGTTTTCTAGTCTGTACCAGGTTTCAAATTGGAGCAGTCTTAATGTGTGTAATTTTGGAAAAGGGTGAACGGGAGGTATAACTTAATTTATTTGAAATGGTACCAACCTTTATGCAAGATATGTTCATATTTAGCAAAATAGCATAGGGATCATGGAGATTTGAATCTTAGATAGTTTACCGATAACAGAAATGCAAGAAAGGCTTTAGAAAATGTTGAAGAAAATGAAACAAATGCTTATAATTCATTTTCCAATTTTTTTCTACCACATCAAAGAGCATTCTGTCAGTCTCGTTAAATGCAAAGGGAGAGAACATTGATATCAATATTAACAGATAGAAGTAACGTTATCTCCCTAATGTGAATCTGTTGCAGCGCGTCTACAGAGCTTTTTTCAAGTTTTTGTATCTAATCATGTATTGACCAGTAGGAAAAACATCATCAAATTCAAGCAATTGCTATGCAATTCTTATAGAAGACATTGGCTAGATACACGGCGGAGTATTGGTGAAAATAATGTAAGAATACGTGAAATACTAACAACTAGCTCATTCTCCCTTCAGTGGCGGATCCAGAGGGGTTTCGGGGGGTTCAAACGAACCTCCTCTGAAGCCTAATAATTTCATTTTCATGCATAAATTCAGTAAAAAACTGTTTAATAATAGGAAAACGAACCCCCCCTAATTGTAGATTCGAACCCCCCTTTCAGAAATCCTGGATCCGCCACTGTCACTTTCTCTCACCTATTCTGGGTAAAAATGCACACTTAAAGACACTTCCAACGCAACACTTACTTTTTTCATCATAATTAAAGAAATAATACAGTATACTTTATGAAATTTACAGCAAATATAAATCAGCTTTATTTACATGTTTTCTGTAAATTTCATAAAAATCGATTGATCCGAATATAAAAAATATTTAAGTTTTTCACTAAGACTCAAAAATGAAAAGTCACAAAACCCAAGACAATTGCAGAATTCAATAGCATCAAAGCAGCGTCGCCAAATCATGCTCGTATCTCATACCACTGCTTCATAAGATTTAATAACATGCTTTCACATGCGAAGCAATACTAGAATTCAGTTGCACCTATTTTGTTTAAGAAATAATATTTTGTACGTGTCAGCATTGCACAAAATCATATACTGAAGGAAATTTCTAACGCAAGATGCTTTTTTGCGTTCATAATTTTTCTACCCGAATTTACAATAACAGTATCTATTGCAATTGGTATCCCTGCACATGCACTATGATCGTACACTGAAAACTTGAATGTTCAGTAATGCATCATTGCACACGTGCGGCTGTGCACAACTACCCAATTTTGTGTCGCACGTGCAACTCGAACACAGAATTCAACTTTCATGTATGCAGCGATTTTCTCAAAAGATACCCAAGTAATGTTACAACCCTTTCTTCAAAGTTCCTCTTCACAATTTTCCACGATTGATCACTGAGGTCAGAGCGTGCGCATTTGGAATGCTCCAGGAGGGAATGATATTCACAATTGTAGTCCTTTTGTTGGATTGTGCAATATCTACTGTCTGCAGTCTTTGGTAAAAGTTTAACAAGTCAGGTAGGAATACACCGTTTTGAAATTCTGATAAACTGATCAAAGCATTCTACAAAATACTGCACTATTAGTCCCTGTACCCCCACCCACCATGAAATGCCTTAGACCCATTTTCTAATGACGCCCGTACGCATACGGTGCGCATTACAATCCAATCCTTCGTGCATACAGCATCAATGTGATGGATTGACCCTCTATGTCACCGGACTTATCCCCAATCGAAGATGTTCGGGAAGTGTTAGATTGGAGTGCACGTCCGGCTACAATTCAACCTCAAATGTTACCGCAGCTGGAGCAGACGCTGATCCAGGAGTGAAGCCATTAGTTATGGACCATTACATTAGGTCGATGGGACACTGACGTGTGGCAGTTATTTTAATAAATGAAATAAACAACATTGAACCTGGTTTTGCGTTGGAAGTTTCTTTCAGTATAGAATTTGTCACCAAACATTAGTTTTTCGCCCTTAGGCTCCAAGAAATTTTCAAAAACTGGAACAGGAACTTAGAAGGGACGAGTTAAGAATGATCCCGCAAAGATTCATCATCAATTATGCTTTATAAATGAGAAGGGGGTGTCTTCGTGTCATTTAGGTCCATGACGGACACATCAGAATGTCATAAACTTTACTGCTGTTACATGAATAACATGAATTTACGTTATCAGCTCGCACAGCTTTTTGCGACTTTTGTTTTCTAGTCATATTATATGAACTGCAAATTCAATCATTTCTACTTCATGTCTCTTTATGAAAATTACAGATATTATGCAAATGTGAATGAATTAAATTTGTTGAAAATTTGATGAAAAATGGTTCATTAAATTTCAAGTTATTATAAAAAAAGGTAAGTGTTGCGTTAGAAGTGTCTTTAAGTGTACATGTATGTTCACTTTCAACTTTTAACTATCTTTTTGTCTTCTGAAGTTACTCTCAAACTGATCTTGTCCAAAAAAAAACTGTTGTTTAGGAAACTGTTTAAAAAAACCTATCATTATTTTCCTTTACCCCGCAATATCCAAATAATACACGTCAGATAATCAGATTTTTTCTCATTTGCCTCAATATTTTTTCCCAATCATATTTCTATAAGAGGCATGAAAACCATGTCTTGATAGTAAAGGGTTCACCCATTCCCACACATTGACTATTTATGACGTTCCAAAATATAACGGCTTGTTGAAAAACATTGTGGAAAATAAATAAATTGCTTGTGAAAGGCATTTTTTTACATTTCCCACAGTGTTTTCTTCTTTAAAAGACCAACAAACTGTCGGTTCCATTCACTTGAAAATGTCGTCTGCATTATTTTTGAATTTGGACCAGCCTATTTTTTTCTGTTCGGTGATGGGTTAACCTGAGACCAAGTAGTTTTCCCAGACAATCTTATGTTTTTGACGTTTCTGTAAGAGACAGGTTAGGAAAACATTGAAAGAAAAGAAGAAAATGGTGACTGTCCTTAATATCTAATTCTCTGTTTGCGTTTTTATGAACAGTATAATTATGTAGATGTTCTGATTTCGGTTACATTGCCTTCATTGTTGATTTTCTAAATGGCAAAGAATCTTGTACTAAAAATAGACAAAGTTTACCGTTATGTTTTGATACACCATCGGTGTTGTTATAAAATCTCGCTTGAACCAAGCCGTAGTTACGAGATTTTATAATTATTCCCACGAAAACCTATTTGTTTGTCCGAAATGACGTCACACTTAACTAGATAAAATCGGTCCCTTTTAAACTAGACTTTAATTTGATTGTTTGTGAAATAGTTAAATTCCACCGTATCTTACTTTTCGGGGATGCGATGATATTTTATAAACCTAACACGTGTTGACACATGTGATGACGTATTATAAAATCAACTCTTTCACAAATGTCTAGTTTTGACGTTTACAATGACTGTAAGACGTAATTAACCTTGTCCCAAACAACAAATATGACAAGCCCAATGCCAAAGATGTTTATACGACAATTTCAAGCGAATGAAATTTAATTTTTTGGTATTTTGGGAGTAGAAATCATATAGTGGGAAATGAGGAAATAGCTTGTAAAAAGCAATTCCATTATTTCATTTGATGTTTTCCTAACCCATTATCTTTTTGGAAGTCACAGGGTGTCATTGTTTGGAATAGGTTAATGAATTAAAAGTTTTTTTCCAATTGTTAGAAAGTCAGACCGATTTAAAATTTGTTTCTTTTCGACGTCGTAAATCGACAATTTTCGTACGATGACAGAAAAAGGACAACAAAGATTATTGAAAAAAAATAAAACAAATATAAAGGGAGAAAAGAGAATTCTGGTTGTTAGACTTTTTCCCTGTTCTCACATTTCTCTACCTTGCCGACAAAAGAATTCTATAGGTCCATAACGCAGAAAACTGACAAAAGTTACGAAATGCTAATAACCAACATTTCTACCTGTGGCGCCTTTAATTGTACTAACCTCATATCATATTCCTTGGAGGAAAAGTGGAGTAAAAGAACCAACGTGTGGGAATAGGTTAACCCATTACCAAACGACAAAATTTTAGAGTGATCCAATTTCAAAGGAGCTGCAGGCGACAAAATGGATGTTGTTGAAGTGAGGATTTGTGTAAAATGTAGCTCAGAAAATATTGAGGTAAAAGGAGAAATTGCTGATTATCAGCAATTTCTTCCTTTGTCGCAATGTTTTCAGAAGACTTTTCTTTTAGACGCGTAAAAACAAGGTCTTGTTTGGGAAAGGGTTAAAGCAAGATCACGATTCTGAAAGACGATACCTTGACCTTGACGGTATGTCGCTGCTTTCAGACAAAAGAATCTTAACTTAAGCTTGTGTTAATCTACAGTTACGAGGTTTTTGTTAAAAAGTGACGATTTGCTGTATTGACATAATGAACATTGATATTGATTTGTTTCTGTCTGTTTTCACCGGTGCTGTGTTGGTGGTTTTGTGGGCAAAATATTTTTTTGTCGTGGAGTGATAAAATTGCAACGACATACATCATGGAGTGAATTGGTGGGAAATGGATTTGTGAACCGAGAAATGGAAAACTGATTTGTGTAAGTCTAATAGGAGTGAAGTAATGAATATTTGAATGACTTGATGAATGAATCAGTTAAGTAGACTTTAACCCTTTCCTTAAAATGATAGATATATATCTTGAAATGCTCTTATATAAATGATATTGTACACGACAACATCATTAGCCTAAATAAAGTTTCTTGAAAATGTTCGGAGGGTCCAGAAAATAATAGTATGGGAATAGAAATATTGACCAAATCCACTTAACCCATTCCCAAACAAGACCTGGCCCCTGTTTCTCGAAAAAACTTAAGTATATACTCATGAGAACATGCTCAACTTCAATCGAATACTCTCCAACGTTGAAGGGTAATCGATTGAAGTTCACGTGGATTTCGTGCGATTTGAACACGGTGCTCAGATTTGAGCATGAGAACGTACTTAAGTTTTTTCGAGAAACCGGGGCCTGGTTTTGACGTCCCTTATAGATAAAGCTTGGGAAAACATTGAGACAAAAGAAGAAACTGCTGATAAGCAGCAGTTTCTTCTTTTGTCTCAATATTTGCTGTGATGTATTATACTAAAATTCTGTCTCTACCACATCTTTTTTGTCGTCAGAAGCATCTTCCAAATGGGATCACCCAAACATTTTGTCGATTGGGAAAGGGTTAAATTCTGATATCACGATTGCCATAAATTGAATATTTTCAGGTTTTCCATCAATGGAATTTGCAATAAACATGTAATGAAAGGTGATATAATTATACTCATGATAGCTAATCTCTATGTTCTAAATAATGCACGTGAAGCTTTAACCTTTTCAAATTCGTTACCGGAACAAGCAGAATACTCGTAAGGCGACAAGACAATAGTTAAAATTTTCATCTTGCTTTAAGGTATAAAGTGCCTAATGAAAAACACCACTTTCTAGCCATACGAAATGTATCAAATTACACACACTTGTAAATACACTTCACATAAGTTGATTCACCGTGCCAGATTTCAAGATTTTGCTTCAAGAAGAAAATAATTTACAAATATCATTTTACTCTATATTCATATGCAAGGGAGGTAATTTTGAACATTTTTTGTCAAATATTTCCATAAATATGCATTAATTCAAAATTCTAAACCGTACAAAATGCTTATATTTGTATTTGGAATGGAAATGTAACCACTGGTGGTGAACTCGGACAAAGCGAGGAACATTTTTCATGAACACAAGGTACAGATACTTCATGTCACATCCGGATTTTTGTAAACAATACACGTGGTATTTTGTTTTACTTCTCTTTCCGTCTTTTTTTAAAGGATGCCTTCAAATGGAAGTTACTAAGGTATGTAGATATGATTTATAATACGCACGAAAATATCAGTTTTATCGATCATTATTTTCAAATGTTATAAACGGATTGCAAGTGCACAAAGCGCATATTGAGATCATGTGGGTTGATCTTAATCGCCCGAACGAAATGGTACGATATCACTGTTTATGTTTATCAACTTGCATTGCAAGTAAACAAAAAAGACATATAAATGTACAAATAAAGGCTGTAAATGGCAGTTTTTGGTGTCATGTGATTGAAAATCATTGTGCGGTTTCTTCGTGACAACGTTACAGCATGTTTGCGATGTTATCTTTTCCAGCTACGGTGTTTTATGACCACATGTTTGATAAATTAATCGATTGCACTGGACTTAACGGCACATTTAAACATTTATTCGGTAATATCGCACTGATTTGAGCATCTAACCATAGATTTCATCATCATCATCATCATCATCATCATCATCATCATCATCATCATCATCACCATCATCACCATCATCATCATCATCATCATCATCATCATCATCATCATCATCATCATAATAATCATAATAATCATCATTTTTATCGTTGCCTTGGAGTTTCACCGGTAAGATTTTCGTTATGCCTTCTTAAATTTGGTACAGGTGGAGAATAAGCTATTAAATGAGAACAAGATGGATCTTGATCAGACAGTGCACATGCAAAGTCTGATCTGGATCCATGTTGGTCGCAAAAGCCTAAATGAACGTTTCCAGATCTATACTGTAATGTTTGTCATTACCATTATCACCATTTATTCTAAGGAGGATCCACTGTTTCACACATCCCAGGCCCGTACGAACAGGGGGACTCTGGAGCCGCCCCCCCATAGTTGGCAAAAATGCCGAATTTTCATCATTTCACATTTAAAACTTATGGCAAATCTAATTTAGCCCCCCCCCCAATATTAGACACTGGCCCAGACAGGGCCCATATGGAATTGCTTTCTACGGGCATGCATTCTAAAGTATACTAACGGGAAAAGTTAACTGTGTGCATTTCCTTTTCAATTAACACCTTGACTGCATACGGTACATGAATAAAATTTTACAAATGCACATTTAATCTTTTACTTTCAATATTTGTCAATGTATTACTATACTTGTTATTACCGTAACAATTCATGAAAGTGGATAAGGATAAGATTCGCTTTTACAAGACATTTTCGAGTGTGAACACCGTTGGTATTAATACATGCTATGCAATTGTCCTTAGAAAACAATAGATGCTGTCTAACCCACTGAAGGTAATGTTGTCAATAACATCGTAGCAAGACTATGGGTATCGCAAGACGTCTGAAACGGATGGTCTAATCCGTTAATCAGCCTCTACTGCTGATAGAACTCAACTCAGGAAGCAATCTAGTCTATCTGTAACGTTTGCCTTTTTCTGTCGATTTCACAGGTAGTCGTTCCGATAATGGTTGTCTTGTCGGAATGACGTCACGTGTAGACGTTGGATGTGTTGGAATCGTCTCAAAATTGTAGCATGGCAAATAAATCGAAAACAGTCTAATTAATGGGGTAATTCGACTGTTTTCGATTTACTTGCCATGCTTCAATATCTTGTATTTATTTCGGTACATTTATGAATAATCCTAAAATTGGCGACCATTTGCATTAGACAAGTGGCTACTTTCTTATGACGGGGAGTATATTTGTGCTACTATAATTAAATCCATTTGTTTCAATATTTTAGATTTCTTAAAGATAAGATGTTAAAAAAAGACGTCTCACTACATTTTTCCTGAAACAAAAGTTTACGCTCATGATCTGTTTTCATGACTTTATAACATCGCCGCCAAACAATACGACGTCGTTCCCACGTTTTGTGTAATTGACGTTGAAGTGCGTATAGCAAACATTGAATCAAAAGAAGAATAGATCTATACTGAAAATAATTTGGCTCCTTTTTTCTTAATATTTTTCTTTCATATTTTCTTAATTAGTACACACATTTTAACTTCTCAACATATAAAATCAATGTATTTTGACATCTAGAGCAGTCAGCTAGACAAATTGGCGGACGAGTAGAAAAACGGACGGACGGGCAAACGAAGCACTATCTATATGGTGGTCATTACTGAAAGCCTTCTAATTGGGGGCTGCAATACCAGATAGGCCTATTGTTTTGGAAATGATTATTGTATACCATTAATTCGTCTTTGAAAAAGAATAAATTTTATCTACTACGGTATATATAGACCTAGTGACGTTTTTTCGGACAAACACTAGTGCTTCGTCGGCGTAAATCTAAAACGTCACAAACTCAACTTTATTGAAGCTGCAGTTACGGGATTGTATAACAACACCTACGATTTATCCATATTTAACCGAAAACCCATTCTATTGTTAGGACAAAAGTCATTGCAATTCGAACAGCCATTGAAAATGTTCACGGTATCATAAATAAACCGTACAAGTCCCCTTCAAAAAACGTTAACTACGATTTTCACATCGGAAAAAACTTCTACTCCAAGAATTGTAATACCAATTTCAGAATCAGTCAGAGAAATAAAATAACAAAACTGACAATAGCCTCTAAGTGTCTCTCCGATTCGTCCATATTGTTTTGGGCGGATAAACACGTGCAAATCGTTGTGTATAACTCATCGGCTATAAAGTGGTAGTTGTATACAAACACTTTACGCCTTGTTGTTGATAAATGGCCCAACACAAACACTTCCTCTTTTGGGAATGAAATAAGTAGGACATTAATTCGCTCGTATAGCTTACGATAAATGGTTTGGTAAATGTTAAAACTATATGTTTGGTTTTTAGTGTTTGTATACAACTCTACTTTTATAACCGATGAGTTATACATGCTCAAACTAGCAAAACTGGTTTTTAAACGCGCATTTAAACATGAAGTATCTGTACCTTGTGTTCATGAAAAATGTTCCTCGCTTTGTCCGAGTTCACCACCAGTGGTAACACAGTTTAGGAATTACTGGCACTTTTCAAATTTCGCCGCTGGCTTTTTGGTGCTAATTAGGCCCTTTTTACCTTAAAATAGACATCAAAATACACTGGACACTCGTTGTGTCGAAGTCAGAGGGACATCGGAAAAGCATCGACTTATCCGGAGTTCGACTTATCCGATTTTGTCCAGTTTAAACTGAAGTGGCATTTGGCCATTTTTGTTGCTCGTCAAGTGCATTCCAAATTGAAATATAGTAGGAAAAGGAAAGAAATTGCTCGAAACGAGCAATTTCTATCCATTTACTATTAAATTTCAATGGCTATCCTTATTTCGAAATTACATTGTTTCAATGGCGGGACTAGACTTTCACTTCGACATCCGATGTCGAGATTACGAGTGTCGACTGTATTGATGGAATGTGAGAAAATGCTGTTCATCTGCATTTTCGTGTTTGTCTCAGTATTTGATCTATTCGGTACATCAAAACCAAACTTTGTTGGGAAAACTCGACTGCAAAACAAAATCTTTATTTTTTACGTATTAAAGAAATTTGTTGCATCTGCCGGTCTAGTCTGGTGCAATTTCGATTTCCAATACACCAAATTAACAACATGTAATATGATCAATCTCCTAAACATGAACAGATTCTCTCCTCTGTGTACGCTTTCTGGAAAACTGTTGTTAAGATTGCTTTGCTTGAACACTCTTAAATATCTAAAATTTAAAAATCATTGTTTATATATAATAATATTATATACATTTGAGCCAGGATCTGGAAAAAACGTCCTTTAAGGCTTTTGAGCCCAACATAGATCCAGATCTGGCTGTGCATACGCACAGTCTGATCGGGATCCATATTGTTCTCCAATAGCTTCTTCGTGACCTGTAGTAACTTATAGAGAGCAGCATGGATGCATATTGAACTGTATTTGACAACAGGCTGATCTTGAAACTCAATTTTGAAAAATGCTATAAGGGACGTTTTTTCCAGATCCTGGCTCATTTATAATTGTACATATATGTGTGACTAACGTTTCCTTTACAAAGATCACGTTTCAAATCGACATAATTCTGAATTTGGGGAAAACAGCAAAACAAAAAGTGTATAAGAAATCGTGGCAAGCATTGGGAGAATGCAAATTCAATACTTTCTTCTTGCATTTGAGCAAAGATCTGGAACCATTATAGCATTTCCAGTTTCCAAATCAACATGTTTTCAAATGCAGTCTGATAAAGGTCAATGCTGCTAATTGTAAATTGCATATCTGCTTAAATGCCTTAACGTATACAACCCATCAATAGCACTGAGGGGCCAGAGGCGAATTTTGAAAAGTGCCAGTAATTCCTAAACTGGGTTACATTTCCATTCCAAATATAAACATAAGCATTTTGAACGATTTAGAATTTTGAATTAATGCATACTTACGGAAATATTTGACAAAAATGTTCAAAATTACCTCCCTTGTAGATGAATATAGAGTAAAATAATATCTGTCAATTATTTTCTTCTTGAAGCATAATCTTGAAATCCGGCACGGTGAATCACGTTATGTGAAGTGTATTTACAAGTGTGTTGGCTAGAAAGTAGTGTTTTTAAATGGTGGGTCATATACCTTAATGGACCATTTTTCTAGACCCTGGCCCATTTCAATGTGCTCTCCAAGCTTTGATTGTGAGGCACTTTAAAAGCAAGAATTTGGGAAAGGGGTTTGGCGTTTAGAAACGTTATGATTCAATTGCGAAAATATGCACATTCTGATTTTTTGCTTTTCTCTCAATGTTTCCAATGATACTTCACATGCTTAACACGTTCAGCATGTATTTTGTTCCAAGTTTATGCTGCTTTGGAAAGTATTATTAGACGAGTATTGATCTATGGCAACTTGCTGATAATTACTAGTATAAAAAAAACTTGTTAATGGCGTTTCCAATATCATTTTATGCTATAACAAATTGTCTTTTGCACATTTTGATGAGATAATCATAGATTGTTGTCCAGACCATTTTTTACGTTTTTTTCTCTAGATCTTTTCGCGTAACGTTTCCAAAGTATGGAAACGTACGGAAGCTTTAAATGGACACCGTGGTGTGAATATAATATGGTAAATTTCGTGTTGTTGCAAGTCGACTTGTGTTGTTATAACGCGACATGTCTTCTTATTTAAGTGAATATTTGTGACCCCTATATAATTTTGTACACATATATTTTCACGTAAAAATGTGAATATTTCGTAAGTCGATATAATTCTAATAAACTTTTGACATAAATTATGTGATCAAAGCTCTACTACATAATCAAGTAGTTGTACTTTTTTACAACAAAAACACACCTTCTGAATTAAGAGACATTGTAAAAGTCGAATAAATCACTTGAATATGATTACGACATGTCTTTATGGTGTAGATAAATGATTAGAATAATTCCAATTTATCTCAATGAAAGAATCATTTTTAAAGAATGGAAGCTGTACACTGCAGCATGGAAAATATTGAAGCAAAAGGAGAAAATGCTTATTATAATCATTTTCTTCTTTTGTCTCAATGTTTTCCCAAACCTTTCCTAATAGGGACGTGAAAACCCGGTCATGTTCGGGAAGGGGTTTAATATATTTTTTAGATTTTTTGGAATTTCATATTTTCTGTTTCCAACCAGTTTTGAGCTCCACTGCCCGAAGGCCAGCGAGCTATTGTCATGGCGTTGTGTCCGTCGTGCGTCCGTGCGTGCGTCCGTCCGTTAACTTTTATCTAAACATCTTCCTCCTCTTATACCAGTGGGCCAATTTTGAACAAACTTGGCAAAAATGTTCCTTGAGTGACTCTTTTCAAAACTTGATCGCGAATTTGATTCATCAAAAATGTGGGCGTGGCAGGGCTGGGCTTATCAGACTTAGAGAAATCATAAGAAAATTCTTTAAAAATCAACCATTGGGCCAATTTGAACCAAACTTTGCAGGAATGTGCCTTGAGTCATTCTTTTCAAAATGTGTTCACAATTTTTTCAATTTGTCAAAAAATGTGGCCGTGGCAGGGAGAAAGGGGCTTATCAGACTTAGAGAAATCATAAGAAAATTCTTTAAAAATCAACCATCGGGCCAATTTGAACATCAACCATCAGGCCAATTTGAACCAGACTTTGCAAGAATGTTCTTTGAGTCTCTCTTCAAAATTTATTCACAATCTTTTACATTTGTCAAAAAATGTGGGCGTGGCAGGGAGGAAGGGGCTTATCAGACTTAAAGTAATCATAAGAAAATTCTTAAAAAATCAAATAGTGTGCCCAATTATTGAACCAGACTTTGCAGGAAGGATCCTTGAGTCTCTCTTTTCAAAATTTGTTCACAAATTCTTACATATGTCAAAAAATGTGGGCATGGCAGGGAGGAAGGGGCTTATCATACTAAGAGAAATCATAAGAAAATTCTTTTAAAATAAACCATTGGGACAATTTTATTCAAATTTGACAGGAAACTTCCTTGAGTGATTCTTCTCAAAAATTTTACATTTGTCAAAATATGTGGGCATGGCGGGGAGGAAGGGGCTTACTTAGAGAAATCATAAGAAAATTCAGAATTGGAAAAACCATGAAATAATTCGGTAAAAATAAACCAATGGGCCAATTCAAACCAAACTTGTCAGAAATTTCCCTTATGTGACCCTTTCCAAGATTTGGCTGTGTAAGGCTTACAAGAAATCATGGGATAATTCTTCCACTTTAGCCAGTGGAGCGATTCAGGCCCTCTTGGGCATCTTGGTCATGGATTTCAATTCTTTTAGCGATTTTCAAAAGGGACCACCCGAGGAGTATTTCTGGCAAGTTTGGTTGATTTTGGCCCAGTAGTTTATTAGGAGATGTCATTTAAAGAAATTGTTGACGCCTGAATGACACACAGACGCCGGTCATTGATCGATCACAATAGCTCCCTTGAGCACTTCGTGCTCAGGTGAGCTAAAAACTTGAGTACAAACTCATGAGAACATGCTCAAGTTCAATGGAAAACTCTTCAACATTGAAGGGTATTCACTTAAAGTTCACGTGGGTTTCAGCATAGTGCTCCGATTTGAGCCTGAGAACGTACTAAAGTTTTTCTTTTCGAGAAACCGGGGCCAGGCCCCGGTTTCTCGAAAAAACTGAAGTACGTTCTCATGCTCAAATTTGAGCACCGTGTTCAAAATGCACGAAATCCACGTAAAATTCAATCGAATACCCTTCAAGTTTTTTTTCGCGAAACCAGGGTCAGGTCTTGTTTGTGAAAGGGTAAACCCATTACCAAACAGTGAAATTTGAGAATTATCCAATACAAAAATTTTGCAGACTATAAATTTAAAAGAACAAAAAATTATGTTTTTTTTTTTTCAACTTTCTGGATAGCAAAAATTGTGCGAAATGTAGAAATTACTTATGAAAAGCAATTTCTTAATTTATCATGGTGCTTTTCAAAGCCTTTCATCATTTGGGGCATCAAAAGGTATCGTAATGTGGAAACAGTTTAATTAAAACTTACACATACAAATAAAAAGTTACAGACACAAGTTGATTAACACTTTGCCAAATGACACAATTTTAGGGTAATCAAACTTAAAAGCTGCTGCAGAAGGCAAAATAAATGTTGATAAAGATAACATTTGTGTATAATAAAGTGCAAAAGATATTCAGACAAAAGAAGAAAATGCTGATTATTAGCATTTTCTTCTTTTGCCTCAATGATTTCCAAAGCCTATTCTCTTAGGGACATGGAAACCAGGTCTTGATTGGGAGAGGGTTAAAACACACAAGAGTGCCTTGTTGTTTAGAAAACATTGAGAATAAAGGCCTGGTCATATACATTGCCACATCCACATCACATCCTAAAGCATTCTGCTTTGATGACTTCGTCCTTTCACAAACAAGACCTAGTTTGTGAAAATATTGACAAAAAAGAAGAAATTACTAAAAATCAACAGTTTCTTCTTTTACATCAATATTTTCTGTGATATATTGTAAACAAATCCTACATCTAACAATATTCAAATTGTTGTCTGTAACAGTTTTAAAACTATTTTTGTGTGGTTTGGGAAAGGGCTAGTACATTGGAGATGCTCCATCAGTGGTTAGAAAGTGAATGTGTGTGCTGACTGGGTCTTTACACAAAATGATAAAAAGCTGATTTTCATAAAAAACGTTTTGAAACAAGAGTGCCATTGTCACAATATACGCCGCCACTTTGTTGCTGTTTCATGAAAAATACTATATATAGACACTTTTAATTTTGACGGAACATTTGCCGACTACTCTTTTAAATTGTCAAGTTCAAACTGTCTCAGAACCTTAGGAGGAGTTGCGTTCATAAGAAAGTTTCAAAGGGGCATAACCCAGGCAAAAACATTGAACCCAAAATCCTTACGTCATGCACATCTGTCAATAATTGTGATAACATTGACCAAGTTTAATAAAATCTGGCCAAAAACTTAGGAGGAGTTGCGCTGACTGGAAAAAATTCAATGGGGCATAACTCAGGCAAAAATCATTGAACCTTAAAATCCCTTTTTCTTGCACATCTACCAAATAAGGTGATATTATTGTGCAAGTTTCATAAAGATCCAACCAGAAGTTTAGGTGGAGATGCCCTCACAAGAAATATGGACGTTCATACGTAAGTACGTACATACATACAGACGAAGAAGATGACGCCAATTTACGTTTATGAAAATTCGCGATCCGTTTGACGTTTTGTTAGCTCCACTGGCCGAAGGCCAGTGGGGCTTATGTCATGGTCCTGTGTCCGTTGTTCGTCCGTCCATCCGAGCGTCCGTGCGTAAACATTTTCTTTAAACATCTTCTTCTCCAAAACTACTGGACCAATTTTAACCAAACTTAACAGGAATCTGCCTTGTAAAAACCTCTTCCAAATTCCTTCAAAACATGAATTCCGTGCAGAACTTGAATTTTAATTAATTAAATTGAATTAAATTTTCGAAAAATCTTTAAAAATCTTCTTCTTAAAAATATTGGACCAATTTCAACCAAACTACACAGGAATCTTCCTTACATAAACCTCTTCTAAATTCCTTAAAAAATAAATTCCATGCAGAACTTGAATTTTAACTAATTGAATTAAATTAAATTTTCGAAAAATCTTTAAAAATCCCCTTTCTTCAAAACTACTGGACCAATTTCAACCAAACTACACAGGAATCTTCCTTACATGAACCTCTTTCAAATTCCTTCAAAAAAATTAAACTCGGTGGGGAACTTAAATTTAATTTAAATGAATTGAATTAAATTTTCGAAAAATCTTTAAAAACCTTCTTCTCAAAAATATTGGACCAATTTCTACCAAACTTCACAGGATTCTTCCCTGCATGAACCTCTTCCAAATTCCTTAAAAAAAATAAATTCCTTGCAGGACTTGAATTGTATTTAAATAAATTAAATTTTCGAAAAATCTTTAAAAGTCTTATTCTCCAAATCTATTGGACCAACTTCACCAGAATTTTCCTTGCATGCATCTCTTCCGAATTCCTTCAAATAAATAAATTCCGTATAAAACTGAAATTTTAAATAAATTAATTGAATTAAATATTAAAAAAAAAAAACTTTAAAAATCTTCTCCTCCAAAACTACTGGACCAATCATAAGCATACTTTACAGGAATCCTTCTTGCATAAATCTCTTTCAAATTCTTTCAAAGAAATAAATTCCGTGCGGAACTGAAATTTTAATTAGATTAATTGAATTAAATTTTCCAAAAACCTTCAAAAATGTTCTTCTCTAAAACGCCTGATTGGATTTCATTTTAATTTTGCCTAAATGTTCAATGTACAGTTCTTTATTAGATTCTGTGGTTTTTTGTATATCGGATGAAAAACTAGACCTCTATTGTATTCCTTGAAGAATTTCGTAGTCTTAGAGTGTTAAATCTAAAAGTCAGAGGAGCGTTTACAGGGCCATTATAGCCCTCTTGTTCTCATATAAGGGAGTATGTCGTCATAATTTTGTCTACTACTATCACATTATGAAGGCATCTTTGTGCAGATATGACGGGTTAATGAAATTCCGTATGTGGTACATCGACTTGTACATATACACATTACCCTATTAAACATTCATGTCGACTTGATATTTGTCGTCATGTCAATTTTGTCGATATTTTACAAGTGAACATATTTATTATTTGATTTTGTCCTCATAAAACATGTCGTAATGTGTACAAAATGTAGAAAAATATCGAGAAAACTATGTGGCTTTGTTGTGTTATAAATGAACAAGTCATCATATTTATGTGGACCATAACCGTCATTATATTCACACCACGGTGTCCATTTAAAGCTTCCGTAGAAACGTATATGGTACACCCTGATGATGTCATTGGGTGCGAAGATGTGTGCTTATAGGACGACATGGTCACACCAAGTTGTCATAAAATTTAAAGAATAATATGATAATTTGATCATGACGTATTAACAGAACACGATTTGTTGTCTTAATCTGATCATTACTCAATAACAGAACTCGACTTGTCGTCTTAAAATAAAACGACATAACTACATAATAACGTATTTTGTAAAAACTGCTATGTTGACTATGCTCGTTGTTTATGGCTTTATGACTTGCTATAGGTCGAGATGTCGGATTTAACTGCCTTGTCATTTTTTGTTTTAGACGACAAGTACAGATCAACAAAACAACGTGTTAACTGAACAACATATTAAATGAAGTCAACATATTTCACACATGGACACATCTTACCAAGACCTTTCACAATTGACCATGACCTTGGACTTTGTGACCTTGACCTTGGAGTCTGACCTACTTTTAAAAAACTTTAACCTGGCCGATATATCATGTCCTTTTACACATACAGCCTTGATATTTGACACTTGGAAACCTCTGACCAAGACCTATCACATACGACTATGACCTTCGACCATGTGGCCTTGACCTTGAAGTTTGACCTACTTTTAAAAAAATTAAACTGGGCCTATATCTTATGTGCTATTACACATACAGCCTTGATATTTGACATATGGACACCTACGACCAAGACCTTTCACATTTGACCATGACCTTGGACCTTGTGACCTTGACCTTGGTGTTTGACCTACTTAAATAATACATTAACGTTGTCTATATTTCATGTCATTTTACATATACAGCCTTGATATTTCACACATGGTCACTTCCAACCAAGATATTTCACTTTTGACCATGACCTTGGACCTTGACCTTGGAGTTTGACCTACTTTTAAAAAACTTAAACTAGGCCTATATCTCATGTCCTGTTACCTATACAGTCTCAATATTTTACACATGGACACCTCCTACCAATACCTTGCACATTTGACCATGACCTTGGCCTGTGTGACCTTGACCTTTGATTTTTACATACTTTTAGAAATCTTTAACCTAGCCTTTATCTTATGTCCTATTACACCTACAGCCTTGATATTTCACACATAGACACCTCCTACCAAGACCTTTCACATTTGACCATGACCTTGAATATTGCAACCTTGACCTTGGAGTTTGAACTACTTTTAAAAAGACTGAAACCAGACATATATATCATGTCCTTTTACACCTTGATATTTCACACATGGACACCTCCAACCAAGACCTTTCACATTTGACCATGACCTTAACCTTGGCATTTGGCCTACTTTTAAAAACTTTAACCTGGCCTATGTTTCATTTCACTTTTACATATACAGCTTTGATATTTCACACATAGATACCTCCTACCAAGACTTTTCATATTTGACCATGACCTTGGACCTTGTTAACTTGACCTTGGACTTTGACCTACATCAAATGTAGGCCCTAAAGGGGGCATTTTTGTCGTCGTAGGTTATGACGCAAAGCTGATATTAAATGTTCAAGAAGTGGAAATATATATTCCAGATGCTTGATTACCACGTGAATGCGACTTGTTTCTTTTTGACAAAAATATTGATGTAGGAAAGAAATAAAGGGTTTTTGTCAACATGCCTACTAAAACTAGATAAGTCAGGGAAGATCGATGTACAAATTATGTGGATAAGATGACAAAGCATACGTCGACATGACATATTTTAAAATAATGATGCACTAACTTATGTCGGAAAGATTAGTTTACGTAGACAACCGGTAGAGTTAATTTTCTTTTGTTATCATGACAAGTCGACTTACCTGAAGTCGACTTTATCATTTTATCAGGGTGTACCATATGCGTTTCCATAGTATCAGACAGACGGAGTCTTATTATTTCGTCGTTGCAAAACGATTAAATAAAGATGACATTTTATCTAGTAAAGTTGTGCTCGGTGCGATACGGTATATCTGAGGTGTAAACATTCAACAGTGTAGAATACAAGGAGACTTGAACTGGTAATTTTCCCTTGTATAACAAGTCTCGATTATAACCTACATTAACCCTTTCCCAAACGACAAAATTTTAGGGTGATTCACTGCAAAAAATGACACAAATGACCAAATGGATGTTATTAAAGATAGAATTTGTGTAAAATATGGAAAAGAAAATATTGATACAAAAGGAGAAACTGCTGGTTATCAGCAGTTTCTTCTTTTGTTTCAATGTTTTCTCAAGCTTTTTCAATTAGAGACGTCAAAACCAGGTCTTGTTTGGGAAAGGGTTAAAGAAACAGTCAACGAAAACGTTGATCAAAAAAGAAGGCAATACGCGTAATAATACGCATTATATTTCTGTTTTCCCTCAATGAAACCTACTAAAAGGATTGTTTCGGATAGGGTAGATCAAGTCAAATAAATTCATGAATCATGGAAATTTCAAAATGTAAAGCGATTGTTCAAGCAGTTTTTTTTTTTTTTTTTTTTTTTCATTTTTTTTTTTTTTTTTATTTTTTTTTGAATGATAATGACCAAACAATATTTTTCATATTGTAGCACCGCTTAGGTTTATGCAAAAAACAATGTGAAGACCATATTTTCCTTTAATTTCAACGATCTTTTCCTCATTTTGCTTTTTCTAAAATGTACTTGATCATTTAAGTACATAGTTTGTCTTTTTGGGGAGGTTAAATTGCTTTGATAACGAAATTATAAAAATCCGATTTTATGTAACTAGAATCCCACAATTTTGCCCTTAGTTTTATCGTATCTTTAAATTAGCTGCGTTTGAATGATTGTGTGTGTGTGTGTGCAGGATTTTAATTTACATTTCGAGATTTTCAAAATTTGAAAAGGAATCACATGTATTTTATTCAAGTAAGAAGTTTTTATATAATCGATAAGGTTCAAAACTGCCATAACTACTACTTGTTCAAGTCTCATTTAGCTAACTTAGTCTATCTTATGAAAAATTATTCCCTCAAACCACTCATTTGATCCTATTGTCATTTAGCTTGAAGACAGCCCATTTTTTAGATTCATCGAAGAAATTTTGATTGGATAAAACATGACCGTTTCAGACGGGGCTTATTTTAGCTATGGGAAACAGTATGATTAAAAATGTCCTTTTTTCTCTTCCAAAACTGATTGATGGATTTCATTGTATTCTCTGTATTCTCTTAGATTAGTAGATTCCTTTAAAGTGACATTCACATATATTTTTTCATAAATTTTTACTTTTATTTTGATCTGAAAGAGCATATTTTCTTATGAAAATTCTGAAAACTTCAAGCCAAAATATTGTACCCTTTATGAGAAATATATATTATGTTTGTGCTAGAATTAAACTAGAAACATTTTTTTGTGAACAACGATTCATATTCATATGGAATTAGTCGTTTCTGTCTCGACTATACAGGCGTATTTCGCTTATAGATAACAACTTCAAAATACTGTTACAGAATCTTTTTTTGATTTAAAGATAAATATCCTGTAAGTTTATCTTTGGTTGTGAAAAGTTTCCGCTTACAAGCCATAGTACAACTTCATTTAGACAAATCGTCCTACCTTTAGCGACCTTTATTTATCTATGGCCTTCGAATGAAAATGCACACGTTTAAGGTTTACAGACCCTGAAAAAATCACCACTTTTTAGCTGTACGAAATGCATCAAATTACACACACTTGTAAATTCACTTTAGATAAGTTGATTCACCGTGTCGGATTTCAAGATAATGCTTCAGGAAGAAAATAATATACAAATATCATTTTACTCTATATTCATTAGAATGGGAGGTAATTTTGAACATTTTTCTCAAATATTTCCATAATAATGCATTAATTCAAAATTCTAAACCGTTCAAAATGCTTATGTTGTATTTGGAATGGAAATGTAAAGCAATTTAGGAATTACTAGCACTTTTCAAAATTTGCATCTGGGTCATTGGTGCTTTTGAGGGTTTGGATACCTTAATTTATCTTTCGAGTGATCGAAAACGTGATTCGCGTCCTTATTTGCACGTTACTGATTAGCATTGGCGAGGAACGTCCCATCGTATAATGAAAACGAATAAACGAATGACCTGGGCTTGGTACTTTTAAATTAAATTTCCAAGTTAAATTTATGCAAGGCGTATGAACAAAGTATGTACGTAAATAGATGAAAATTGGACTTTAATGTACACAGTCGTTTCTTATTTTTTTGTTGTTGTTATTATCATTTTAATGATCTTGATTGTCTCGAAAAATGACCTGGCAGAGCATCTCTAGCTATTAGCTAGAGATGCTCTGACAGGTAATTTATCGGTACATTTGAACATATATCCAACTACAATTTGTATTTCCATATTGATTATAGGCATGGTTTGTTGACTACGTAAACGCGAGAGAGTGACAATGGTACTACATAATCAGGAAAGCGATCATAAGTCGGACAATAATAGTGAAGTTATTGAGACGGGCGATAACAACACGGATAGGGATTCTATTGATATCGCCTTAGAAACACAAGCCGATAACCTTAAAAATGACACAGCAACTAGGTTAAATGAAAATGGTGAGCAAGCAATATGGAAGAAATCGGGAAAAAATGGTGAAAAAGAAATGTTCAAAATGGTAAATGGAGTAAAGGAGGACACGTGCAACCGTTTGGATCCGAAATACGATCATAAGCCAGCAATGTACAGAGACATTGTGAACGATCAAGCAAATAGTGATTTCCCAAAACAAGAATCTGAAAGCGCGGGTGAAGCTAATGATACTCGAATATTTATTGAAAGTGGCGGTGTTACTACTCAACAGTCACGAGACGTCGTCGACGATGAAACAGCAGACACAGTTGTTGGAGAATCTGAAATGCCGATCGACAGAGGCTGGGCTTGGTTAGTCATGCTGGGTAAGTTCAAATCTTTGCATGATCCTTGCATATTACGCGAACAATATTTTCCACAACGAAATTAATAGAAGACTCGATTATTACGCACACAAAACAGCGTTAATACACATGTATGCCTATTGCAATGTATTAATTCGAGACATAACGAACCGATGACAGTAAATACTGTTGTCTATCTGTATTGCTTGCCCAGAATAACTAAAGCTTTGAATTTCTTCATAGGAAACGACAGTCCAAAATGTCATGATAATTATTTGGTATTAACCCTTTCCCAAACAAGACCTGGTTTTGACGTCCCTGATAGAAAAGGCTTGGGAAAACATCGACACAAAAGAAGAAACTGCTGATAACCAGCAGTTTCTCATTTTGTCTCAATATTTTCTGTCTATATTTTACACAAATCTTATCTTTGATAACATGCATTTTGTCATTTGTGGCAGTTTTTGAAAATTTTGGAAAAGGGTTAAAATATAGTCGATTACCGGTGAGTTTTTTTTAATATAAGACTTATGGTGGCATCTGGCTCTAAGAGTGTATTCTATCTCTAGCATAACCTAAGGTTGTCCACGTCTATACGTATCCGATTCTATTGGGGGTGACGTCGTAAACATTCGGCAGCGGAACGTTTCACTGCCGAATGTTTACGACGTCGCCCGAATAGTTCCGACGCCGCATTAATCTCATAATGGGTAAACTTGTGTAAGATTTTTTTGAAAATTCAGCAGGAAATCATTTAATTTCCATTTCAAAAGCAGATGAGAAATATTTCTAAAAACATCCTATGGGTAAATTTGAATGTACCAATTGATACATTCAAGGAGACTATAGTTATGCATATAATTATGCACAAAACTAAAGTCTCGTAGAATGCATCAATTGGTCCATTCAAAAGTATATAGGCCCTAACTATAAACGATTAGCTAGACATTTTATGTTTATATTCACCAGGTACAATGCTGGAGATGACGATTATTGTTGGTACTCTGAAGTCGGCTGGTATCATCTTTGTGGCGTTCCAGGAGCGATTTAATTCTACGTCATCCATGACGTCATTGATTTCGACGGTTCAAAATGCAGTGTTCAGTTTAACAGGTGGGTAAAGCTTATCCCTATAACCCTTTCCTACAACAACCCTTGGTGTGTACTTATAAATCTTGCGTCTACGTTTTTAAATTCTCTGAAGACGCACGATTAATAAGGACACACGTTGGGTTATAAAGAGGCTTATGTGTACATGTCATGTTCTAAAAGACGCAGACTAATCGTAGAAAGAATTGTCTGGCCAATAGGTGTGCTAAGTTCTTTGCACGACTATGCCTACATTTTAGACTCAGGCTGCTCGCCAAAGCATGTACACGGTGGATAATCACGTGATAGAATATTTTCAGAAAATCGTCAATAAATTTGTAATTACTAGACCGATTTGAAATCGGTTTGAAGCAGAACACGTGGTTGTTTTTTTTTTAATGGACGGATAAAAGTTGTTTAAGATAAACCAACATTTTGGTTTATCTTTAATAACTTTTTTATCAGTTGATTTTTCAAAAATCCAACATGTCCAGCTTATTCCTGGTAATTTTCCACCTTCTCTGCTTCAAACTGAATTCAAATTGGTAAAGTATTAAAAAAGAGTTTGAAGGTTATCGGAAATTCTGAGTCACGTGATTATTCACCGTGATGTACGGCCAGTTGTAAGAGTATCTTTATAAGCAATGACAGAAACAAAAACTTGTAGATTTAGAACAAATACGTAATGATACAAAATAAAAACATACAAGTAATAAAAGTAACTACAATGGTTGAAATGGTAATTAACAACTGAAAAGATTCATCTGGCTTTTCTATATTATGATTATGCTCTTTAGCAATAGGGTGCTGTAAAATATAATAGCAAATCCCATGTTTATCAAACTAACTATTTGTTCGTTATTATCTATGTCGAATTCAATCTATACTAAAAAGCAAATTATGAAAGTGTTTATTGCACAATTATACTCGGTGGATAACCCACGTAACTTTTTGGAATCGTTCCCACAGAAAACCGCCCGCTTCAAGGTATGTTTTGTTTAATTCATCGGCTTATACTATACATATTTTGAAGACAACAATCTAGTGGTTGTTTAAATATTCAAGCAAAAGGCCTGAACAGATCGCTGCATTCGGAGCAGAGTGAAATAGAATCGGACAT
The DNA here is from genome assembly GCA_963680895.1 of Fragum sueziense. Lineage (NCBI taxonomy): Eukaryota > Metazoa > Mollusca > Bivalvia > Cardiida > Cardiidae > Fragum > Fragum sueziense. The sequence continues at coordinate 41,403,223 of OY804607.1, read as the reverse complement.
GGTGTATAGGGTGCACTTTATGTCATCACAATCTACAGAGTTTAAGCTGAGAATTTAAACAAAGCATACTTTGAAGCAAACGGTTTTTACTTGGGTTATCCACCGTGTTATATGACTTTATTATTTCCCTATAATTCATAAATCCTAAAATACAATAGACAATAGACAATACTTTATTGACGTAAACTTTTTACAGTTTCTTGTCAAACAACAATAATGTAAGCAAACAAAAGCAACACGTGATCAAATAGTTATAGACAAATATCTCAATCATAGTATATGGAAGAGAAGCAGATGAAAATTCAGTAAATATGAAGCTGTATGTAATTTTATCATACAGTTTGTATATGATATAAAATTTCAATCCTCCGGACAAAAGCCTCTTTAATAAATTTTGACAAATTAATTAGACTGTTCTTATTAGAGTTATTGAACATCAAAACAAGCTAATGCATATTTGGACGAATATAAAACTTTCTTTTAAGATAATTTCTCCGTAATTCTGAATATGCATCACAAATAAAAAGAAAATGGAATTCACCTTCGATTTCATTCGAATTGCATATCTGACAAATTCTTTGATTTCTTTCAATTCTGTTATTTCCATGTCTCCCTGATTCAATTCTAAGACAGTGGGATGAAAGACGAAGTTTAGCAATATAAGTGAACAATTTGTAAGGTAATAAGTTTAAAAAAAATCAATTCCATTGTGGCATTTGGGTCATTTTCAAAAAATATGCACTTTTCAGTGGCGGTAAAGATAAAAATGAACAAGTTAATTTTATCTTTCTCTATACTTTATTTGCTGCTTATATCCTTTAAGAATATGTTTCAAATAATAAGCAGATGATATTCAAGCTATTTCTTTGAAAAAAAAAGAAAAAATGATAACTTTCACGTGTCAGTGGTGTAACGTAGAAAAAAGGCATCATAGAAAGATCAAAACGACCATACTGTGCACATTGATGATATGTATTCATACCAAGAAGTTGACTTTTAGTTATAGAATATTTTTTGTTAATATTGAAATCCCCGGATGACAAAATTTCCAAAATTAACCTCTTAATCAAAAATAGTTTTCAACAGTAACACCAGTTACACCACTGACATCTTTAAACTATGTCAGTGGTGTAACAGTTTTAACTAAACCCTTGTTTTGTAATGATTTTGTACAATTTTATCTTGCAAAAGCATTATATCATTTCTTCAGAATGGCATAGAGATAAATTGCCATCACAAAGGAAGTACCTTCTAATAATGCTTTCGTAAAATACTGTTCTGAGCAATAATGTCAATGGTGTATCGAAATATAGTCAATGGTGTAACAAAAATGGCTATTTATGTTATATTCACGCTGCAATTTGTATATTTTCCAAATGTTTTTTGTTGCCTGTATTCCTTAGATAGTTACCTTTAAATATTACATACAAATTCTTTACTCCCCACGTATCAAATGCCCCAAAATACCATTTGTGTTACATGTTTATCGTTACTCCACTGACCGTTACACCACTGACGTATTCTTATTTTATACAGTGATACTCAAAGTAATGAAAGATATCTCTTAATTTGATGACTTCATAGACCAGGAGTTTACATGACTTTCAAAACCTCCAAATCTCATTCAAATTCAACTTTCATGTATTATGTAAAACGGCGTTACACCAATGACATGATAAAAAAGTACGGCGTCAATCTCATCCACTGTTTTGCTCCTAGAGACAGCATTTAACTACAAGCATTAGATCCGCTGCTGTCGCATGTTTTTATAAAAGTGTCGTTTTAGGAAGCAGTAGTTATTTTTCAAATTCGTCTGTTCAGTTGAATAAAATCTGGCAAAACATGTTACCGTTACGCCACTGACGCGGCGAAATATACAACATATTTTCAGCTCATAAATCTTATATTACTTCCTATCTAGTCTCATTGGATACTGCTTTTACTAATTTTTGGCTCATTTAATTCAATCATGTAATTTTCATATGAGAAAGTTTAGTAGTTTTTCTGTATTTGCTTGTGAAAGTCACAGGTACGGCGAAGTCACAGGCAATTTTGGTGATTTTTTCAGACATATGAGCACCAATTTCACTTTATCTGAAAAAAATACGCTATTTTGCTATGGATAAATATTCTAAGACTAACAGTAACTATGTATACGAAAAAAGGCGAATCACAAAACTCAAAAGTAACCTTTTCATGTAGAAATCATAGAAAAGTGCACACTTTTTGAAATTGACCCATTTAATATATTTGTAAGTTACTAATACTGTGCTATTGTTAAGGTAACCATATAAGCTTTGATGAAAATCGTCAATCAGTCTAGTTTTGAAGATTCTATAAAAACTTTTATGGTTAACACAATATGAATCTTCCCAAACATATCCTAATCCATATCTGTACAACAAATCCTTGACTTAATACAGCCATTCCGAGCGCTATCGACTAGTTATCGATATAGCGTATTAGTTAGTATATTATTGGAAAAAATCACCTTTCCCCAATAATTTGATGATTCTGCAATATTTGTTAATATATAATCGATTCACTATTAAACGAGAATAATTACAGTTGAATTGCTTTCTCAAAACAACTGAAATTATTCTCGTTTAATTGTGAATCTATTATACAAAGGATATCTACCCGTTTCATGATACAAGCTTATATATTTCGAAAATGCATCGTACATGATCATATTATCACTATGTCATAGAGTATATGGTTTTATTCTGTATCTGGATGTAGCTCCACTAGTATTATCTATTGGGATGCGAGTGACGTCATCAAGATGGCTGCTGTTCATTGGAAGCACTATCATGTGTACCGCTTACATCGTGACGTCACAGGCACGAGACATGAGGCTGTTGTTGTTCTCTCACGGTGTCCTTCAAGGTTCGTAACGTTATTGAAATCGAATGTTCTAATGTCAAAAGGTAGAACTCCCTCTCTTGATTTAACCCATTACCACACAATGACTATTTTTGACTCCCTACAAGATAATGGCTTTGAAAAACATTGTGGAAAATGAAGAAATTGCTTGTAACAAGCAATTTCTTTATTTCCCACAATTTTTTCTACCCAGAAAGATCAAAGAATGCGAAATTTCATTCAATTTATATTGTCGTCTACAGCATCTTTGAATTTGGACAAGTCCAAAATTTTGTCGTATGGCAATGGGTTAATCTACTTAACCCTTTCTCACTAGGCAAAATTTAAGACTGATCCAAATCGAAAGCTGCTGTAGAAGACATAATGGATGTTAATAAAGATTGAAATTGTGTGTGATTTAGCCAAGAAAATATTGAGGCAAAAGGAGAAAGTGCTGATTATTATAATTATTTGACTCTTACAAGTCGGCGTGAATCATCAATGTAAGAAAGCAGCTATGGGTTCGGATATTGTGGTAGTACAGGTGAGAGAAATATCAGGAATCTATGGTAAGGTGCTCTGGCCGCTGCAACATGACAATAGGTGTTGAAAGAGGCGTTAAACTTAGTTACTTTGATAATTCCTCTTTCTCTTCCAGGTATTGGTTCTGCCTTTATGCAACCAGTTGCTATTGTGACACTAGCATCTTACTTCGACAAAAAGCGTGGATTTGCCAATAGCTTTGCTGTGAGCGGTGGGTCGATAGGCGGCCTGGTGTTCGCACCAGTCTTGAATTTATTGTTAGACCAATACGGTTACCAAGGATGCTTTCTCGTAATGGCCGCTATATATCTGCATGGTTTCATTGCTGGGGCATTGTATCGACCAAAGACATTCTACGGGAAGAAAATTAAGAATACTGGAAATGAGGAATCAAAAGAACACGAACGACAATCCCTTGTCCAAGACACAACTAAAGACGATAAAAAAGATTTTGAAGGGAAGCAAGTCTACGGAATGAATGGATCCGCCAAGAAACTTCAACGTGCAAAAAGTCTTGAACAAAGGGTCATTGAAAGACAATTTTCGCAAGGTAATGATAACGTGGTAGACATTCGATTGATAAATAGTGATATTCAACTACAACGAAAAAGTGTTCGTAAACGTACGATCACTGAAACTAGTACAAAAAGTTCCTTTGTCAGTAGGCTTAGTTCTATCGACAGCGTCAATAGTTATATGTGTGGGTCCGCGTTGGACATAGCTGCCGAAGCAGAAATAGAAAATGAAAAGAAAAGAATGGGCGAAAAGAAAGGTAAAGAAAACACTAAAGTGTCTATAAATAGTCTTCTAAAAATGGTTTTTAAATCGTTCGACTTTACATTGTTTAGAAATCCAATGTTCTGCGTGCTTCAAGCCGCGAGCTTCATTATCTGTGCTAACACATCGCTAAGTGCTATTTATATCGCGCCTCACATCCGGGACATGGGCTTCCAAGTTAAAGACATAGCACTTATAGTAACGGTATGTAGCTCGACAGACGTTGTTTCTCGTATTACGATAGCTTTAATCTCAGACAGAGGATGGATGAGACGTTCTAACATAACCGCCACAACCACTCTTATAATAGGGATAGCCGGGAACTTTCTTAGTTTGTACACATCGTATGAATTTTTGATGTTTTACGGAATCCTTCTAGGCTTGTTTTCGGGTGTTTACTTCAGCCTGGTGTCGGTGCTAATTGTCGACTATCTCACCATACATAGGCTTCAAGCTGCATTCGGATTTACTGCACTATTCCATGGCGCTGGTGTCTCACTTTTCTTCTATTTGATAGGTAAGTTTGCACACTAGGGGCTGCGTTCACCCACGCTTTCCCAAACAGCAAAAAATTGGGGTATTCCAATTTGAAAGATGATGCAGCCGACAAAGCTAATGTTAGTATAGTAAGGAATCGTGCACAATATATAGTCCGGCAGATATTCCCCATTTTTTATCTGAACCTTGCAGTGGAGTATAGAGTTTTTTTCTTTGCTGATTCTTGAAGTAGACATCCTACTGTTAAAGATTCCGACAGGTGCCATCGTGTCACCCTTTAGCATTTTGAGAAATTCAAGATGGCCGCCAAGATGGCGGAAATTACTTAAATAATCAATGTAAGGGTTTTAAATTCATATGAGAACTGATATATTTTAGGTAAAATATCTTTAATACACTTACTGTTGCTCTAGGAATGAAAAACAATAAAGATAAGACAAATTTCTACCATTTCAGTTGACATTTTTGTGTAATTTACGTTACATTATGGGACAATTGTTTCATTTATTCACTTATCAAATATTATTCGGACATAAGTCAGTCAAACACAACAGCAAGTGGTCTTAGTATCAACTCGGTCACTTTAATTTTTTGTTGACAGCCAAATATGGGTTGTATGAATGTATTTCAGTTGATAATTGTGTGTAACTTACGTTACATTATGGCATAATTGGCTTCGTGTATTCACTATAATACTTCCATTTGACCATAAGTCTATTAAACACAACGACAAATGGTTTATCTATCTATATCTTTACTACACACTTTTTTCAATAGCAATTCCGAAGTTTATACATGTATTATGCAACTTACGTTACCTGAATATTAGCACATTACCATCTTTATTTACTTATTATGTGGCCATGAATCATTTAAACACAGCAGTGAATAGTTTGCTTATCAATTGTTTTACTAGAAGATTATGTCAAGAGCAAAACAGCAGGTTGTATTTGTATCATGTAGCTTATATTACCTTGATTTCGTGTACTGTTACATGTAATTGTTGTAGCCACTGATGCACACACATTATGTTTTATACAGAGCAGAGTAGTGAACTAAGTGCACAAAATGGTAAAAAGTAGGTCAGAGCTATCTGGTTTTGGTACAATGATACACGATAAAGCTTTGCGTCATGGCGCATCTACACAAAAAATTTGGCGTCCCTTACTTTAAACAGTACATGAGCTATTGAGCGGAAGAAAATTTCTAACTAAGAGTAACCAAAGTGAAAAGTAGGTGATAGCAACCTACTTTTGGTAGGGGATCAAAGTTGGTCTTTGTAGGTCAAATTGTGTACGAGATATGGAGCGGAACAGAAGCAGACGGACCCGGCAAACTTACGCCCCGCCAATTGACCAAACTCCGGCTGTCAATGAAAACCATCGATAAACCCATGGACGATTAGAAAAATTCCACACACCTATTGTTTGTCTTAAATTCTTCGTTTGGCAGGGCGATCTATCGATTGGCGTTTTGTCAATTTAGCCTTATACGTTTATCCCACCGTACATTTCTTAGAGTTAAAACGTTTGCTTTCCATATAGTGTATTTCTGGTTTCCTACAGTATTCAGCGTTTCACAGCACACCTCCTCGGCATGTGCTTTGTCAAGGGCGGATCCAGAATTTTCTTCCATGGGGGTCCAAGCCTAAGATTTTTTTCCAGGGGGGGGGGGTCTAAGCTCAAATTATGGCATGAAATGTAATAAATATGTAACGTTACACTAAATTTATATAGTCAAAATTTAATTTTCGGCCAATGCCGGGGGGGGGGGGGGGTCCGGATCCCCCGACCCCCTCTAGATCCGCCCATGTTTGTAACATCCCATTCTAGCCTTAGCACAACTGCATTTAGTAGAAAAACTATATCCATCTCTTCCACACTCACATTTTATCATTTTGAAGAGCTAGACCTTCAACTTCGAGGTCAACCATTGATACTAGTAGGCTACTTAAGCTGTATTGTCACGTTGCATGCAGTACTTAGTTGGTAGCATGTCAAAAGCTAGTATCATTCTCTCCAGATACAAGAATTTTAATACAATGATAAAAGGAATCAAGCACAAATTGGAAACACACTCTTTCACAAGATCAACTAGACGTGGGATCAACGGATCAAGTGCTAGTACAACTGATTGTCCACAAGCCGAGTGTGTAGCTCTAGCTCCTGGAAATAACGATTTCTCGAAAATGTAAAAATGGCAGTGAGGGAGTGACGGACCATGTTCTTCAACTAGATATAGTTGTGTTATGCTAGAAAGGGATCTGCATTGCTTAGTAAATGCCAAGGAGGAGTGCTATGTAACAATGAAAGACGGAGAAAAAATATACAAACGTAGGTAGGTTCAACCTTGGCTAGCGAAAATGAGCCTCCAAATGCTTGCCCACATAGGTTAACGATAACAAACTATTGGTGGGAGACATTTTTTTCTGAAAGGATATTTGCCGCGAGCGGAGATCGAACCCTGGACTAATGGAACAATATAAAGGAGCACCTTACATATCATACACATCATTTACAAAAAAATGTTAATTTTGATCAGCTGTTAGGAATTGATAATCTAATCTTGCGCAATTATGTAGTTCCCTTAAGGGGGAATGCTCCAGTTTCCTATTTTTTCCCAATAATAAACTTTATTTATATTTTGTATGTTGAAATTACATGTTATTACCAATTGAAAAATAAAATGAAAATGGATAGTCAGCGATCTTGTTTGAATTTTATAGGCATTCGTATCACATACCCCTACATCGAAAAAATGTACAATTTCTTGCACCTGTCCAAGGTCACTAAAATGCTAATAAAATGCTGTATATTCGTCGTTTAGTCCCGAAAACGTATTTAAAGTAACGTCTTACATTTAATACGAACAGAAAACCCAAAATATGTGCTATTATAAACGCGTAAATGTATAAAACAGCATGATCACGTGTTCGGTTAGATAAACGAAACTGGAGTGTTTTATGTCAAAATTTGCATATTTTTGGAAGTATTTCAAATGCTACATAATAGAATTTGATAAAACTCCCTCGTTGTATTAAGCAACATGTCCTGGTAATAATTCAAAAAGAAAATGTATAGGTCAGCGCACTTATTAGTGAATTACAGTATTTTTTATCAGCTACACATGACTAAAATGACACAAAACAGTATTAACTGCATACACACTTACGACTGTCTTGCTCTAAATAATCGATTTCCACCTTGAGAAAATCAGTTACGCATAATAAGTACACTTTTACCGTCGAAAATGGTAAATTGTAATGATGTGTTATATTATTGAAAATATGGTAGCGAAACATATTTGTACGAAACATTTAATTTACTACAGTAAAGACCGAGTGTTCCGATAAACTGGAGCATTCCCCCTTAAGTCGTCAAGAAAATATGCTTGGGTATTATCGTATACTCTTTGTCCGGCGATCGGGCAGCCTGCGAACGTTTCTGTTCCGATCCATACCTCCTGCACTATTTTACCTAGAGAAACCAAATTTAATATAAGACGAGCCATGACCAACAGAAGCATTATTTACCAAAACGATGTCACTGTGACCTACTATTCACGTTGAGTCTAATTTACTTAGTTCGAAGTTCCCTTCTGTTTCATACCTCATGTACTGTTTGATCTAAAGATACCAAATTTAATGTGCAAATGTGCAATGGCTAAAAGCTATGTCATGTACCAAAATCATAATAGAGTGCCCTACTTTTTGTGATTAACTTTGAAAAACCTTTCCATTCCATTTCTCGTGCCATTTGACTTAGAGACAGAGAATATAGTATGTGTACGAGTCATGACTCGAGCAAGGTTTGTCATGCACCAAAAGTAGGTCACTATACACTTCTTTTTATGCTATTTAATGGATTTTCATTTGTCAATAGTAGTCATTGTGCCCTGATTAGATACGTTTAATTCACTTTTCTTTTGTGTCTATAACATGATGGGTTTGTGAATCAGAGACTACAAGTGTGTTTTGTTTAAATTACTGTTTACTTTAATTTAGCCCACTATAACTAAATGTTTACGGGTATTCTGTTCAATTTATGATAATTATTGTTTTGTAAGAATATGTAACAGTACACGAGATAACGATGACGAAAATTACATGACTCATTTATAAAACTGTTGTTTTGCTCTTACCAAAAGCCTCAAGTAAAAAGGTTGGTAGTCAAAATTATGGCTAAATATTAGTAGATAAATGAAGCTAATAAGCTAATATCAAGGTAACGTAATCTACATAATACATTCATACAACCTGCTGTTTTGCTATTACAAAAAAACTTTAAAGGGAATGAATTGATAACCAGCCCATACACTGTCGTGTCTAAATGACGTATGGTCAAATAATAGAAGATAAGTGAATGAATGAAGCTAATATGCTAATATCAAGGTAACGTAAACTACATAATACATTTATACAGCTCTTATTTTGCTCTAATCAAAAGATTCAAGTGAATGAATTGATAACAAAACCACTCACTGTTGTGTTTGACTGACTTATGTCCAAAAAATAGGGGATAAGTGAAGAAATGAAGCAAATATCCCATAATGTAACGTAAATTACACAAAAAATATCAACTGAAATTGTGGAAATATGTCTAATCTTTATTGTTTTTCATTCCTAGAGCAACAATAAGTGTATTTTAAATATTTTACCTAAAATGTATCAGTTTTCTTATGAATTTAAAACCCTTACATTGACTATTAAAGTAATTTCCGCCATCTTGGTGGCCATCTTGAATTTCTCAAAATACTAAAGGGTGACACGATGGCACCCGTCGGAATCTTTAACAATAGGATGTCTACTCCAGGTTTCAGCAAAGAAAAAAACTTTATACTCCACTGCAAGGTATAAGTGGATATCTGCCGGACAAATAGCCCAGATAATATTGAGGCCTAAGTCGAAAATTATGATCAACAGCATTTTCGTATTTTGTTTTAATGTTTTCCCAAGCATATTCTATAAGGGCCGTCCCAAATCATAATCTATAGAGGACGTCAAAACCGTGTCTTGTATGGGAAAGAGTAAATTGATTTTCTAAAAAAATGATTTTGGAGGTAAACTTGGAATTACGAGACTTGTTCGTGAACACCTACCAGACCAACAAAGAAGAGGGTGTGAAAAAAGTATATAATAATAACTATTCAATTTCACGTATGTAGCCTAAGGGACTTAACTGTTCCTTTTCACGTATGTAACCGAAGAGACATAACTGTCTCCTATATCATACTTTTTTGGTTTAGGTTATCGTCGCTTTGTAGGGAGCGCCTTGCATTTCGTACTACAATTGGTCGAGATCTGACATCATTTATAATAATCATATATTTTCTAAAAGATTCAATATTTGATACAAAAAATGTTTTCGTTTTTTTTTTTTTTTTTTTTCATTTAAGATTGCCTAAGGGACATAACTAGGCCCTAGTGTTATTCTTATTCCATTTCTTTGTTATGGATTTTTATTGCTTACTATGCATATGCACCGCATTGTTCATTACCTTTTGTCAAGCAATGCCAATTTTTAAAAGGAAAAAAGCTATGGCGATTCGAAAAATATTGAAGCATTTCTTTTTAAATTTCAGGGTACCTAAGGGACATAACTGGATCCTACATTATTCCATTTCACGTGATGGGATGTTGCTGCATAATAGGGAGCGCCCTCCATTTCTCATTACCGTTTGTTGAGCGCTACCACCAGCGACGACAGGCTAGAACGGAAAATGCCGAAGAATAGCTATAAATTTTGTGCTTAAAATAGAATGGGTTTACTATTAGGTCTTGATATTAACAGTCGGCGTTGTTATAGAATACCTTTATTCAAGCCGTAGTTACGACATTTTATAAGAACACATACAACAGCAATTTCGTCATCTGTAACAGCAGTTTAATTGGATTATTCTAAAACTTCGGTATTTGTAGTAACTTTAGTCCAGAGCTACGAATAAGGGGGTGTTTGATTTTCGAAAAGCAATACTAGTGGGGGAGCTTAAGTCCAAAAAGTGGTATAATACTTCACTTTGTGATACAAGCACCAAATTTGGCACAAATGTTCCTCAGAGTATACCCTTTTTAAAACAAATGGTATCCACGAAGAAAAACCAATATGGCGGCCATTTTTCAAAGATGGCCGCCATCTCTAGAGGTAAAAAAATCAGAAAAATACTTCATTTCGAGATATGAGCACCAAATTTGGCACAAATGTTCCCCATAATATCCTCTTTTCAAAACATATGGTATCCACCATGAAAAATCAACATGGCTGCCAATTTCCAAGATGGCCGCCATCCCCATATGTTAAGAAAACCAGGAAACCCCTCCTTTTTGAAGATACAAGCACATACAACGATTTTAGGGCAGTCCTATTTAAAAAAATTCTGTAGACGACAAAATTGATGTAAAAAATAAGGTATTTGTGTACAATATAACACAGAAAATATTGAGACAAAAAGAGAAACTGCTGGTGAACAGCAGTTTCTTCTTTTGTCTCAATGTTTTCTAAAGCCTTTTCTATTAGAGACGTCAAAATCAGGTCTTGTTTGGGATAGGGTTAAAGAGCCGGGATCTGGAAAAACGTCCCTTATGGTATTTCTAAAAATTGAGTTTGAAGATCAGCTTGTTGTCAAATGCAGTCCAATATCCATGCTGCTCTCTTTAAGTCACTACAGGTCACGAAGAAGCTTTTATAGAACAACGTGGATCCTGATCAGACTGTGCGTATGCACAGGCTGATTTGGATCTATGTTGGGCTTTGCCTTAAGGGACGTTTTTCCAGATCCTGGCTCATTTGTATTACGGTATACTACCTAACATTGGATATCAAACACTATGTACAACTTAGCTGTCATCCATGGCAACGTAAAATGGCGAGGGTATCCGGATTTTCTCGCCTATGTCCGTTGTCATAGCCGCGGCCATGGCGCAGTTGGTAGCGCATCTGCCTCTCATTTAAGATGTCCCGGGTTCAATACTTGGCCGCGGCAAATACCCTTTCTGAAAAAATCTCACCCATCAATTATTTAAAATCGTGAACCTATGTGGAGGAGCAGCTGGAGGCTCAGTTAGGGTGTTGTGGTAGTACTACTACGAGAAACGACAGGAATCTATGGTTAGGTGCTCCAGCCGCTGCGATATGACCATAGCAGTTGAAAACAGCCTAAAACCCCCAATTAACTAAACCGTTGTCATACAAAACGGCGAGATTTGGTGTTTGGTATCCAATGATGGGTGGGGTACCTTAATGCCACGAGAAAGATGAAGACGTCGGCGTTTTTCACGTTCATTGTGAAATAATTATATGTCTTAATTATTTTATTAACCGTTTGATCTGTTTGAAAATATATCTATTTCTAGTTTACTTTTTTTTTATAGATGATTATTTAAATCAAGGCAAGTTATGAATAAAAATGACCCGGGATCTGGAAAAACGTCCCTTATAGCATTTAGGATGTTCATATTTCAAGATCAGTATGTGACTAGGTGCAGTCTGGCATGGATCCATGCTACTCTCATATGGTTGCTACAGACCATGGTTAAGCCATTGGAGAACAACATGGTTCCTGGTCAGACTGCGTGTACACGCAGGCTGATCTGGAACCATGTTGTTCTCAAATGATGCAAGGGACGTTTTTCAAGATCCTGGCTCAAATATATTTCTGTTTGAATAATTTCCTATCCCGTTTTTAAAGGCATGGTCACATACTCCATAACAGCCGTGGCACGTTTAAAGCTGAGGACCCATGCAGTAATGTGGACTTGATATGGACGCAAAATCCTATATGACTAGGCCTTTAATCACTTTGTTCTTTTAATTTTTATTTGAATTTTATATATTTTATGGCGACTGGTGCACCTAAACGTGCGTTTTTAATAATTCTTGCTTCTGTACAAATACAACATCCAATCAGAGTTCATCCCAATTTGATTATTCATAAAACAAATACATGCATTTTATTCGGCATGAAATATAGTAAGACAACAATTTTTTAGTTTCAAACACTACAAAAAATAATACATAAAGAGTTGAACGTATAGTGATATGAAAGTAGGCAAAGCCTAATTACGGGCGAAAAGCATCTTCGCAAGCTAAGACGTAACGTCGTTTCTGTATTCACCCTTGGCGTATTTAGTCCGATTTTCTTGGTGTCCTGGAAATCTTTTTCATTGGTTCCAGCGATATACCTCGCTGGAACCAATCAGATTGATCAATACATATATTTGGTATAAGTAAACAACTCATGACAACGGGCGGGAAAAGGCCTTGCATTTGAAACTCAAAAACTGCGAAGACGAGCGATTTTTCCTAAGAAGTTCACTACAATAGACATCAATTTTCTATTCTGATTCGACGAACTATTACACTTTCGACAACTGGCCAAGAAGCAGCTGACTTTTACTTGCATTTGGAACACCACGGACAATTCTGTCGAATCATACCTTGGATGCAAGTCGTAGAACTACTTTTTTAACCTTTCTTCATACACACACTTCCGAGTTGATGATTCGATCTTTGATCGACATTATTCGAGGATTTCCGAACGTTTTACGTAGAACGCGAAAGAGAACGCGCCTAATGACATCATTGATAATGGACGAAATAACGTCAAATGCATTTAGAACGCGACGTTTGATTAGTTACTACTCCATAACAATCAGCAGGACAACTACTAACTCCCGCTAGGCGGCGTTTCGTTAAAACATGAAATTCGGACTAAATCCGCCAAGGGTGAAAACGAACATAGGTGGGTTCAACCTTGGTTAGCGAAGATGGGCGAAAAAATGTCCGCTTAAGTCCTCTACGGTTGAAAAACAACAATCGGTCTGGATCTACCTTGAAGCGGACGATCTTTTCGGTGTTAACGCTTTCCAAAAGTCACGTGGGTTACCCACCGTGAAGTATTAAAAAAGATATTGACGATTATCGGAAAGTCTAAGTCACGTGATTGAACACCGTGACAAAGGGGAATAAAGTTTCCCAATAAACACTAAAACTTCCGATATGTAACGAAGAAAACAATTTTCGCACTCTTTGCTACCAAATTATTACGTCGTCACAAAAATCGTGTCGTGTGAATCCCTATTGCGGATAATCTACCTTACAATATTCTTCAGCCTACTACAAAAAGACGCTTATTCAAATAATTAATAAAAAATGAAGGTAAGAAACATAGTTCTAGTTATTAAATTATTGATATTTTCCACAGACGCTTTTTATCTTTTGTATTTCCCTTTCCACTAACCATCGCTAACTGTCCACGAATCATTTCTTCGTCAGCAACATTTTTTGTCGTCCGTAACAGCTTTCAATGACAATGAATTTTTGTGCTATAAATAGATTGGGTTTTCGGTTATGTTTTGATAAACCTTCGGTGTTGTTATAAAATCTCGTTACTCCTGCTTGAATCAAGCCGTAGTAACAAAATTTTATAATAACACCTACGAAATGCCATCGTTTGTCCAAAATTACGTCACATATAACTTGATAAAATCGTTCCCTATTTGAGCCATCGGAGGGTATTGTCGTGTGGGAGAGATTTGATTTCATCTCGGATCTTTAATCTTGTCGGCAACACACTTTCTTTATTGCAGTAATCGTCATTGCACCGATAATACATGTAAACAGTCTGATCAGGACCGTAACGCTGGACCCAACCTGTTGGTTCGCGACCATTTAAGCAGCCAAACTGGTCATCTTTGGCTGAAAAAATCAATAATTATATCGGTGTAATTGCAAAGCCTTGTAACTCCAGCTTTAATTAACCCTTTCCCAAACAACAAAATTTCGGAGTTGCCCAACTTGAAAGCTGGTGATGCCGACTAAATTGACGTTGAAAAAGATAAAAATTGTACATATCATAGTGTAGAAAATATTGAGGCAAAAGAAGAAATTGCTGATTATCAGCAATTTCTTCTTTTGCCTCAATGTTTTCCAAAACCGTCTCTATTGGGGAGGTCAAAACCAGGTCTTGGTTGGGAAAGGGTTAAGCTTTCTTTCCTTCTTGAATTATTACCAAGACCACGGTGGATAATCACGTGATGCAACAATTTCAGAAAAGCTTCAATAATTTTGTTAATACGGGACCGATTTGAATTCGATTTGAAGCTGAGAGGGCGGACAGACGTCACGCATTAGACGCACGTGTTGAATTTGTGAAAAATCAACGGATAAAAAAGTTATAACAGATAAACCAAAATTTTGGTTTATCTTCAATAACTATTTAATCGGTTGAGTTTTTAAAAATCCACCACGTCCAGGCTATTCTTGACATTTTTCCACCTCTGTTTCAAACCAAATTCAATTTGGTCAAGTATTGACAAAGTTATTTAAGATTATCGGAAATTCTAAGTCACGTGATTATACACCCAGAAGACATATTGCTTAATTTACTGAGAGAGTTTTATCAAATTCTTTCATGTAGAACTAAAAATACTTCACAAAAAGTGCAATTTTTGCATAAAACTCTTCTGCTTTGCTGATCTACTTGAAATTGTGAATATGCGGTTTACTACATAAACTCCTAACATCGCATATGTTAGATTTTCTGTTATTGATAAATATCAAGCATTATTGCATAAGATGTGTGTTTTTAGGCCGTTATTGACATTGAATAACGGGACGAAACCGGTCCGATATCGTGAAAACCGGTCTATATTCAGTGCGATATCGGACCGGCTTTGCACTCAAATATCCTCGATTTTACCCTGCAAAATAAACAATTGTCTCTTTTCCCGCAAAATTCTCAACGTCTTACGTTAAATCAGCGACGTTCGCCTTTTGGCGCCAAATTATGACGTAACGTCGTTTTACCGACGTCACGCATAACAAAAAAATCTCGGAAGATTTATCAGAAAAAACAACAATGGCGGACATTTTCTTATCTCACCTCGGTTCATTTTTCGCACATATGAAGGGGTTTGGGGTAAGTTATCATTGGAATTTCATGCTTTTTATGCAATAATAGCGTCAATTCACGTATTTTTCGGTCGTTAACATTCTCAGAGGCCCACAAAATACGTTATCGACCTCGACCTTCGGTCTCGGTCGATAACGTATTTTTTGGGCCTCTGAGAATGTTAACGACCTCAAAAACGTGAATTAACCCTATATTGATTACCACAATTTTCGAGGATTAACAAGGGTCACACGGCACTAGTCTTTCTGGGTATTCCCGTGACATTTGAAAGGAGCAAGAACTTGTTCTTTTTAGCGAGCCGGGACTTTATGTCCGGGGAGCTAATGTCACAGCCCTAGTGTCGGCGTCGCGTACCGTCCCGTCCCATACCGTCCCGTCCCGTCCCGTCTTCACTTGAAAAACTTTAACCTGGTCTATATCTCAGGCACTATTAGAGATACAGCCTTGATATTTCATACATAGATACATCCCGACAAGATCTTTCATTTGGGACCATGACCTTTGACCTAGTGACCTTGACCTTCTAATTTGACATACTTTTGAAAAACTTTAACCTGGCCTATATGGTAGGGTGATTATTGAGCAAAAAGTCCTCTATTTTTGGAGTAGGTGGGACACCTCTGTTAACAAGACATGTTATATACCAAAATAATCGTAAGGGTCTGTAGTTTTCAAAACTGCCTGGATCATTCGCTGATCCAGGTTGCGTTCTGAGAAATCCAAGATGGCCGCCAAGATGGCGGCAATCTGGAACTTTCCTTCCACATACTTTATAAACCTAGGCATGTCTAATGAATATTGCAATTGGTTCATTTTCTTTATTTTTTCTAGTAGAAGGATGATTGTTGTTTATAATAAAATAAAAAGAATCAAATTTATTTTACCAAAAATATGTTTTTTAATGCTAAAAATGTAAAATTTATGGTAAAAATGCCTATTATAGTGACTTACATTGTCAATAATTCAGAGATGGTTTAAATTTTTCATTTTAATTGTGTATCATAAAGTAAAATAAAGTCTGTACAATAGATATTCCTGATTTTAAACAAAAAAAAAAATCATGGAATATCTATTAAATTGAACATTTCATAATAGCCGTCAATTGTCTGAATTCGCTGTTTTTAACTGAAAATGGGAGATTTCCTGTATTACTTATAAGATGATTTTAATTGGTAAGTATTACTTCCTATTACATTATAATAGCATAAATATTATTAAGAGAGCCATCAAAAAATAAAACATTGGGTAATAAATGTTATTATTAGAAGTGGTAGGATCAATTAGACGAGGTATTTTTTACCCATGCACCTTGAAGTATGTTTGGCTCCTGATTTCAAATGTAAACAATACACTATTCAAACAATAATTTCTAATGTGAAATTAACAATGTTTATAACTTCAAGGTAAACAGTATATTAAATCATTTTCTACACAATAGAACAACTACATTATCATTTATTATGTGTTTTGTTACTAAAATACTGAATATTCAAATCTGTCAAAATGACACTGTTCGTCAGCTGACCTTGTCTGTCAATACTTCTTAGTTTTTTAGTTTGTACATCTTTTTGCACTGAAACTTACACATGCATAACATTCAAATAATGTCATTTTTATGTTTTAAACCTTTTCTAAATAAGCCCATTACCAAAATTATTAAAAAGTCCTTTGTTTTCTATACAAACTGTTAAACACCGGTGTTTAGGTAAATTTCACCCCGTTTAATTTGTCCCTTTCAGTTAGATGAAATGGATTGTATGGAGTTTTACGTCCCACTCAACTACTAAGGTCATATGGAGGACCTCGGTTTAAAGTCTCATCCGAATGACTAGAGAAGCGGGGGATCGAACCAGCGACCACTGTGTTTCAAGTCCAGCGCGTTACCACTGCACCACCTCCGCCCCCTTTCAGTTAGATGACAGAGCCTGCTATTGGAAAGAGTTCAAAGCGCAGGCGCTTGGACATCAGCCCCACAACTTGCTGTTTCTGCTTCGAAAAGTTTTCTGATACAAAGACAACTTTCTAAAATCCAAATAAATTTGAAAATTTGCTGAATATTTGCAAATTACAGAGTGACGAAATATCACAAAGTATAGTTTCAAAGGAAGCTGAAATACGTTCCGGTCAGTTAGAATTGTGCTATCATATAGTTTGCCATACAAAGTTTATAAGATCTTGTAATCATGAAGATGTTATGGTATCTACATGTGGTACCGAACTCCCTTATGGAGAAGAAATGTAGTTGCGGCTATTAGCCATCAATGCTTTTAAGAAGGTACCTTTACAGAGGGTCTTATCATTTGAAAATTCCCCAGTTTCACTTGGTTTGTTTACTGACGATGGTGTTATGCTGTCTAACAAAAAATCTGATTTTTAGATAAACCTGAGAATAGTTCTGGTTCTCCATGTAGTGTAAGTAGTATTGAATTAACAGATTGTATTCTGTTTGATGGTATGGGTGTGGTCCAAATGTTGCAGCCTACTCCAGGAGTCAAACCTACTTTTCGTGACATGGTGTCTAGATTTTGGAGGTACATTCTTTTCCACAGTAACGGTATTTCATATGTGCATGTTGTTTTTGATAGATACATCCCAAATAGTTTGAAAGGTACAGCTCGTAGACAACAGGGAGAAAAGATTTCTGTTTCTACACCAGTTTTAATGCAATACAAAATGCCAATTCCTGACTGGAAAAAGCTATTGGGCAGTAGCAGAAGTAAGGCTGAACTAACAAAGATGTACTCACAATACCTGACAGAGAATTGTCAGGATATGTTGTCCGACAATCAAGAAATCTACATTTCAGGTGGAAAAGGTGACCATGTCTTCAGAGTCTGTTCTCATGCCATTTTTTCCATAGTTTGTCAAACCAGGAAGAGGCTGACACTAGACTTCTGCTACACTTGATGTATGCGAAGTCTGTAGGTGTTTCAAAAGCTGTTGTTTTCAGTCCAGATACAGATGTATTAGTTCTACTTTTACATCATTTTCAGGCATTTGAAATGGACAGGATTTACTTCCGAACTGGAAGAAAAGCTGTCTATACAGATATGACAAGATGTATTCCAGTCCATTTCATATATGAGCAGTTATCTGTAGTCCAGAGAACTGTCTTATTGCATGTTTGTTGTATCACTGGTTGTGATACATGTTCTTCATTCTTTGGAATTGGAAAGAAGAAGTCATTTCAGATTATGAAAAATCATTCTTCTAAATTCACTGATCTTTCTGATCTGGGAGCAAGTCGTCGCCTCACACACAGAGTTAAATTAGCAGAAGTCACATTTATTGGGTTGTTGTTTGGCAGTAGCACATGTGTATCAGTGAATTCCATTAGAGCATCAATAGTTGTCGAAAGGTCTAAAACTAAACCTCGGAAACTTCCCCCAACTGATGACAGTCTATCCCTTCACCTCCTTCGCTGCTTATACCAATTGATAATCTGGAGATCTGCTGTAATCGAGAATGTTGTACTGCCTGATCCAATAGAGTTTGGTTATGAAATTGATCAAACCATCGGAATGTACGTACCGTACCCCTGATGATGGCACAGCCTGCTGCTCCACCAGAGCTTCTTAGTGACCTTGTTTGTAAATGTAGTAATTTCTGCAGGATGAATTGCCCTTGTTCCAAAAATGAGCAGCCATGCACCAAAGCTTGCGTGTGTTAAGGTTCTATGGACGGTGAGGACTGGTGTAATAATTTATTCATAACACTAGCTGATGTTACTTATGGGGATGATGAATATCCATTTCATTTTAGGGATTAGCCCTATCAACCCTTACTATTGCACTGTCACTTTCATAAGTGCAACTTCCCAAAAAATCTCTACTCTGTATAACATTTACACTTTTCATCAGAAGTGAGTACTTTTAGGCACTAAGATATTTCAGTGTACACAATTTTTGTACTATAGCATTATGTTTTTTAAGATATGAGTTTAAAAGTTATATGAATTTTTAGTATCAAAGTAACAGCTACAATAATCTAACACACACTAAACACCAACAAACTTCCTTTTCATGGTTTTGAATTTGATACACAATATTTGATGCCCCCACAATATAAACGACAAGTCTAAATATTGCTTATATTTTTCAATGCATAAGTCATTTACATTTTCCTTTATCAGGCAATCTTTGCCTCAATATTATATTTAGACTTGTTTAATATGTTCATATAAAGCAAAATCCGTGTCAGGTTCCATCAAAGTAGCGTAATTTAGTAATTGTAAAGGATGGGTTGCAACAAGGGTTCAAAAGATAGATTTTCTTTAAATTTTGTGAATTGATAGGGTTACATAATGATAATATCTTAAATTTGTATGTGTAACAAGAGCAGTCCACAGACAGCGCGCTCGACTTTTGATCCCTTTGATAGTATAGAAGGCATTGATGTTTGAAAAAACCTTAACCTTTGGCAAAATTTTACTTTGAAGTTAAATAACTTTTTCTGTATGGGTCAGATCGAATTGAAATTTTGTTTGTACTTTCAATGTACTAGGAATAGAAGATTTTTGGAATCATTAACCATGTATATTGGTATGTTGATTTTCTGTATTCGTCCTTCTGTCAATCTCAGATTTTGCTTAGTTTTGATGTACTAACTTTACTAAACTATCTCTACAGCTTTTACTTATGTTTGAATTGGCATGGTATCTTGCGAACATGATCCCGGCAGCACGAAACTCCCAAATCTACCCAAATCTTACCTGAATCTACCCAAATCTACCCAAATCTTACCCAAATCTTACCCAAATCTAATGAGATTATTTCGACCGTATTCCCGAAATTTATATGATTATATGTTCTGTATATGTGGAAATCAATTTTTTTCCATATCTAATTAAATTTTTGAGGAATTAGATTTATTACAGTTCTAGAATTGTACTGAGCAAAGTAGGAATTCTTACATTGTCTGCCGATTTTTTTTTATTTTGCAATAAAAAATCTACACTGTGTAAATTGATCAATCGCATTTTTGTTGTATTACGTTCATTTTTATCCCTTGATCGGTCGTTGTCTGTTGCCGAGGTTTTTCTTTGTGAAAAGTTTAGGCCCACCGTATGCATCTTTCAACAACAACATAGAAATAGATGAATATACGGTTTATGTACAATATATAGCGAAGACGATATTGAAGCAAAATATGAACATGCCGGTTATCAGCATTTACGCCTCTTACCTCAAAGTTTGTCTTTTTTGTTGTCGTTTTCTGTAAGTCACATAAAACTGTGTTCTTTTGGGAAAAGATTAAAGTATTCTGACTATCATCAGATTAACTGTGATGTAACGATGATATCACAAACTTCTCAATTAACCTGTATTAGAGTAATTTGTCACAGCGTTTATAATTTACACCAATACGTGGATCCAAGTTTGCGCTTTCCTCGAATTTGAGAATTTGTTTTTTTCTTGCGCCAGGGCAGTCGGCCTTCCGGAAAACACAGTCTGGATCCGTGTATGACACATAATAGATCTGGGGCCACAATAAGGAAATGTGTCTTTAACTGTGTGACCTGTCACGCTGAAAGAGGCCTTAGCGAATATCTAAAACTCAAAATGTTGAGAAACTGATCACGTTTGGCAGTAACACCGACGATATTATTGTTAAGAAACATTTGTTTTCCGTTTTTCTGTAACTAAAAACTGAAATATCTCGAACAGTTTGCTTGATTTGGGTAAAATATTGGTAGATTTTGGGTAGATTTTGGTAAGATTTGGGTAGATTTGGGAATTTCGTGCCGCCCCATGATCCTATATGATGTAACTAAATAAATGCAAACTTTGGGTTAAATCTATTGTATAGAACCAAAGTTATTTGACCTTGACCTTCAAAGGTCATTCCAAAAAGTCACTTTTTATATTTTTCAGCTATATCATGATATAAAAATGGGCTTATAAAGTATATTTTAATAATAAAGTCACATGTATAATATTCTTGCTGTTCTTAGTTTGTTCAATGCTAATTTCACAGAAGACCCTGACCTTGACATTCAGAACAATAATGACTATTGAAAAGGACCTTGTCCACTTGCCCCTTCTAAAATCCTTGTTATTATGTGCGTAAAAGTCAGTATCAATCGTGAATTTTCCACTGAACTAAGTAATTACAATTAAGATATTATGAAAATAACTTTATTTGTTTGAAATTCACTTCATATTACCAATTTTCGTGATAAATTTTAGCTCAAAATCTGAAAATTTATTATTTTTAAATAGCCTTTGAAGGTCAAGGTCAAATAACTTTGGTTCTTTGCAACCGATATGACCAAAGGTTTGCACATATTTAGTTACATCATATAGGATTAGGCTCACAAAATATCATATCAATCCATAGAAAAATAAAGGTTATAGAGATAGTTTCGTAAAGTTAGCACATAAAAAATAAGCAAAATCTGAGATTGACAGAAGGACGAATACATAAAATCAACAAACTGATATACATGTTTAACCCATTTGTGCCTAGCGTCCACTTAAGACGACACTGGACTTTATCTGTAAGTAGGTCTTTACCTATATGTTTATCTCTGGTTCTCATCATTTGTTTGTATTGATTATCCATCGATAAGCAGGAGAATGCTGATTCAAGTACTCATTAGCAATAAAAGTATCAGTAAAAGTGAATATCACAAGAAAGGGGAGTGATTTTACCGAGAGAAAAAAAATACTTAAAAATGGGTAGGGGAAAATGTATGTTTATTAACTTTATCTTTTTTATATTTCTTGTCTCATAATAATTTTGTAATGTTCCTTATCTGTAGGTAACTGCAGATACAATTTCCAGAGAAATATAATATATTTTCGTGGTTTTATAGAAGAATATAATTTTGTCCACTAAGGTGGACGCTAGGACTGAGCGGGTGCCTGTAAATTATTTGTATGATAACAACATATTTTAATGTTATGCAGAAAATATACAGTAAACGAGGTTGTATCTATGCTGGAAGATAGAGGAAGATATATTAGTCCAATCGTGACCTTGACCTTTGTGATCCAAAAACAATAGGGCACCTCCTTGGGTCAAGGACAACAACTGAGTAAATTTTCATGATCCTAGGTCAGTCGGATCTTGACTAAGAGCGCGGAAATGAATTTCAAAGAAAGTCAAATTGTGACCTTAACCTTTGACCTTTGTGACCCGAAAACATTAGGCACCTCCTTGGGTCATGGGCAACAACAGTGTTAAGTTTCATGGTCCAAGGTCAATCGGTTCTTGACTTAGAGCACGGACACGGATTTTGAACAAGGTCCAATTGTGACCTTGACCTTTGACCTTCGTGTCCCAAAACCATTAGGTACCTCCTTGGGTCATGTGCAGCAACTGAATTAAGTTTCATGACCCTAGGTTAAATGGTTCTCGAGTTAGAGCACGGAAACCAAAAAAGTATACGGATGGATGGATGGACCGATGGACGGACAGACAAACAGACTTGGTGAAACCAATATACACCCTTTACTTTGTAGGTGGGGGTATAATTAACAGATTGTGCTCGTATATTTGCAAATTTCAAGATGGAAACTATAGTTTTAGGGCAAAAATATAAGTTAACTTACATGTACCCATTCGTGCCTAGCGTCCACTTTAGTGGACAAAAACGTTTTTGTACAAAATCATACTTTTCCATTGAAATTTCACAAAATTAAAGCCTAACTTGTTGTTTTCACATGATTTTCATTGTTTTCTCTGAATTTTTTCCTAAAATAAAAATTCAGGCATAAATGGGTTAATGATTCCAAAAATTTTTTGTCCTTAGTACATTGAGACTACCTGCAAAATGTCATTTCGATCTGATGTATACAGAAAAAGTTATTTAACTTCAAAGTAAAAATTTGCTTCTCATGTCAATTTACCCCACCCACTTTGTTAGCCATTATCTTTAAAAGTAAGACCTAATTAGATTTTTACACATACAAATTAAAGATATCACGTAACCCTATCAATTCACAGAATTTAGAGAAAATCTATTCTTTGAGCAATTTCGAGCCTTTGTTGCAACCCATCCTTTGCCCTTTGTAAAATTGGTGGGTGGGGTAATTTGAGTCATGTATATAAACCATGTAAATTAGGCATTATGTGTGTGTGTGCAAGGATATAGAAATGAAGAAAATACAATACCTTTACTTAGTGTTACAATGTTATATCAAATAATTGTATTTTCTAATACTGCTTCTGGAATTTAACATTAAAAATAAAGAAAAATGTCATTTTTGTGCTTTTTCCATTGTTTGACCTTGAAATAACCTTATCAGTTGTTAATATGGGTTGAATTGATGACTCAGAATTAATATACTATTATAAGGCTATAAGAAAATACCAATCAAATAACATTATTTCTATTTTAATGACTAGTATTCTCCTATTTTAAAGAAACTCGAAATTTTCAAAAAACAGCGGCCATCTTGGCGGCCATCTTGGATTTCTCGGAATGCCACAGGGATCAATCAATGATCCAGGCAGTTTTGAAAACTAGAGACCCTTACGAAACTTTTGATATATAACATGTCTTGTTAACAGAGGAGTCCTACCCCACCTATCTATATGCCTATATAGTCACCTTACCAATATCTCATGCACTATTATTGATAGAGCCTTGATATTTCACACATGGATACCTCCTGTCAAGACCTTTCATTTGTGACCTTGACCTTGTGACCTTGACCTTGGAGATTGACCAACTTTTAAAAAATTAGCTGTTTTTGTGACAAGCTCCCGTATAGGCGAGCTACGTTGTCCGCGGACAACTCTTGTTTTACCTGCAGTGGTATATTATACGATTGCCGATAAAATCCAAACGTGATCGATGACAATCCATTTTGATTTCATTTTTGAAAAGGTAATATATTGTGCTTTCGGCAAATAAAATGTGATTAAACGCTTTTATTGGGAAAAGAAAAAGTAATACTGGAGCATTGTCCCTTAAATTCTTTGGGCATAATCTTTGTTCTTTTATGTTCATGGTTATAATGAGAATAAGTAACTATAAATATTTTAGGTCAGCTGAGAGCCTGTCGGAAATTCGCTTACGTAAATTGAATAATCCCAAACCGTTTTTAGACAATCAATAAAGGGCCGATAAATTAACACTTTCCCAAACAGCAAAATTTTAGGGTGATCGGCATCAAAAACTGCCACAAATGACAAAATGGATGTTATTAAAGATGGTATTTGTGTAAAATATGGCACAGAAAATATTGAGACAAAAGGAGAAACTGCTATTTCTTCTTTTGTTTCAATGTTTTCCTAAGCCTTTTCTACCAGGGACGTCAAAACCAGGTCTTGTTTGGGAAAGGATTAAATCTCATAACACCATTTTTCTTGGAATATAATAAAAGGTATTTTGCCGTTATACATGTAGGCATAATCACTATAACGTCTAACGAAACTTTGAGACGAGCATTGCACATTCAAAAGAAACATTTTCTTCTCTTTATATATGTAATGGTTTCCTAAACAAGACCTAACCGAAAATAAAGTGGACTTCCGAAAATATTTTAGCAAAAACAGGAAATACTGATAAGCAGCATTAGTCCTTTGCCATGGCTATATTGTATTAAAAGTCATTCTGTTATAGCATCCATTTTGTCGTCTGTGGAGGCTATGGAATTTTGACCGTCTAAAATGTGGTAATTTGAGAGAGAGTCTATCAATGACATCAAAGGATGAGTGTCAATAAGGCCCTTTCCGTGACCCAACCCAATTATCTTCATTTTTGCCACACATGACCACTAACATATTGACCTTATGTAGGCAAAGTATCAACTTGAACGGAGCCTTGGTTTGGAAGATATATTAAATCAAAGTGGGTGGGGTAAGTCACCTACTATGCCATTAGATGGTAATCAATTTCTTATACAGTTTTACTAACAATTTAAAACTTGAAAACTGCTAATGCAGGGAAATATATGTGTATTGCACTTTGAATACATGTTGTTGTTTATTCCATTGGATGCCATGTACAGGAGAAAAGGGGCATTAAACATGTTTATGAATTTTAAGGATTTTTGGATGGACTAACTTTACGAAAAACCACAACAGGCTTTTATTTCTCATTTCATTTGATTTATCTTTCTGGTATTGAAGGGAGATATATTACTGTAATTTGTAATATGAAAATTTTCAAAATAACTTTTGTTTTTTATAGATTACTTGCCCTTGATTTCTTGATAAAAATGCCAAAAATTATAAGAAGTACTATTTCGTTTCTGAACCAAACATTTCTTTATAAATCACCATAAAATACCTTTAGGGGGACGATTTGAGCCTTGTGGACACAAAAACATCATATAAAGAGGTTTGCAATTGTTATCTTAACAGAGTGGGTGGGGTAATATACTCCAAAATTAAGCGTGAAACAGACAGGAATTTTTCAAAGTCAGAATTGCTTGTATACCATCTTAAATGGATGGTAACATTGTTATTAGCTCATCTGAGCACAAAATGTTTCAGTCGATCTACTTTAATCGCCTTTGTTCGTCGTCTGTCTATCTATCTATCCATCTGTCTGTTGTTGACGTGGTTTTTACACTCTAGTATCCGCAAATATAAGCCAATTTTGACCAAACTTTGTCAAAACAAGAATGACCATAAGTTTTCTTAGGAGTTCGATCATTGGCCGGATTGAAATTAAAACTCTAGAGTTATCCGCCCTTGCAAGTCAAAAATAGTTAGTTTTTACATTGTTTCCACTCTAACATCAACATTTAAAAACCATTCAAGATGAAAATTACACACAAGGTTGGTTATTATATGAGCTATAATGAATTTGAATTTCAGTCTGATCGAACCAGAAAATCACGAGTAATCTTCCCTTGAATTTGACAAAATTGCTGTTTTCAACTTTGTTTTACTCTAACAAACACAAATACGGACCAATCAAGACAAACCTTCGCCACGATGTTGGTCACTATAAGATCTTAAATGAGTTCAAATTTCAGCACAATTGGACAACAATTTCCTAAGTTGCCTGCCCTTGAATTTGACAAAATTGCCGTTTCCCACTTTGTTTTTCCTTAAAAACCACAAATATTGAGCAATCAAAATGAATTTTTGACACAGTGTTTGTGACAATAAGAACTTGAAAAATGGCGAATTTCTACATAATTTGGATAAGACTTTCTCAGTTATCCGCCATTGTATTAGACAAAATAAGAGTGAAACAAAGTCGAAAATGATAATTTTCTGCTCCGATCAGACTGAAAATCGAAGTCATTCAAGCACATATAGTACCCAACATTGTGACTAATTTTCATCTTGATTGGACAAAAAATGTAGAGGCTAGAGTAGAAACAATGTCAAAACTAGCTATTTTTGACCTGCAAAGGCAGACAACTCTGGACCTATTTGTTTGATCCGGCCCATAATCGAACTCCTAAGAGAACTTATGACTATACTTGTTTTGATAAAGTTTGGTCAAGATTGGCTTATAGTTACGAATGCTAGAGTGTAAACATCAAATTAAGAACAGACAGATGGGCAGATAAACAGACAGACAACGAACAAAAAGCGATCAAAATAGCTCAACTTAAGCAGTTTGTGCTCAGATGAGGTAATAACAACGCTACCATACATTTAGGATTCTATATAAGCAATTCTAACAAAGAAAAATGTATGTCTGTTTCATGCTTAATTTTGGAGTATATTACCCCACCCACTCTGTTAAGATAACAATTGCAACCTCTTTTTGTGATGTTTTTGTGTCCACAAGGCTCATATTGTCCTCCTAATGGTATTTTATGGTGATTTATAAAGAAATGTTTGGTTCAGAAACGAAATAGTACTTCTTATAATTTTTGGCATTTTTATCAAGAAATCAAGGGCAAGTAATCCAGCAAATACAAAAGCTATTTTGAAAATTTTCAAATTACAAATTACAGTAATATATCTCCCTTCAATACCAGAAATATAAATCAAATGAAATGAGAAATAAAAGCCTGTTGTGGTTTTTCGTAAAGTTAGTCCATCCAAAAATCCTTAAAATTCATAAAGATGTTTAATGCCCCTTTTCTCCTGTACATGGCATCCAATGGAATAAACAACAACATGTATTCAAAGTGCAATACACATATATTTCCCTGCATTAGCAGTTTTCAAGTTTTAAATTGTTAGTAAAACTGTATAAGAAATTGATTACCATTTAATGACATAGTGGGTGACTTACCCCACCCACTTTGATTTAATATATCTTCCAAACCAAGGCTCCGTTCAAGTTGATACTTTGCCTACATAAGGTCAACACGTTAGTAGTCATGTGTGGCAAAAATGAAGAAAATCGGATTGGGTCACGGAAAGGGCCTTATTGACACTCATCCTTTTGTGCAAAAAATAGACTGAGTTTACCGTTTTGTTTTGATTAACCGTCGGTGTTGTTATAACATCTCGTAACTACGGCTTGATTCAAGCCGTAGTTATTGTCCAACAAGGTTAACTTGGGACAACTTAATTTTCGTGTGCAATGTCCGTTAGTTGAGCGTCTTAACAAAACAAAGCCAAAGTGGGGTCATTACATATGCAGATGTCCCGGGTTAATCTTGCTGGACAATATATTCTGATTTTTTTCGGGAGAAAGGGCGGAGCCTAGTAAACGGTTATTACATTGAAGATTGAGGAGAAACAGCGTTTTCAATTAGCGGTAAATCGTCGGTGTAATTGCAAATTATTGTAACTGCAGCTTGAATCAAGCTGTATTTACGAGGTTTTTTATAACACGTTTTACAATCGCACAGTCTTTCAATTTCGAAATGTTTTCATGCTCGTGCCACACGTTTTTCCCTTATGTTAACCAAGGTATCGAGAAGTAAACTCGTCGAATAACCTTTTGGCTTAGCCACACCCTTTCAGGTGAATAAAAACGCAATATACGAGGTGTTATAACAACACCAACGAAATACTATTTATTTGTCCGAAATTACGTCATTGTTTACTTGATAAAATCGTTCCCTATTAATCGAAATCAGGAGTGACAGCACTTACAATAAACGTGAAGCTCAATAAAACATGATCCAGGACACGGCATTATAAATAATCCACCACGTTTTCCCGCATAACAAAATGTTGCTTCAGACTTTTTAATCGTTGAACTTGACGCGTTTGTCACTGAAAAATAAAGATATCATTTCTTCGCTTTTCAACAAAAACCTCGAAACTGCAGCTTGTGTCAAGCTATAAGTTAGAAGTTTTTTTTGTTGAAAAGCATCAATTTTATCAAAAAATATGACGAGTGTACTTTTGTCACGGGAAAACATTAATCCGTGACTTTGCAACAAAAACAACTCGTAACTGCAGCTTGTTTAAAGCTTGTTTAAAGCTGCAGTTATTGTTTGACCACATTAAACTGATACTGATTAATGTTCGTGCGAAAAGTCCGTTAGTTGAGTGTCTTAACAAAACATTGCCGAAGTGGGGTCATTACATATGCAGATGTACCGGATTTATCTTGCTGGATAATACTGGGTTTTTTGTTGAAAAGCGGCGAAAGCATTTAAAGAAAACGCTAATAATATGCATTGTCTCGTTTTGTCTTAAAGTGACATTTCAGAATTATTTTTACATATTTTTTTATATTCTTTCTGAAAGAGCATGTTTTCTTATGAAAATACTGAAAATTTCGAGCCAAAACATTGAACCGTTTACGAGAAATATATTGTTTGTGCTAAAATTAAACAATTTTTTGTGGACAACAGTTCAGATTTATATAGAATATGTCATTTTTGTCTCAACTTGAAAGCGTATTTTTCGCTTATAAAGAACAAATTCAAATAACTGATAGCATTTCTGCGCAAAAGAATACACAATCTTTGCTTCAAGACATACTTTTAAAAACTGAAATAAATGTGAAATGTCACTTTAAACTTCGCAAAGCTCTTTTGCTCATGAATCTAGTTTTTATCAACAACAATTTTGTAGTCTGCAGCAGCTTTCAAATTAGATAAGTCCAACTTTTCTCAAATGTGAAAGCGGTCTTTCCCAAACAACAAAGACATGAAAGGACTGTTCCGATTTGAAAGCTGCTGCAGACGACCAATTGAGTGTTTCTTCAGATACATAATTTGTTGTTGCTTTATCACAACAAATATTGAGACAAAACGAGAAAATGCTGATAATCATCATCTTCCTATTCTGCCTCAAAGTTTTCCCAAGCCAATAGATCTATTCTATTAACCCATTACCAAACGACAAAATTTTGGACTGTTTCAATTTGAAAGACATTTCAGACGACAATTTCAAGTGAATGAAATTCAAAATTTTCTTGTCTCCTGTGGTAGAAAACATTGTGGAAAATGAAGAAATTGCTTGTCACAAGCAGTTTCTTCATTTTCCACAATGTTTTCCAAGTCTTTTTCTTAAGGGGAGTCAAAAGGAGTTAAAGTGTGGTAATGGGTTAAGGAGATAAAATCCGGTTTTTGTCTGGGAAAGGTTTAGCCAGAATATGTGCACGTATAATATTAGGAACGTACATGGATCCAGATCAACATGTCCAAACGCACAGGCTGGTCATATTTAACCCATTGCCAAACGGCAAAATTTTAGGCTGGTCCAAATTCAAAGATGCTGCAGACGACAATTACAAGTGAATAAAAGTTGATATTTTTGGTCATTTTACGTAGAAAACATTGTGGGAAATGAAGAAATTGCTTGTTACAAGCAATTTCTTCATTTTCCACAATGTTTTCCAAAGTCATTATCTAAAAGGGTGTCAAAAAGCGTCAATATGTGGGAATGGGTCAAGGTAATCCACCCATAATGCTATCAAGGCGATGTCGGAATTATTCGGGCAACGTCGTTATCGTTTTGCGATTGAGGGTTCCACCGTGGAATGATTTCGGTGCCCGAATATTTCAGATGCGCACGGCGAATGTTAACGACGTCACACGAAGAACTCGAACGACGCGCAAATCTTATAGAGGTGGACTACCTTGTGTTAATATCTTACGATTTCATTATAACATTTGGCAACTGTGAGGGAGCAGTACCAAGGGTGGATCCAGGATTTTTTTCCAGGGGGGGGGGGGTCAAAGCCCAAATGATGGCTTAAATTAATAAGTTATATAGTCAAAATTCAATTTTCAGCCAATTCCAGGGGGGGGGGGTCATGACCCCCTGAGCCCACGCCTAGATTCGCCCTTGAGTAGCCTTCGATTACTGAACAACCTTTTAAATAAAACACTTTCTCATGTGTGAACCGGTTGGAAAAACATGACCACATTATGATTATGATCATTAGATAGGAACTGAAAAAAATGATCATAGCCAATTCCCACACAATGACTCTTTATGACTCCAAACATGATAAAGGCTTTGGAAAACATCGTAGAAAATGGAGGAAATGCTCGTGACAAGCAATAACTTCTATTCATTTCCCACAGTGTTCTGCCAATACTTAAAAAACATTTAATTAAAATTGTCGTGTTTACCATCTATGAATTCAGATCAGTGTAAAATAGTGTTTTCTTGTAAAGATTAAGGTACAAAATGATTAAACCCTTTCCCAAACAACAAAATTTAAGGATGGTCCAATTAGAAAACAACGGCAGACGACAAAATGAATGTAACTGAAAGTAAAAGTTCAGAATAATATAGTACAGAAAACATTGGGGCAAAAGGAGAAAATGCTGATTATCAGCATTTTCTTCTTTTGTCTGAATGTTTTACCAGGCCCATTACATAAGAGACGTCAAAATCGGGTCTTGTTTGGGAAAGGCATAAAATATGTATTGGTGGATCCACGGGCTTACCAAATGTTGTGACGAAGATGCTAAAAATGCTTAAATGTTGAACAGAAAATCGTAGTGAAGGCTTTTTAAGATTCTATGATAATGGAAGCTTGTTTCGTCGGTGTTATTGCAAAATCTCGTAACTGCATCTTTAATCAAGCTGTAGTTACGAGATTTTGCAATATCACCGACGATGTTCGTTTTGACAGACATTGGTACTCATCGTCGTTGTAAATGCAAAACCTCGTATCTCGTTTTTCGAAAATTTTACATGGAAGTGAAAAAGTGTAATAACTTTTCCCAAACTGAAATGTTTTACTTGAAATTTTGACATATTGTTCACAAATAATGTGTCATTAATACTGGCCAGTAAAAATATCTCAAAACCTGCGAGAATGGTCAAAACTGGGCACACAAGTTTGTACTTTGAAAATCGCAAGAATCGACATACGAGGTTTTGCATTTACACCGACGTCATGTTATATCAATAAGATCGATTGAAAACCGTTTATCGTTGCTTTTCAACAAAAATACTAGTAACTGCAGCTTAAAACAGGCTGCAGTTACGATGTCTTTGTTGTAAAACGACAGTATAGAGTTGGTTATGGCATATCCTGTTAAACACTGTTATCAATTAATTTGTAAGAAAAAATTGAACGAGAATGCTTAAAATTCCACTTGCAGATACATTATATACAATGTACGTAAGTTAGTATATTTCTGCGTCTTACATTTTTGCAAATTTTTGCTTTTACACGTACATGTATATCGTCATAAAAGTACTATTTTACTTTAAGCAATTTATAACATTTCAACTTGGAATATTCTAATAAATAAAATCGCTTACCAACGACGAAATAAATCATCAGAATAGAACACACAAAGAAAATACAGTTATCCATGGCGTTAATATGTAATATTTCTGTAACCGACGTTGCAGAAAATCTTTTTACTAGTAGGCCTATACTAGTATGTACTGCATGCAGTAATGACTGTCAAGACTTCAACTCTTTCTCAATTAAGACTTTGTACCCGGCATTCTTATTAACCCGTTACCACATAGTGACTCTTTTTTACTCCCCACATGAAATTGCTCACAGAAAATATTGTGGAAAATAAAGAAATTGCTTGTGACAAGCAATTTCTTCATTATCCACAATATTTTCCATACAAAAATACCAAAAAATTACCTTTTCATTCACTTTAAATTGTCGTCTGCCACATCTTTGAATTTGGACAGGTCCAAATTTTGTCGTATAGTAATGGGTTAAGAAAGGCTTTGGGATACATTATGACAAAAGAGGAAAATAATGAAAACCAACACTTTCAACTTTTGTTTCATATTTTCTTGTACATAAACGATATGTCTTTATCAACTTCCATATTTTCGTCAGCAGTATCTTTCAAATTGGACCACCCTGAAAAATTGTCGTTTGGGAAAGCGTTTATACATTGAATCAACCTCAACCGTTCTCCTAACAATTCCTAAAAATGATATCTCCAATAGTGAAAGCATGGAAAAATATCTAGACAAAGAAAGAAAATGTTGATACATGGAACCACTATTCCTTGCTTTCATAAAAACGAAAACCTTGTAACTGCAGCTTGCTTTGAACTGCAGTTACGAGGTTTTCGTTGAAAAGTAGCATATTAATTTTCTGCTTCTCTCTCTGTATTTTACATGCTTTTAACAAAATCATAACATTCGTGTTTATTTCACAATTATTTTATCTGTGATTTTCACAACCTTTGTTATTGGACCAGCCTAAAGCATTGGTTCGAGGAAGGGTTTTCTTATATCACGGCCGAGCCCGGATAGCTTAGTCGGTAACGTCGGAGTCTGTCAATCCAGGGGTCTCGAGTTCGAACCCCGGCTCGGCCAGTATCCATTCTGACATTTGACAAAAGCCATTTGTCCGTCACAAATGGGTGTAAATCATCTATAAGAGAGAGCAGCTGGAGGCTCGGTTTGGATATCGTGGTTGTACGGGTGCGAGAAATACCAGGAACCCACTGTAAGGTGCTCCAGCCGCCGCGATATGACCATAGAAGTTGAAAACGACGTAAAACCCAAATAAAATCAAAATCATATATCACGACAATTTGAGTCATTAACCCTTTCCCAAATAACATAATTTGGGACGGTGCCTCTTCGAAATATGAATTATCTACCTGCACATGCAACAAACCTTTTGAAAATCGACTCAGAAATAAAAGAAAAGTTATTGCAAATTTTTTACCAGAATTGAGATTATTTTTGTCCTTAGTTGTTACCCATACCATGATGCGCAATCCATACCAGGACCGTAGGAACAGGGGAGGGGGCTAGGATGGCTTAGCCCCCAAAGTTGACCAAAATGCCAAATTTTCCTTATTTTACACTGAAGATATAGGGAAAATCCAATTTAGCACCCCCCCCCCCCAATGTTCAGATACAGGGGCTTCAGCCCACCCAATATGAAATTGCTTCCTACGGACCTGCCTACAGTGTAAAATCATTGCAACAAAATAAAGATTGTCGGCATTTTGTCTTATTTTTTATGAGTCTATTGTATAAGAGGCATCAAAACTATGTCAATTTGAAAGCATTGTTGGACATTGAACTAAGATGTTTATGACTAAATCACCTAGAGTGGAGGGCGATGTAGGACTTGTGCCACTTCAAAACTCTTAACCCTTTCCCAAACGACAAAATTTTAGGGTGATCCACTTCAAAAACTGCCACATATGACAAAATGGATGTTATTAAAGATAGGATTTGTGTAAAATGTGACAAAGAAAATATTAAGACAAAAGGAGAAACTGCTGGTTATCAGCAGTTTCTTCTTTCCTTTCAATGTTTTCCGATTTTTTGAATTGGGGACATCAAAACCAGGTCGTGTTTGGGAAAGGGTTAAACAATTTAACCCTTGTCAAGACAGCAATATTTTAGAATGGTCCAAAATCAACAAATTCAAAGATGCAGTAGACTACATTTTCAATTGAATTAAATGGTACATTCCCCCATCTTTCTGTGTTGAAAACATTCTGAGAAATTGCTTATGACAAGCAATTCTTCATTTTCCACAATATTTCAGGAGAAGTCGGAAGCATTCGGACGATATCGCAAACCGAATGTTTACGACGTCGTCCGAATAGAATAAATAAGGAATGTTCGGTGTTAACGATGTTTTGCAATAGAATTCTGTGTCGTGTGAATCACATTAGGGATGGACTACATCAATTCAATCCGTTAAAACTACAGTCGACACTCGGTGTGTCGAAGTCGGAGGGGCCGTCAAAATACCTCGACATATCCGGAGTTCGACTCGTCCGATTTTGTTGGGCTTGGATAAAGTTGATATTTGAATGTTTTTGAAAGTAATTAAGTACGATTATATTTGAAATATTGTAGGAAAAGGAAAGAAATTGCTCGTTTCGAGCAATTTCTATCCTTTTCCTACTATATTTCAATAGCTATGTTGAGTTCAAAATTATTTTGTTTGAAAAAATTATGTCAATTGATGAGGAAGGGACCAGATTTGAACTTCGACTTAAGCGAAAATTCGACGTATCCGATGTCGACATAACGAGTGTCGACTGTACGTTAATTTCTCAGTAACATCTGATACCCTTCCTTTAGGGGTCGTCTTCTGTGACCTGTCTTCGCACCAATAGAAATTTAGGTTCCGAAAAAGTGATAACAATTGAGGCATGCGCACTACACTTAAAAACAGCAAAATTTATGTACTCTATCCCAGCTTGTTACCCGAAGGACTCGAGTTCGAGCCCCGATAGAGGATTTGGTTTATTGGGGTTTTACGCCGTTTTCAACTACTAAGGTCATTTCGCGGCGGCTGGAGCACCTAACCATGGATTCCTGTCGTTTCTCATACCAGTACTACAACAACACCCTTACCGAGCCTCCAGCTGCTCCCCAACATAGGTTCACGATATCAAACCATTGCTGGGTGATATTTTTGTCAGTAAGGTTAGTTGCCGCAGCCGGGTATCGAACCCGGGACCCCTACTAGAGGAGGTGCGTCTTTTGGGCAAGACATGGAAATATGCCGCTCATAGCTTTTGCGGGAGCCGTATTTCAAGATCGGCATGTGCCTAAGTGGAGACTGGTAGAGACCCATGCTGCTCTTTTGTGGCTGATACATGTCACGGAGAAGCTAGTAGAGAACGATATGGTTCCTGATCAGACTGCGTGAAAATACGCAGGCTGATCTTGAACCATATTGGACTCAAAATACAAGGACCTAATACAAAAGTCATAGCCTTACTTTACTTTCCCCTCGAAGCTAAAAAAGGAAAAGTGACTGATGGGTTAAGGTTAAACGTATTTAAACTGGTGTGGCCATATCGTGTGGCTGCGGCAACCTATGGATTCCGGTCGTTTTTCTCACCTAGAAGATCGTTCTACAAATGTCCGACTTAAAATGTCATGTACTTTTCAAAAAACCTGACCTTAACCGACCAGAAAAACGATCTGATTTTTTTGTCGTCTTTCTGGTCGATTGGGATCATTTTTTTTTTTTTTTGAAAAAGTAGAAAATGGCAAAGTCATATATCCTAGGAAAGAGCGAAAGAAGGCGGGGTACATGCAACAAATCGCTTTAAAATTGACACAGAAAAAAAGAAAATTATTGCACAATTTCTTACCTGAATCGGGGCTAATTTGGCCGTAGTTATCCATAGCATGATGTGCAACCTCAGATTATCACACCGCTAAGTTATCATGGTGGATTATCACGTGATACAACAATTTTAGTTGATCTTCAACAACTTTATTGTCAGTTGATTTTTAAAACTCCACCACGTTCAGAATATTCCCGGCATTTAACCACCTTCTCTGCTTTAGACCTATATCAAATTGGTCAAGTACATGTACTTAATAACAAAAATATTGATGATTGTCTGAAATTCTGAGTAAAGCTTTTCTTACAACCGGTCGTACGTGCTCCTGTGTGCGGTCTGCGTCTAAAACGTAGGCATAGTCGTGCGATGCACACACGTTCAACGTACGATTTAGGTGGACGCAACCACGACGCAGATAGCACGTAGCAGAAAATTGACCAGATAATTCTTTGGCCTCTCTTACAACCCGTCGTGCGTCCTTATAAATCGTGCGTTTTAAAACGCACGATTTATAAAGACGCACGACGAGTTGTAAGAGAGTCTTAACGTGATTGATCTCCGTGGTCATTAAATATTTTATCCAATTAATTGTTTTGGCACGTGAGTCCCCGTCGTATTAATCAATATAACGCTGTTTTTTCAACAAAAACCTCGTAACTGCAGTTTAAAACAAGCTGCAGTTACGAGGTTTTCGTTGAAAAGCGACGATAACCACAAAATCGAGTGAGTGATGTTAAAGGATTAACAGCTATAACCTTTACCCCTAAAAGACAGATTTTGGGGCATAGCTTTGGGGAAAATTTTGCGACAAAAGAAAAAAATGCTGATTATCTACATTTTCCTAAATGTATTCTCTAAAATATCATTCAAAAATTCTTTCTTTAATTATGTACATTTCGCCGTGACGTCTGAAGTAGCTTTTAAATTGAACTACCCTAAAATTGTGTCGTTTGGGAAAGGGTTAAATCCCATTTATAAGTGAGAAAGGTTGAAATGATCTCGTCCATACCCTGCAGGCCTGTGGGTTCGAGCAAATCCCCAATAGCCACATGGCCGATGAAGACCAAATGGATGAAAACTGAAGGTTGGAAATTTTATTTCATACATGTATCTAAGAACTCTAAAAAATTAATAAATTGAAAATTTGGACCTGGTTTTGACGTTCCTGACAGAAAACATATTGGACAAGCACTTAAAGAAAAGAATGAATTGGCAATGAATATTTGCTAAAAATAGACTAGGTTTGCCGTTATGTTTTGATAAAACGTAGGTGTTATATTGTCCAACAAGGTTAACCCGGGACAACTTAATTTTCGTGCGCAAAGTCCGTTAGTTGAGCGTCTTAACAAAACAAAGCCGAAGTGGGGTCATTACATATGCAGATGTCCCGGGTTAATCTTGCTGGACAATAAAAATTTCGTGGCTAAGGCAAAGTTACGAAATTTTATAAAAACACATCCGAATATAATATTGTTTGTCCGAAATTACGTCACGGTAAACTGGATAAAATCGTTTCCTATTGCTAATATTCCGCAGTTTTTGTGTTTCTTTTCACTTAAAATTTTCTAGCCTACATGTATAACATACACGTTTTCTCATTTTCACTTATAATCGTTATGCATTGTGTAACTTTTTTTCAAATATGGACCGCCGTTGAAGTTCGTCAATCCTGGAGGAGTGATATCGATTAACTGGCTTTGTCAATAATTTTTTATCCTTTCTAACACTCGACAAAATTATTTGTCTCTCACCAATGGACATCATCTAAGAGCCCATTCGCCGCGATGTCGATATAAGGTAATAACAAGAGCGCCATGGTCACAATATACACCACCACTTATAGAACTTGAGACACAAAAATGACATTGACAAGGATTTATAAATATCCAGTCAAAAACCTGGAATGAATTGCATTCACAACCTGGCTGAAACATCATTAAGCCACAGAGACTAAGTGTCAAGGGGCATTACTCTTGCAAAAGTCAATGAACATAAAATCCTTGATCCATGTACATCCTCAAATTATGGTGATAACAACCATCAACTTTCAGCCAGAAACTTAGGAGGAGTTGCGTTTAAAAGGCTGTAATTTCGATAAGCCATAAAGGCTAAGTTTTAAGGGGCATAACTCAGGCAAAAATCAATGAACCATAAAATCCTTACTTCATGCACAATTCAATTTAAGGTGATAACATCCACCTAGTTTAAAAAATATCAAGCCGGAAACTTAGGAGGAGTTGCGCTCACAAGAAAAGTGGACGCACATAGGTACCTTTGGGGTCCTATGTTGTATGATATATGGCCATCGAACACTAATGTGGTAATTTTGACTTTGGGGGTAAATCATATAAATGGGTCGATCTATTTGTGTTTAGAATGATATTATGAGTCATCTGGAATTGTTTGTTAGAAAGTACCACATAAACCATGGACACAATTTCAGGACGAAATCAAAGACGTCTTTGTAAAATAAGGATCAGGGGAAATGACTCCGTCGATCTTCATTGTATTTCCCTCATGTTACTGGTACCATTTGTATATCTACAAACCTTGAAAAAATGGTACTAGTTTACAAAAATAAGTACCAGTCAAGGTCACATGACCCAAGGTTGGTACCACATAAAATGGTCTTTTTGTAGAAATAGTACCATATAAGAAAAGTACCACATAGGCAGCGAATAAGGGTCTGTCGGACGGACGGATGGACGGACGGACGGACGGAGAAGATGATGCCAATATACGACAGCCTCAAGCAGCGTATAAAAAGGTGTTAAACCCCTTTTAATCATTTAATTAATCGCTGTCCATAAGTTGGAATTGCTGTTGAAAGGAGTTTTGGTAAGTTTTCAACATTCATAAGTATTTCAATATATCTTACCCTTTCAAAAACGCCATAACTTTACATTGTTCCATTTTTGTTTACAGTTGAAGACGATAAATTGAATGTTACTGCAAACAGAATATCTACCACTTAAAACATACAAATCATTTAGGATAAAGGAGAAGTGCAGATTATTAGAATTTTCTTCTTTTACCTAATGGATTGTTAATCTTCAGACACATACATCTAGTTTGGATTGAAATGGTTTATTGGAATTTGACGCCAAAGCCTACATCCTGTGTGGAACTTCCTATTTGGGAAATGGAAGGTACAATAAAAGCTGAAGAAAGCATATTTTCATATATATCTAAATGTAATTAAATCATTTAATATTATAGATAATGAACAAAAGACAACAAATCAACAAGAAAGCAGAAAAGAGGGGGTCAATTCTATTTTGTTCAACTGCAAACCTTATGTTGTGTGTATTCATTTGAATCGTCTGAGAGACTATTCAAATGAACCCAACAATAAAGGGTTTGGACAACAACTGGAGATATTTTGTAAATTCAAAAGGCAATTATTAACACCATAGAGTCTGTAGATATAAAATGACATGTTTCCCTTGGACTTCACGGTGAAAGCGACCAAATCACACATACACGTATGGCGTACCAAATGGGTCAAAAGCCTATTTAGAGCGTGCACGCATAAAATATACGCGTTGACGCGTAAATTTATGCGTCGATGCGTATATTTACGCGTCGACGCATATATTTACCCGAGCAGTTGAAAATTTATGCGTTTACGCGTAAATTTTCAACTGCTCGCGTAAATATACGCGTCGACGCGTATTTTATCTATTAACCAATCAGACCATTCGTTTCATCCATCAATTTTATGGTATAAAGGGAAAGGTTTCTAACCGCCTCTTCCATTGGCCAACCTCGATTTCACATTTTTTACTCCTACTCGCGTAAATTTTATGAGTCTACGCGCATATTTACGCGTCGACGCATAAAATTTACGCGAGCAGTTGAAAGTATATGCGTCGACGCGTATATTTTATTCGTGTACGCTCTATATAGACTTTTGACCTATTTAGTACGTCATATACTCGTCATTCTCTCCACCATCTCTCGATGCTCTTAACGAGGTTATTTACTTGTAGTAGTAATAGTACCCATCGTAGTAATCTAGAATAAAAAAGACAACATATGTTTCACTGGTGGTGAACTCGGCCAAAGCGATGTTCGTTTTTCACTACAACAAGGTACAGATATTTTGCCTTTAAATGTGAGTTCAAAGATCTGATTGGATAGTTTTTTCTAATAACAATGAATTTGTTCTAAAAATACACCGAGTTTATCGATATGTATTGACAAACTGTCGATGCTGATATAAAATCTCGTAACTACGGCTTTATCGAAGCCGTAGTTACGATATTTTATAACAACACCGACGGAATACAATGATCGCGAAAAAACGTCCCACGCTTTGGCCGAGTTCACCACCAGTGTGTTTATCAAACACGAAAGCTTCCATACTTTATCATAACGAGCAATCAGGTAACACAACAATTGCAGAAAATAATTAAGTTAATATCTGATTTGTTAACAATTAGAAGCAGAGAAAGCGGACATACGTCAGATTATATGTGGATGCGGCAGATTTTTTTTTTAAATCGGCCGATATATTTTTATGTTTTTGACGACCAACCAAACGTTTCATTGATCATCAATAACTTTTTTATCGGCTGATTTCTAAAAGATTTTTTGTTCAGCAAATCTGTGGCGTTGTCACTATGTCTCTGCTTAAATTTTCAATCCAGTCATTTATTAATGAATTTAGTGATTTCCAACCATGTACGTAGTTTACGATGAAAGTGGCCAAGACACACATTCTTTCCAATACCACACAAGAAAAAAAAAAGATTAGTTATTTGTAATAGAAACCATCATAATAAACAGAAATAAACACGCGTGAAGATCAGACAAAATTGGTACAGGTGAAATTTTGAAACCATGAACATTTATTACAGCAGCAGTTAAAAGGGGGTAAGGGCTTTTGATGAACAATAAATAAAATATTGCATTTTAAGCCATTACTTCTTCTTATCTATAGTTCTTCATCTTTGCATGTATACCGTTCATCAAAGCCTATGCTAGAAGAATTGAGAATCAGCGTTCAGAATATAGAATCTATCGACGTGTGTACGAACGGACGGAGATACTACGTTTACGTCAACGTTTGGCATGGTGTGATAACGGTAGAGATTAAGGTATTCTATTCATTATTAGTTACCAAAAACTTCATGCAACTCCGGTCGTCATCCGTTGCAACGGAAATTTATGATGATCCATACATCAGTAAACTTTTGGACGTCATCCGTGACAACGGATATTGACGAAGAATACCCTCGTCAATTTCCGTTGTCATGGATGGCGCCTTAAGTTGCACGTAAAGTTTGTTTGGTATCTATAATGGTCCATGGATGGAAAATGTTAAGGTAATCCACCCCTAATGAGATTCCGGTGACGTAGGAATTATTCGGGCGACGTCGTAAACATTCTGCAGTGGACGGTGCCACCACCGAATATTTTACGAGTACGACGTCATACGAAAAATTGCGAAGTCGCAATAATTTCATTAGGGGAGGACTACTTTAATACGCTAACTTACAGTAATATCCTGGGTAATAATCTTCCGCCGATGGTGTCGTAGGTTTGGTCGTAGTTTTCCTCGGCGTGTGTATAGTTGTAGTTTTTCTTGTTGTTGTGGTGGTCGTACGTCTTGTCGTTGGTCTAGTTGTCCGCCTCTTGGTTGAAGGTCTGCGTGTTGTAGTCGTGGGAATTGGGGGATTCACAACTAAAACTTAATGTATAAGATACAGGTATAAAGCATCTCAAGCGCAGATTTAGACACATAAGTTGTAAAAACGAATTTTATTATACGGCGAAAATAACCTTTCTTTTCAAGCAAATAAACTGATCTTTGATGAAGTGCACCGATTTATTAGACAGAGCAAACGATTCTAATTTTCATTTAGTTTTGTAGTAATTGCTTGTAATGTGTGCTTATGCATATTTTCAAGATGTCAATCTATATGTCCCTTTCTTGTCCACTTCAATATAGAAGTAAATTTTTGTTTTCCACTCCAATACAAACATGTTGGGGTTTTTTTCCATCACATCTCATGGTTATCAATAATATTTTTCTTCAAATTCACGTTTAGAATTCTTTACACTTTCAAAAATCAATATATTTAAACATACATTTTGTATTCTTTATCTATATTTTTAAAGTATAGAATATTGCTGTATTGATGAGGTCCCTGAGTCAAAACACTACAGGAGAGGAACTATATAAGCTTTAAGCTTTCGTTCTGATCCTATTCACCAATATATTGTTACATAATCATTCTATTGTCATTGTATTTGAAATTGTGAATAAATTATTATTAAATTAACCCTTTCCCAAACAAGACCTGGTTTTGACGTCCCTAATTGAAAAGGCTTGGGAAAACATTGAAACAAAAGAAGAAACTGCTGATAACCAGCAGTTTCTCCTTTTGTCTCAATATTTTCTGTGTCATATTTAACACAATTCTTATCTTTAATAGCATCTATCTTGTCATTTGCGGCAGTTTTTGAAGTGGATCACCCTAAAATTTTGCCGTTTGGAAAAGGGTTAAAAACGAATTTCATACCAATTGATTATCTAAATTTAAAAAAAAAACAACGAGATGTTATATTTTTTCTGTGTAAATAAGGACAGCAGCTTTAAGAACCGATACTTAAATTTGTGAGACTTTTTAGCATTTATGAATCATTTTTTTGCACTAAAAAACTCGTTTGTTCGAGTCCTGTCCGCACCACTGGCATTGTTCACATGAGTTTATACATTTGTTTTGGAATTGATCGAAAGATAAAAAATATATTTCTCAATGAATACTTATAAATTAGTACATAGTGGACAATACTTTGATAGAATGGTACTTTTGAATCAGTGTCACTCAGGGATAATTTTGGGCCATGTTATTGGCCCATTGGTTAACTTATAAAGAATTATTTTGTGATTTCTTAAATTCCCAGCCCTGCCATTTTCACGGACAATTTAAGTAAAGAGTCACCACCCAAGGTACATTTCTGCCAAGTTTGGTCAAAATTGGCTAAATGGTTGATTTTAAAAGACTTTTTTTGTGATTTCTTTAAATCTGACAAGCTACCGCCCTGTCCAACCCATATTTATGGACCAATCTAATTTCTTTGAACAATTTAAGTAAGGGATCACCCGACGAACATTCCTGCAAAGTTTGGTCACAATTGGCCCACTGGTTTGAGAGGAGAAGATTTTTAAAAATTATTTTGTGATTTATAAGTCTTATAAGCACGACCCTGCCACTCAACGATTTAAGTTGACCAATTAAATTTCTTCGGACAATTTAAGTAAAGAGTCACCCAAGGTACATTTCTGCCAAGTTTGGTAAAAATGGCTGGATGGTTGATTTTTAAAGAATTATTTTGTGATTTCGCAAAGTCTGATAAGCCCATCCTGTCTTGTCCACATTTATAGACCAATCATAGTTCTTTGAATAGTCTAAGCAAAGGGTCACCCAAGGAACATATTCCTGCAAAGTTTGGTCAAAATTGGCCCACTGGTTTGAGAGGAGAAGATTTTTAAAGAATTATTTTGTGATTTCCTAAGTCTGAAAAGCCCCGCCCTGCCACGGCCACATTTATGGACCAATCAGTATTTCACGGACAATTAGGTAAAA
This sequence comes from Fragum sueziense, assembly GCA_963680895.1. Lineage (NCBI taxonomy): Eukaryota > Metazoa > Mollusca > Bivalvia > Cardiida > Cardiidae > Fragum > Fragum sueziense. The sequence goes on along the minus strand of OY804607.1, from coordinate 41,359,698 downwards.
AGTCACCTAAGGTACATTCCTGTTAAGTTTGGTCAAAATTGGCTGAATGGTTGATTATCAAAGAATTATTTTGTAATTTTCTAAGTCTGATAAGCCCCGCCCTGCAACGCCCACATTTAAAGATCAATCAAAATTCTTTGCAATTCACCCATGGAACATTTCAGTTAAGTTTGGTCAAGATTGGCCCACTGGTTCGAGAGGAGAAGATTTTTAAAGAAAATGTTTACAGACGGACGTCCAGACGCACGACGGACATAACGCCATGGTAATAACTCGATGGCCTTCGGCCAGTGGAGCTAAAAACCGGGTCATAAATCAGGATCATGGATGCATGATGTATCCTGACTTATGATCCAGATTTTTTATACTGATGAGCCGTTGGTCCTTGAGCTAAAGTTTCCAGATTGATCGCTGTCACTTACCATGTTTGCTCTGTTCACAAACGGACGGGTATTTAAATGATTTACAATTTCTCATGTAGATCCACTTGTTTATGATCCGTGTGAAGGCGGGGCAGCGTGTATGGCCTGGACTATGTTTCTTGGTCTTGCTATCGGCGTACGCACCCCACTCGACATCGCGTCCCGTCGCGGTCCACCACGTTCTGTCACGATCAGATCGCACGCTGGATATGGTGATCCACGGATTATATCCCCATTTGATGTTCTTCTGTATTAATACTCTATATCTACTGCCAACCTCTTTTCCGAAGTAGTCTTTTGCGGTAAGAGCTACCGATTCTGCAAATTTAAACGGACAAATTTGAATGAAAACAATGTTCCCAAAACCAAGTTATTCTTTGCAATTCTAATAAAGCCCACAATAAATGCGCTGGCAGAGCATACCTAGCTATTAGCTTCGGGTGCTCTGCAAGGACATTCACTGTGGTCTATACTTATTTATGGTGTGTGTTTAAAAAACAACTACCCATGCACAGATATGGTAAAGAGTACAATGGCTTTTTAAGTGCAATATTCTATATTTAATCAAACCCTGTGTCGTGGGTACTCATTGGAATCGCATCATTTGAAATGACAAGATCAGAATGCATTTTGTTCAATTTTTGGTTTGTTAAATCGTTAAATCTTACCAAAAACAACCAAATTTCAAATTGAAAAGCCAGCGTTCCAGCTCAACTTTGATCTTTGTGAACAATTGTAAACCTGTATAACACAGTGGATAATCTCGTGATACAATATTTTCAGAAAATCTTCAATAATTTAGTAAATACTGGACCGATTTGAATTCCGTTTGAAGCAGAGAATGTGAACAGACGTCACGCATTACATGGACGTGGTTGATTGATTTTTTCGAAAATCCAACACGTACAGCTTATTCCTGACGTTTTTACCATATTCTCTGCTTCAAACCGAATTCAAATTGGTCAAGTCTTAAAAAAGATATTGAAGATGATCGGAAATTCTGAGTCACGTGATTGAACACCGTGAATAATAAAAGTGAAGCTAAAATATTGGCTTGTGTAGACGGCATTTTGTGCGCATAATCATTCTTTTAGGAGCGTGGGTACGGATTTGCAATGTTGATGCCCAAGACGTATTGTCGGGTCAATTTGACGCATTTTAACATCCCAAAACATGAAAATTCTAGAAAATATTGTGGAAAATGAAGAAATTGCTTGTGATAAGCAATTTCTTCATTTTCCAAAATGTTTTCTTCGAAGACAGACAAGCAATGTAAAATTACATTCACTTGAAATTGTCGTCTGTAACGTTATCTTTGAAATTAGAAGAGTCAAAATTTAGGTCTTATGGTAATGGGCTGCGAGAGTTCAAGGGTGTCTAGAGTTCTGTTTCTTATTTTGTTTTCAAATTTTGTAAATACTTTGTAAATGCCTATAACCCAAAATGGGTATATTTGAGCAATTGAAATCTATTCTATTCTATCATATTCCTACCTTTGACAAACTCTCCCAGTGCTTTGCCTTTAGCATGTGAATCCAGAGTTACCAAGTGACCGCCGTGTTGTTTGCAGTAAGCCGCAGCGCTCTTTTCGTCTAAATCCCTTGGGTTGAATTTCCAGCAATACCCATGTTTGGCAGCATTCACCTGGTCCATGAATTCGCTTCTGCATTTTGCTGAAAATTAATACAAAACAAGATCATTTACCAATTCACACACATTGGCTATTTCTACTCCTTTAAAGATATCAGCTGTGGAAAACGTTGTGAAAAATGAAGAAATTGCTTGTGACAAGCAACTTCTTTATTTTTCACAATGTTTTCTACCTCAATAGACGAAAATGTTTGCAAAATTATTCACTTGAATTTGTCGTGTGAAACATATTTGAATTAAGACCAGTCTAGAATTTAGCCGTTTGATAATGGGTTTAAGGTAGAATAATTCTAATGCATCTTTACTATTGTCGTACATTTTCGACAAATGTCGACATTATTCGTATCTATCTTTAGCAAAAAATTGGCCAAATATTACTTCCCTTTGTAAATAAAATTCCCAGAATACACTTATATCTTTTTCTGGTATGATTTTCCGTTTAACATCAATTTTTAAGAGACATTTTTCATGTAATTTTATATGGTTTTGATTGATATCATCAGTTTGTATGTGATTAGAAACTGTGGTTTTTATTGAAACTTCCTATTTAGGACACATATTGTAGATTGTATAAATCTCGTTTCTTCCCTTGATACCGTATGGCTCAATATACCGAGAAACCCTACAGTAGAAGACACACACATGTATTCTAATGAAATGTATGATGCGGTGATCAAACGCCTATCGTTTGAGAACGACGCGTGGATGAGATCCCTTCATTTTGTTTCATATTATGTTAGCTACACTACTCATTACTCAAAAGTTCTAATTTTCCACCTTATATTTCGGGAAGTAACGACTTCAACTATGTTCAAATTATAACCATTTTATTGTCATCAGCTAACATATTTATTTTTGCTTAAGGGGGAATGCTCCAGTTTTTCGGAACACTCTGTCATTACTGTAGTAAATTAAATGTTTCGTACCAATATGTTTCGCTACCATATTTTCAATAATATAACACTTCATTACAATTTACCATTTTTGACGGTAAAAGTGTATTTATTACGCGAAACTGATTTCCTCAAGATGGAAATCGAATATTAAGAGCAAGACAGTCGTAAGTGTGTATGCAGTTACCACTGTTTTGCGTCATTTTATTCATGTGTAGCTGATCAAAATTGCTGTAATTCACTAATAAGTGCGCTGACATATACATTTTCTTTTTGAATTATTACCAGGACATGTTGCTTAATACAATGAGGGAGTTTTATCAAATTCTATTGTGTAGAACTTAAAATATTTCCAAAAATATGCAAATTTTGTCATAAAAAACTCGAGCTTCGTTGATCTAACCGAACACGTGAGCAGGCTGTTTTATACATTTACGCATTTATAATAGCACATATTTTGGGTTTTCTGTTCATATTAAATGTAAGACGTCCTGTACGAAATAATCCGGGCGGATTCCAGGCGGACACGAGGCGGATAAAGTAAGAGATGGAATTCTATTTTTAGCGAAATATTTAAATTAGTCCGCCTGGAATAAAGTCCGCCCGGATTCCAAGCGGAATTCTATTTTAAGTAACAAAATGAGGCGAAATATTTAAATTAGTCCGCCTGGAATAAATTCCACCCGGAATAAATTCCACCCTGATTCCTAGCGGAATTCTATTTTTAGTTACAAAATGAGGCGGATTATTTAAATTAGTCCGCCTGGAATAAATTCCACCTGGAATAAATTCCGCCTGGATTCCGGGTAGAATCCGGGTGGAATTTATTCCTGGTGGGAAAAAATCCGCTTGGACTTCTATTTATAGAAGCAAAATAATATTTACTTTACAATTTGTGGGTGGGGAATGGTAAAAATGAACATGCAATAAAAATGAACTTTAGTAAAAAGAACACTCACCAATGTTGCATTACTTGCTCTTGCCACTAAGTGAGCTCCTTTAAATCTCATGATAATTTTCACTTTGAATATAAGCCTTCAGATGATTAACAGTTATTTTCTTTTAAAAAAAAGTCAGACAAGCAAACTTCCCTCCAATTTTCTGATTACATCATGTAATAGACTGGAAGAAAATTAGACTTTAAACTGGAAGGTCTAATTTAAATAATCGGCCTGGAATAAATTCCACCTGGAATAAATTCCGCCTGGATTCCGGGTAGAATCCGGGTGGAATTTATTCCTGGTGGGAATGAAAATCCGCTTGGACTTCTATTTATAGAAGCAAAATAGTATTCACTTCACAATTTGTGGGTGGGGAATGGTAAAAATGAAAATGAAATAAAAATGAAATTTAGTAAAAAGAACACTCACCAATGTTGCATTACTTGGTCTTGCCACTAATTGAGCTCCTTTAAATCTCATGATAATTTTCACTTTGAATATAAGCCTTCAGACGATGAACAGTTATTTTCTTTTAAAAAAAAGTCAGACAAGCAAAATTCCCTCCAATTTTCTGATTACATCATGTAATAGACTGGAACAAAATTAGACTGTAGACTGGGAGGTTGGATTTTCAACAAGTTAATTCTTTATCTTATGAACTATATGAGATGCAGCTGTGATATTCACACATGGATATATTTTATAAAGACCTTTCATTTAGGATCATGACATTTGACCTTGTGACCTTGACCTTAGAATTTAACCTACATGTATGTTGCAAGAAATTTAATCTGGCCTTTATATTATACAATATTAGAGATATAGCCATGATATTTCACTCAAAGATACATCTTGCTAAGACCTTTCATTTGGGATCATTGCCTTTGACCTTATGACCTTGACCTTAAAGTTCAATCTACTTTGAAAGAACTTTGACCTATATCTCATACACTATTGGAGATAGAGACTTGATATTTCACACTTGAATACAACCTGCCAAGACCTTTCATTTAGAACCATGACCTTTGATGTTGTGACCTTGACCTTGAAGCTTGACCTACTTTACCTACTTTACAAGAACTTCAACATGGCCTGTATCTCACGCAATATTAGAGATAGAGCCTTGATATTTCACTCAAAGATATATCTTGCCAAGACTTTTCATGTTGGATCATGACCTTTGAGCTTTTGACCTTGACCTTGAACTTACTTTACAAGAACTTTAACCTGACCTATATCTCATACAATACAATATTAGAAATAGAGCCTTTATATTTAAGATACATCTTGCCAAGACATTTGTTTTGGGACTTCTACCTTTTGACCTTGACCTTGAAGGTCAGTCTGTTTTATAAGAATTTTAACATAGCCTTCTGTTATCTCATACAGTATTAGAGATAGAGCCTTCATATTTCATTTCTGGATACCTCCTGCTAAGACCATAAATTTGGGCCCATGACCTTTGACCTTGGATTTTGATCTACCTGACAGAACCATTTCCTTGCTTATGTCTTATGCATGTTTAGAGAAGGAACCTTGGTATTTTACACATGCATATGTTTAGTGCCTCAACCTTTCATTTGGAACCATGTCCTTTGACCCTGTGATGTTGTGGAAGAACCCACTGCTCTCAAATCTTAGTTAAAAAATTTGTCGTCCCTCAATTGTCAAAGTTTAAAAATTCCTGGAGGATAACTATTTGTCTTCAATTTTCATAAGTTTGTAAATTCCGCATCTATTAAATCTCTAAGTTATAAAATTTCGCCTCATGTTATTGTCAAAGTATGAAAATTCCTGTATGAAATCAAGATTCCGGGTGGACTTTTATTTTCCAGGTGGAATATGATTACGCCAGAGGCGGATTTTAATTCAGATTCCGGGTGGATTTTTTTCCTGGCGGAATATCAAATGTGACAGAGGCGGACTTTATTAGAATTTTCCATGTCCGCCCGGAATTATGCCCAAAAAGCTTTAGTCCGCTTGGATTCCACCCAGAATCCGCCTGGAATCCGCCCGGAGTCCGCCAGGAATTTTCGTACAGGATTACTTTAAATCCGTTTTCGGGACTAAACGATGAATATACAGCATTTTATTAGCATTTAGTGACCTTGGACAGGTGCAAGAAATTGTGCATTTTTTTCGATGTAGGGATATGTAATACGAACGCCTATAAAATTCAAATAAGATCGCTGACCATCCATTTTTATTTTATTTTTCAATTGGTAATAACATGTAATTGCAACATACAAAATATGAATAAATTCTATTATTAGGAAAAAATAGGAAACTGGAGCATTCCCCCTTAAGTCTCTTTTTGAAATCGGTGTTGAAGATACCAATAACATTCTCGTGATCCTTTCACAGATGATTCTTGACCGGTTTTCGATACCCTTACGGTTCTGGATAAACGATGAGGAACATAAGGGTTTGCCCTACACATTCAAGCTGAATCATTATAATCTTACCTATTTAGTCTCAAAGAATCTTATTTATCGAAATAGAGTTGGGAAAACAATGGTAAAATGGGTCATTGCTTGTAAAGTTGACCTATCTTCGAGACCTTTCATATCTTTATTGTTAAAGAGTATTTATTTACAGTTTGGCTCAAAACGTATGCAACATGCAAACTGGAGGACAACTTGGTGTATACAAATGGAATAATTTCATAAATGCCTATGGTTACTTGCGATTATTAACTCATTACCAAGCATCATAATTTTGGACCAAATCATAAACCAAAGAAGTTGCAGACAATAATCTTTTGCTTATGAAATTGATTTTTTTTCATTATTTTTGTACAAACATTGTGGATAAAGATGAAACTGCATGCTATAAGCAATTATTCATTTTCAGTAATGTCCTATTGAGTTTTGTTGTTGTTGTTGTTCAAACAAGAAAACAAATGAAAAGAAGTGCGAATATTAAGAAAAAACAGAAAATTCAAGTAAGATACCATCACATTTGAAACACCCTGTACCTACCCAACCACTGGCGTCACATGACCGTCATGTGACTTTGAAGCAGACGAATGTGCCAGATCATTGGTTGGTAGTTAACTGTTAATTTTTGGATCATTTTAAGTATTATTTTTGTCTTTTTTGTGGACAAAGAAAAAGTAATAGTGTAAACGGCATCTTATTTTCCGAAAATAAGAAATTAGTGATTACTTGCTTGTTTTTCAAGCATTTCTGGTGAAAATTCCGTTGAGTGAAGAACAAATGACACCGGTCCAAAAAATTAAAACAATGGCGTCATGCATCATCCGGTTTACTGAGCATGCGCAAAAACCATAGAGTCACGATTTGAGGTACGTATCGAAAACAGGTTGAACTACGATATGTCTTGATGCCAAGATTGGTTATTCTAATGAGTATAAATACTTTTAGTTCTTTGAAGTTGTTGCCAATAAGCGAGAAACACGCATTTAAAGTTGAGACATAATCGATAAATTGCATATAAATCCGAACTGTTGTCCACAACAATTTGTTCAATTTTTAACACAAAAATATAAGTTTCTCGTAAACGGCGCAATATTTTGGCTTGAAATTTTCAGAATTTTCATAAGGAAATATGCTCTTTCAGATAAAAATAAAAGTAAAATTTATGACAAAAAAATCTGAAAAGTCACTTTAAGCTTGCAGGTCACTGCCATCGCCATCCGAAACCCAGTGCACATGCCCTGGTACTTTGGGAGCCAAGCCATGGTCACCGAAGCCGCGGAAGACCAAAGGGGACTTACCTTGACGCGCTGAAGAGGGACACTGGTGCGGCAAACTCATCTGAGCTGGCTGATGAGCATCAGAACAAAATGGCAAACATGTAGTTCTTGTGCAAAGAATTATCATTTCCACATATTTTGAAAATAGAGAATAACTGCACGAGCTGTATTTCTATATCCATGCAGGGATTTTGTTACCTCCGAGTCCCGAGTCCCTGACTCACATTTTTTTCTCAGGACTCATTGAAAAATATTCAGTGAGTCCCAGAATGCTAACATTTTCAATCTTTAAAAGACTCCTATGTTTCAATATTGGACTCATTGTTTTGGGAACAAGAGGGTCCCAGGACTCTTCCGCATATAAATCTGTAACAAAATCACTGAAGGTTTGAAGGTTTTTATTCAGTGACCGGGACCCCTAACCGGGGTATAGGTCTAAAATTTACAAAGTAGCAGTAACAATAAACAAAACATGAAAAACTATGAAAGAAAGCTCCAAAATGAGCCGACTAGATTTAACTAAAGGTGATCACGGAATGATATGAATAGAATGAGTGGAACGAGTATTAGCAATTTAGACTCCGAGAGCCACACTAGACCTTGATCTCTGTATCGATCGGTCTATATTGGTTATCATTAATTGCAGAGTCTATATCGAGAAACCTGCTGACATTTGTGACCTAGCACACGGCCATCGTGTATATCAGTAATAATAAGAAAATACATAAAGACAGTGCGCCAGGTCATGGAAAGCTGTGTACTACTTTGTTGATCCTAGTAAAGTGCAGCCTCGGAAGACCAAATGAGATCAAAAAATAGGTGATGAGATATGACTGGTTCACATAGAATAACCCCTAGTCCAATACCAAGAATTTAGACTGTCAAGTGAAATATGATGCATGTAGACGACAAGATTGGCATTGAAGAGCAAGAATGAGATTTGTGTAGAATATAACAAGTAACACTTGAGAATTGAAGCAGAGCGAGACAATGCTAGTAATACCAGCATCACCCCACTCCGCCCAAACACTCGTACAAGCTTTACACAAAAATTCACTGTTTGAAAGGTCAAGTTAATATTATGAATTGTATATTACTTTAAAAGTTTTTAAGATTTCTTTACAAAATTTACTTAGTTTAAATAAAACTTGAATATATCTTGTATTCATAAGATCATTGTACTGGATAGCATTAGGATGTCGCGACAGGTTTCTTGGAAGGCAAATCCGCCTATAGTCATCAAAGTAAGTACAATTAAAGAGGTAATGATATTCATCGCCAAGTTCATGGTTAAAACATAATTGACAAATTCTGTCATCCCTGTCAGTCCCCCAGAATCTACCAGCTTCAATTGGTAACTTGTGATTTAAACATCTGAAATGACATAATGCAGTAACCAAGTCGTTTGGCAGGAGTTTGAAGTATTGTTCAAGGACAAGTTCGGTTTTAAACATTCTATAGTTCAAACATTTAGATGAAAGGAGAGTCTGTTCAGACCACTCATGGCTGTACTTGTCAATTAACCTTTGTTTAACAATTTTACCAAGACCCTGAGGTATATTATCCTGAGATTCCCAAAAATTTAAATTTCCACTTGATGTGAGAGATTCCTTAATACTCAACAGCCATTAAGAATGAAAATAATCACCCTTGTGCATTTCAAGTAAAATCATGTATAATTTGTATGCTATTTTATCTTTATTTCCATTTAAAATACGTTGCCAGAAACCAACCATCCTAGATTTAATCAGAATGCTAATTGGGTATCGTCCTAGTTCACCATATAAAATTAGATTTGGTGTCGATTTCTTGACGTTTAGAATAATTTTATAAAATTGAGTACAAAGTCTTTCAAGTGTCGAGGGGTTTTCAAAACCAGTAACCTCAGAACCATAAAGTAAGATAGGTAAAACCATACTATCAAAGAGTTGAAGTTGCAAATCTACCGGTAAGTTTAAGCTTCGAGATTTCCTCAAAACAGAAAACATAGCTTTACGAGCTTGATCAACCATTCGTTGGTTGTTTTGTGTAAATCTGCCATTATTTGAAAAAAGTGTTCCAAGATAGACAAAACTGTCCACGATATCTAAAGCTTGATTATTATATGTGAAAGAAAAATTGTGATCAAACCTTTTATTACTAAAGATAGTTATTTTTGTTTTGGAAGGGTTAACTTCTAGATTCCATGTTTGACAATATAGATACATAGCTTTTAATGCCGATTGCAATTCTTCTTTTGACTCTGCTAAAATTACCGTGTCATCAGCATATAGCAAAATATATAACTTGAAAAATACCTCAATTTCATCATTTCCAAGCAACAACTTTGCCATTTCTGCAACACTACTTAGTCCATTAAAAGCATGGGAGATAAATTCAGTAAGATCATTTAAAAATAGGGAAAAAAGTAAAGGAGATAAGTTCTCCCCTTGTCGTACACCGACGTTACTATGAAAGAAATCAGATGTTGTATGACCTAGTCTTACGCAAGATTTAGCATGTTGGTAAAGATTATGGATTATTTTAAACATTTTGCCATCAATACTGTGTTGTAACAGTTTGTGCCAAAGAAAATTTCTGTTTACTGAATCAAAAGCTTTTTTATAATCAATAAAGGCACAAAATAATTTTTTCCCTCTAAATAAATACAAGTCTATCAAACTTTTCAGGTTAAAAATGTGGTCTGTTGTACCATATTTCTTACGAAAACCCGCTTGTTCCTCACACAGTAAATTCATATCTTCCAAGTACTTGTTCAATCTGTTGTTTAGGACAGCAGTAAATAATTTTCCAAAACAGCTCAAAATAGTTATGCCTCTATAGTTATCAGGATTAGTCTTGTCACCCTTGTTTTTATAAATAGGGGTAATAAAGCCCTGAGTCCATTCATCTGGAACAATTCCTGAAGAAAACACTATATTAAAAAATTTAGTATATGTAGTGAGCATTTTAGATTGAGAATGCTTTAAAAACTCATTTAATATTAAATCAGAAGAGCAAGCTTTGTTAAGTTTCAGTTGTCTTAGACATTTCAAAACCTCTTCCTCAGTAATTTCTGAGTTAAGCATCACATTGTGTTCGTTAATTTCTGAATGGTCGATTTGTATATCGTTATCATCCTGGGTAGTTTCAACAGTGTTTAGTTTTTTAAAGTGATCAGCAAAGGTTTCTAAGGAAACTTTTTGCAAAACTTCATCTTTGGTATTATCAGCTTTATTAAGGAGACCCCAATAGGATTTTGGGTCAGAATGTTTAAGAGCACGTAATTTGGTTATGCAGTCCTTTCTGTATTTGTTATATTGCTTGTTTAAACATTTTTTATATGCTTTACTAGAAGAATGTAAGATTTTATAGTTCTCCGCAGAATTGACCCTGTGTCTAAGATTTTTTGCTCTTTTGTATTGACCCCTGAGAGTGGCACATTCCTTGTTAAACCATGGTACGTTAAGAGGTTTATTTTTTGCTTTAGGCTTTATATTTGATGGTGTTACTTGTTTGATTAATCCTACATCATTTGCAGCCTCAATCAGGATAGAGGAACATTCATTAGTTAGTTCCTTAATAATTTGTGGGGATACATTATCAATCTCAATATTATCAATTTTGTCAATAAGGGAATCTATTTTAGCATTATTTAAATGTTCAATGAAGTTTAATGTTTCTGCTTTAACCCACTTCGCCCGAGCAACAGGAGTAGGATTATTATTTTGAAAAGGGGGTTTCAACTCTATTTCATTGCATATCAGAGAAAAACTGATTCCACTATGAGCATCACTCAACATTGGATCAAAAGGCAGCACTTCAAAACTAGAAACATAAGGGAATAAAATTGGTGATAAAATAACATAGTCAACGACTGATGTTCCCTTGCAAGTTTTACACCCAAGAAACCTGTCACGACCCAGCCTGCCATTTGCGATATTAAGATCACATGACTTACAAAGATCCAGTAAACGTTTACCATAATTGTTTACACGGGACAAGTCAGAATTAAATCTATCTTTTGAGAAACCAAGTTGTTCAATGGCGCACTGTCCATGAAATCAATGAGAATCCATGAATCAATGAGAAGCAGGCATAAATGGTCGGAGATGGGCCAACGGGGGGGGGTGATTTGTATGCTTATAAAAACCGGTTGTTGTGAATGTTAAAACGCCGCTTTTCTCCGTCTGGGGCAGGCTTAGCTCGAAAAATTTTACAGAAACTCATTCAAGGTCTTTCCCCGAAAATCTTATCTTGTGAAGAAATCCAAAACATGGATTATGGAATGCACCATATCATCATTAATTTTAACGCATGTGTAAGCAAGATTTCAAAAAGAAAAGAAATCCTACCTGGAAGAGATCTTTGTTGAGAAATTTCAACCGTAAAAATAAGTAAAAACACAAACGTGAAGTTGTTTATGAAATACATCGTAAAATAGGTCAATAGTGACGTCACGTATGGAGGTTATGACGTCACTAAATACAACATTCGTTATCACACCGTGTAACCGGCTATGTCGATGGTCAATGACAGTCGCAGAAGACGGAATATATTGTATCAATATATGAATATCGACAGTGTTGTCAGAAAATACACGTATTTAGTAACATAGAAACATGTCAAAATGAACCGTTTAATGGAATTTAAAGGACAGTCATTGATTACTTCATTTTTAAATTCAAGAGGCATAGAACTTTGTTTCTAGATCTAGATCTCTTCTTATCTTATAATACACAAAAGAAACTTAATGTAGCTTTATACATTGAAATTAGTCCAACGTCGTTAGTCTTGAAGTTAACTTAAGGTAAGCAGTATGGAAGTCGGCAAACGTCACACCAATCTTCAAATCTGGAAATAGGGAACTACCATCAAATTATAGACCAATCAGCATAAGTCCAGTCTGTTCCAATATCATGCAAAAAGTATTGAAAAAAAGAATTCTACAACATATGGAAGAAAACAACCTTTTGAGCAAAGACCAATTTGGCTTTTTGGGTGGCAAGTCATGTACTCTTCAACTATTAGAAGTACTAGAAGATTGGACTAATACCTTAGACAGTGGAAAAGAATTAGACGCCATCTTTTATGACTTTCGAAAAGCCTTCGACACAATCTCGCATGAAAAATTGACATACAAACTTAAACAGTACGGAATTGTCAACAACACGCTAGAATGGATCAAAGATTTTTTACACAATCGAACACAAAAAGTCCTCATCAATGGAGAAAAATCAATGGAACAAAACATACTAAGTGGTGTCCCTCAAGGAAGCGTACTGGGACCAGTTCTCTTCTTAATATATATCAATGACCTGCCTGAGCTAGCAAGCACCATAGTGAAACTCTTTGCTGACGATACAAAGACATACAGTAAGATTGACAGTGAGGAGGACACAAAAAAGATGCAAGATACAACAAACAAGTTCCAAAAATGGAGTAAAGATTGGGAACTCGACTTCAACACTGACAAATGCAAACGTCTACACATTGGTAAGACAACTCCTGTAACAAACTATTACATTAAGGACTCACAAGAGAATGAAATACCAATAAAGAATGTAACAGAAGAAAAAGATCTAGGAGTAATTGTAGACCAGCACCTAAATTTCAGCAGTCACATTTCATCCAAAGTAAAAATAGCAAATAGAAATTTTGGAATCATAGTCAGAACATTCACCAACTTGGATAAAAACATCTTCATGAATCTCTACAAGTCCATCGTCAGACCTCATCTGGAATATGCAAGCTCCGTTTGGCATCCATATCTACTAAAACATCAAATTATGATAGAAAACGTACAAAGGAGAGCAACAAAATCCGTTCCATGCTTGAGAAACTTATCATACACAGAAAGATTAAAAGTTCTTGGATTGCCGACGTTAGAGTACAGAAGACAGAGAGCAGATATGATCCAAGTGTTTAAGATTCTACATCAATATGACAAAACCACAAATGCAAATCTCCTCCCTTTGTCAACAATGAGAACAACACGTGGAAATCAGTTGAAATTATATAAGCGTCAATGCCGTACAGAATTAAGAAGGAACTCATTCAGTTTAAGAGTAGTGGATTGTTGGTATTCACTCCCTAATGAAGTGGTCATGGCAAACAGTGTGAACTCCTTTAAAAGTCGTCTTAACCAACATTGGCGCGCACACCCACACAAGTTCAACCCAAGTTGTTACTTGGACACCAGTTTGAGAAACACAAGAAGAGACGGACCTACACAAGCCAGTGGCTTCCCGATGGTCTCGTAACAGTAAGTTAACAGTAAGTTAAGGCCTGGGTAATGCACTTCCAGTATAATCGTTGTATTTCGACTTATTCCGTGACGTCCGTAAGTCCAAGCATTTTTTTAAATACCGTTAGATGCAGTATCTTCTGTTTTCGTAACATCTGAAATAATTGAGCGTGCTCATATTTCCGGGGCCGAGCCCGGATAGCTCAGTCGGTTACGTCGGAGTCTGTCAATCCAGGGGTCTCGAGTTCGAACCCCGGCTCGGCCAGTATCCATTCTGACATTTGACAAAAGTCATTTGTCTCTCACCAATGGGTGTGAATCATCTATGTGAGAGAGCAGCTGGAGGCTCGGTTTGGATATTGTGGTTGTACTGGTGCGAGAAATACCAGGAACCCACGGTTATGTGCTCCAGCCGCCGCGATATGACCCTGGTAGTTGAAAACGGCGTAAAACCCCAATAAACTCATATTTCCGGGGAATATTTTAAACAATTTTTTTGTGAAAATATTTCTTAATTGTATGAAGAGTCGGCAAAAAACCAACGACAGTCAAAAATTCAAAATTTGAGAGCAATGAAAATAACTTCCTTTTTAAATCGTCTTAGAATCGTTTAAAATCGTCGATTCGCACCATACAGATTTCGTTCCATAACTGATTACCCAGGCCTTACCTTAAAGACAAATAGGAACTTTTTGACATGCTCTCACCTTAAACTTAGATATAGTGCAGTTCAATTAGACATGAGTATTTGTTTCCTTGCACTAAAAGTATGCGTGCACCGTGATTAATCTTATAGGATTACCTAAACGGGAAAACCTCAGCGAATAACTTAGTATGACCCCATGGTGATCAATACGTGCATAATCGAAAAAGAACTGAAAGAGCCTACAAGCAGAGTGCTCAAGAACTGTAATTCAGTAAGCTAAGTTCTTGTATTCTCTTTAGCATCCAATATGTTATTCTCAGGCCTAAATCCAGACTGCTTAAAGCTTTAAAACCCTAAGAAGTTGGCTTTTATCATTTGTTGGACCGTTTTTAGACTTTATAGCTCATAGAATAAGATTCATACTGACAATAACACAAATCGATTAATCGTGTAACGATAAAAAAAAGAAGAGAAAAAAATTTCAAGTGTAGGCTTACAGTCAGATATTGACGTGGGTATCAGAATTTTTCATTCCGGATAATTCTTATCTAACTTAATTATAGTTTCTTTCAGCTCAAGATTTTGCATAGATATTCTAATGCTATTTTGTTGTTGTTGTTGTTGTTGTTGTTGTTGTTGTTGTTGTTGTTGTTGTTTGTTTGGTTTTTGTTTGTTTGTTGGTTGGTTGGTTGGTTGGTTGTTTTTTTTTTTCTTTTCTTTCTTTAAATTGTACGTTCAATTGATACGATTATTACTAAACATCCGGCAATTTCTTATACACTTAAATCACTGTACAAAGTGTAATGAATATTCATTTAATATCTTTCGCTGCAAATAAAAAAAATCTGTTTGAATCATCATCGAAAAGCATCCAATCATCCAATCAAATCGGTGACATTCCCAATACATGGAAGAAAATGACCTTTCATGCAAAAGTTGTACAGCACGACTACGTGGCAAACTTTCCGCTATGCGCATGTCTGCAATGATAATGGGCGGTCTCATTTAATGTATGCATGAGTGACTTAAATCCTGGATGTTATTCAATTGATGGTAATTCGCTGCACTTAGCCAACAAAACAAGCCCAGTAATTTGAATCACGGATAATGAATATGTAGTAGGATGGATTATCTTGAACAGCTTTTTTTATCGTTCATTAACATCTTAAGGAGATTATTTTACCTTAAACAAGAGTGACAGCTTTAGAAACGCACGCAGGTGATGCTAAAAAGCCGTGACATTAGAAAAAAGAGACTGTGTGTATGTACATCGTGTATGCAGTGGAGAAATGGGATATAAATCCTTGCAGGTTTTATTTCAAGTATAATCTATGTATACTTATATCTAACTTGTACCAGATGTACCGACTGTTATCACAACATTTCTTCTTTGCAAAAGAGTATGTAGCCCATCCCCGATTTCAATAGGAATTGTGTTGTTGTTGTTGTTGTTGGTTTTTTTTTTCGGAATGAAACTTCTCATAGTCATAAATTCAATATAAAGACACAGAAAGGCCTAATTGAAGTAAAATCTATATTGCTAATTGTCCTCCTTACATATACATGTATATGATTTTAACCCTTTCCCAAACAAGACCTGGTTTTGATGTCCCTGATAGAAAGGGCTTGGGAAAACATTGAAATAAAAGAAGAAACTGCTTATAACCAGCAGTTTCTCCTTTTGCCTCAATATTTTCTGTGCTAAAATATACACAAAACATGTGTTTATACACAACCATTTTGTCGTCTGCAACACATATGAGTTTGGACAAGGCTAAAATTTTGTTGTCATTATGCGTATTGTCGTTTTATTTGTAAAACAAACTAAATAAAACTACTATATGTACATACATTTATTATGCAAACCAAATATCAAATTAAAAGAAATGATTCTGTCTGCATGTGAATTAAGTTTGTCTCTTTTTCAAGTGTCTTTTTGTCATCAAGTTTCTCGGTGCACGATTATTTTGCATACTACCATCCTCAAAGGAAAAAAATGGAGAAACAAAATACCAAAACAAAATAACAATAATCTATAGTACCACTTTTTGGTGGACAAAGGAACAATGAGTGCATCATGAATGGTCTTAACTCTTTACCAAATAAGTCATCATTTCGACGTCTTCAGTGTAGAAAATGTTTGACCATAAGGAAGGAAAAGATGAAAATGCCTATAAGCAACACGTGCTGCTCTTTTTGCCCAATACGTTCTCTAAATGGTTACAATAACATGTATTTCAAAATGTATCTTATCGTCTGCATCTGCCTTCAATTTCAACTGGTCCAGAATACTGTCGTTTGGGAAAGGGTTAATCTGATATTTACAAGGATAAGTACAAAGGGATTAAGCCAAACAATCCTGTTTTCCAGTGATTATAAGAATTATTATATAAAGACATGAATCAAAAAGAAATCAGAGCATCCTGAAACATTGAGCTATACACATAGACGAAATAAAGCGAGAAAAGCGTGTGCCACTGTTTTTTGACAACGTAAAACTAAAAAGTAAGTAGACATTTGTCTGAACATTTCCAGTATTGCTGGAATGTTTTTCATTTTATGGTTGGTCGAATATGTTTTTATTACAATTTAGAAACTCTTAAAAAGGTTGGTCAAATATGTTTTAATACAACTTAAGGTTTACGAACTGAGAATGAAAACACCACTTTCTAGCCATATGAAATGCATCAAGTTGCACACACTTGTAAATACGCTTCACATAAGTTGATTCACCAGGCCGGATTTCAAGATTATGCTTCAAGAAGAAAATTATTTACAATTATTATTTTACTCTATTTTCATATGCAAGGGAGGTAATTTTGAACATTTTTGTCAAATATTTCCATAAGTATGCAATAATTCAAAATTCTAAACCATACAAAATGCTTGTATTTGTATTTGGAATAGAAATGTAACACATATTAGGAATTACTGGCACTTTTCAAATTTCGCCTCTGGCTCTGCATTTCATTCTCAGTTCGTAAACCTTAAACTCTTAAAAAGTTTGTATTCCTCTTTTTTCACAATTCGATATTTTGTTGTTTTCTCCGATCCAACATCGCCAAACTTCTGATTCGAAGTTATGACGACCTACTAAGACAACTATGACGTCATGCCGGGACAAAACGTGCAGTCATGGATGGTTTCCCAGAATGCCATAAATTTCTGACACAGTAAATGCACGACTGTTCTGTCATAAGGCAACCTCCCAAATGCCTGTAAATCAATACTTCAAGGTTTTCAAAGTTTAAATTCAGACAAGACTCTTAAACAGGGTCTATGTCCACAAACTTGTACAACAGATAACAATTAAAATGAAAACAATGAAGAAGAACCCTTCATAAGTGACTAGAATTTGATAGACGACAAACGTAGAGCACCACGATGATTATTTGTTAATGATGATCGTTTTTCCAGATATTGAGTGTTCTTGTTTTAAACGTTCCCAAGCGAAGACATTCTAGTGTTGCAGATTACAGGAGAAATTCTATAATTATATCTAAAGCTAGAAAACCCCGAAAGAAAAGAGGGCAGTACTGTTGGTCAGCACTCCCCTCTCCTCCTCCAGTGCCATTATTTCTAAGTTCCTCAAAACAGTATCCTGTTCAACAATTCCCCAAATGCCAAAACTTTAAATTGTGCTCATTTGAAAGCTCTTGTGGCTGACAAATCCATGTACATAATATAGAAGTAGACTTTGTGTAGAGTATAGCACAGAGAACATCGAGACAATGAGAGAAAATGCTCATCATCAGCATCCTCTCCCCAATCTCAGTGCTCTAGCAAACATTTATAAAAGAAAAAGAACGTTAAAACCAGGTCTTGCTTAGTAAAATGACAAAAAAAGAATCCATTAACAAACTCATCTTCAGTTTTCCAAACTTTTAAACTGTATCAATTTGAGGGATACTGTATATGTATATATGTACTGTATATGCCATATATGGCATGATTGTTGTTGACAAGAATAGTGAAAAAACATGGAAGCCATCCGTAGTAGATCTATACTGGAATGTAAAAGCAGTGAAATAATATGTCATTAGGAAGTGAAGGAATATGCTCAAAGAACGTATTAAGTTTGTCTGTATTACATTGACATTCGAGAAACGGGTGAAACTGAAATGTCGCTTTACGACAGAAAAGCCGCGCATTTCATCTGTTTCAGAAACCTCATTCTCTAGTTTTGGGAGGAATCAAATCACGGTATTACGTCACTTCCAAGAGATACAAGGAAATCATATGTGACCCGTCATGCTAAAAGGGACCTTATCAGAATACCAAAAACCCAAACGTTGACAAACTTTTCAGACTCAGCATAGGTCAACCAGATACTGTATTCAAAAACTGAACGTAAAGTAAGATAGGGAAAACATTCCACATATCAAAAATTACATACAAGTGAAAAGTGTCGGCCCTAGTCTGGCTGCGCGGACTGCGCAGACTGACTAGGATCGATATTTTTCACACAGCCGATAAGGTCCCTTTTAGCGCGACGGGTCACATATTTCTTAATCCCAGATCTGACGTCAAGAAAAGCAAATAGAACATTAAAAACAACTCAATATGACAGATCGTTTATAAATAAAAACGCGTTTATTTAAGGATTCTATTATACAGTGACATTTGAGACCATCATAGAACCACTTCAATTCATGCATGAGTTAGATTTGATCAGCACCGATGATTTTGACAGTTTCTAAGTGTAATACAGTGTTTAACCCCTTCCCAAACAAAACCTGGTTTTGACGTCCCGAACAGAATTGACTTGGAAAACATTGAGACTAAAGAAGAAAATGCTGAAAATCAGCATTTTTCTTCTTTTACTTCAATATTTCCCATGCTATATCTTACAGAATTTTCACAAGAAAATGATATTATTATGCTCTCTCAGATAAAAATAAAAGTAAAATTTACGAAAAAAAAATTTTTGAAATTGTTAAACAAAACCATTTTCCACAATGTTTTCTACAAAGAAACGCTAAAAAATGTAAAACTTTATCCATTTGAAATTGTCGTCTGCAACATCTTTGAATCTAGACAGGTCTAAAATTTAGCATTCTGTTAATGGGTTTAATGAACGATAAACCACGCTAGAAATATTCCAAAATATTCCAAAACAAACCAAACAAGAGCCGTCACAGACGGATTATGCTCCCCGAATAAGTGTTTGTCACAAAATCAAAACTATCATACATTGAGCCCCTTTTCCCATGACAGCTTTTTTGTACACACATTATTTATAGAATATGGTCTAGAACATCCTATTTATTACATGAGCACAACATTTCATTAAATTCTGCCCATTAGATGAAGAGAAATGAGAGAAAAACTAATTTTTACACTAAGGCCCCTTTTTCCACGACGCAGCCTTAAATTTACAAACGGAGAAAATATTTCCTAGGTATTGACCCAGGGAGTTCACATGTGAAGTTTCATTGAATTTGGTCCAAGGGTTGCTGAGATATGGCTGTGGACGGACGGACGGACACACGGACGGACGGACAGCGTGGCGACTATATACTCCCCCGAAATTTTTTCGGGCAGCATAATAAAAACTAGACGAAACCAAAACGAAGCTCAGAACGTATTCCTAATGCGAGAGTGAAAGCGATTACGCATTCGGACACAAATCAAATTACAACCATCCAATGAAGTCCTGGTTGGTCGAATTCTCTCCTACATTAAAGGGACACATTCTAGTTTGTTTATTTTTGTCGAGGATACAAAGTGGAAGGAAATATGTGATACGAATTGACGTATGATTTCGTAAAACTGCATGGGTAGATCGTTTCTGTCTTGCGAAAATTCTAAGTTCGTTTAGTCATTTTAAATCAAGTGAGAGGCTTCTTTACACACCCGCTTTATCATTCTTGTTACGTTTGATGTCACCAACACTGAAATTCCTTTCTTTTTGGCCGAAGATGTTTCGATGCACCACTTAACTACGTACACTTTGAGTGCCCCTCGTTGTTCTTACGACTGTAATGTAATAGGTCCCTTTAATTCAAACTAGTACGTTTGATAGGTTAACGTTGCCACGTGATATTGAAAAAAAAACTGTATCAGAATTGTAAAAAGCAATTTCTTCATTTTCAACAATGTTTTCTACCAAGAAAGACAAAAATACAGAATTTCATTCATTTGAAATTGACGGCTGCACATTTTTAACCCTTTCCCAAATAAGACCTGGTTTTGACGTCCCTGGTAGTAAAGGCTAGGGAAAACATTGAGACAAAAGTAGAAAATGTTGCTAATCAGTACTTTCCCCTTTTGCCTCATTATTTTCCTTGCTATATTTGACACAAATCAATTTACATGAGTATTGACATCCATTTTGTCGTCTGCTACATCTTTTGAATCGGACCACCCTAAAATTTTGTTTTTGGGAAATGTAGATCAGTCTAAAATTTTGCCGTCTTGTAACGCGGTAATCTGACTAAAGCTATTCTCTAAGAATTGACCAAACGCCGACTGTCAATCAAAAACATCGATTAGCCAATGGACGATCAGAAAAAATGTCATGCCCCAATTGTTCTTCGTTGCACGTGTTCTTGTATCGATTTATCGACTGACTATCCAAACAATCGACATGCCGATGGCAAAGAATTTTGTGCTGACAATAGACTAGGTTCACTGTTATGTTTTGATAAACCGTCGGTGTTGTTATAAAATCTCGTAACTACGGCTTGAATCAAGCCGTAGTTACGAGATTTTATGACAACACCTACGCAATACTATTTTGTTTGTCCGAATTTACGTCACGATTAACTGGATAAATCGTTCCCTATTAACAATCCCATCCCCATTGTTTGTCTTAAATTCTATGTTGGGCGGAGCGATCTGTCGATTGGCGTTTGGTCAATTATAACGAACTTAAAACCTTGGCAGTAACATAATTATGACAACCTTTCGGAACCCTCTCGTGTAAAAAGGTCGATTTTTTCTCGCTAGGTGGCCGACCTTTGTTCATTAACCTTTACCCAAACGACAAAATTAGTCTGTTCTACTTTGAAAGTTGCTTCCGTGAACAAAATTGATAATGATAAAAAAAATAGACTTCAATAAAGGAGATGTAACATTGTCACTAAAGTAGAATAATTATGCTGGTTACCTTCTCTTTTTTCCTATATCTTAATATGTTCCTCAGTCTTTCTCTAAAAACGGATGTCAAAGCCCGGCCCACTTTGGGAGATGGTAGAACTTGCAAGCTGATGTATACGTAATCAGCTTAGGTAATATTTGAAGCAACTATGTGTAAATTACATAACCATTGTAATAACCCATAAATAATGTAGATTAACTTTGCATGTTTACAAGATCGAACGTGAAAAAAATGTTGTTTTGCGTAAAGCTGGCTTCGATGTATGAATAATTAAAAACGCGAAAAAAACGCGCTTTGCGCGGTGCAATCGACGCTCTGTCTGTTAATCCATTATCATACAATGATTCTTTCTGACTCAGAACAAGGTACTTGCTTTTGAATACATCATGGAAAATGAACAAATACATGTGATAAGCATTTTTTCTTTCCCACAATGTTTCCCATCCAGTACGATCAATTTTTTTCTAAATAAGAACAGTCACTCGAACGTGTCAAATTTGTAACATCTTTTATCTTGAAGTAGTATCAAATTATGTCGTTTAACAATCGGTTAACCCATTACCACACAGTGACTCTTTTTGACTCCCAATAAGATAATGGCTTTTGAAAACATCGTGGAAAATGAAGAAATTGCTTGTAACAAGCAATTTCTTCATTTTCCACAATGTTTTCTACTTAAAAAGATCGCTAAATTTTAAATTCCATGCACTTGGAATTGTCGTCTGCAACATCTTTGAATTTGGACAGCCCTAAATTTTGTTGTTTGGTAATGGGTTAAAGGGCACAATACAAACCCAGGATAACTTTATTTTGGTCTGTTGATTATGCTTCTTAAAGATAAACTAGATCTGACATTTGCGTCCCTAAAAGAAATGACAACGGAAAGCATTAGTGCAAATGGAGAAACTGCTGCTAACCAATTTTGTCCCATTTTGCCTCAATATTTCAGTACCATATTTTCTCAGCCACGGCATCTTTTGAATTGGGACGGTCTGAATTATTTCCGTTGGATTTTTTTACCATAATACGCATTTTACATTGAAGTACACATTTTCTATTCTTTTAACAAGGGCAACCCAATGCTATCCTTTGTTTATTAGCTAACTGACTTACAACACTTGCAGTACTTTGATTTATATTTACAGCTCTACACGTTTCAGCAATCATGAGCTTTCTGCTGTCTTAAACCTTCGTGACCTATTGGCCATGATGCTGGCCGCTTAATTAAGGTTATCTACCCCTAGAGAGATTCATACGACATCGGAATTATTCGGGCGCAGTCGAAAAAATTCGGCGGTTGAACTTTCAACCCCCGAATGATTACAACCACGCCCGAATAATTTCGGATACGTAACGACGACGCTCGAAAAAGGTCGATGTTTTATGGATCTCAAAATGGTCACATTACGGGCATTCTACCTTACGCTATATTTCCAACTATTTATTTCCAATACGACGGAAAAGATGAAGAAAGCGTTAAAAAATAAAGAAAAGAGACTCTTTCCAGCTTAGTTGAGGCTGCGGTAACGAGTTTGGTTTTTCAAAAATCGAAGATGTCTCGATCGCGTTTTTGTAAGATTCGCCTTTTTGTGGAGGTATTATTTGTTTATTTACAGAAAAAGCAATCCCTACAATTGACCATTCATAATGAGGTTTCGAATGCTCTGCGCCCTCGGCGTCCTGCTGGCCACGATACTGACCACAGAGGCTACATTTCCGAGCCATTACAAGTCAGGTGGTGGTAGCGTGGCGGACAGAATAAGAGAAGCACTGGAAAAACTGAAGAAAGCGGCTGAGGAAAAGAAACAGAGTTTTCCCCTGGTATATTAATCTTTTCCAAAATGGAAATTTATCACAATTTACCACTATTAAATCATATAATGTTTTATTGCCCCTAAATTATTGAATAACAGTCAAACATTTCACCGATGAGTATGATAATGAAACTAAATTGGGATAAATTTAAGATATAACCTTTACTAAGCGAATGAAAGCAAATTTGATGTATAGTCCGGTCTCGAAATTTTGGCACATGTTTACACAAATAACCTATATCAAGAACAAAATATCGAACTCCAACCTACTGTACGTAATTGTGTATGTTGTGGTTTGAATAAATCAATTAACGTATCAAATAGAAATCTTCTTACGCCACATGATGTGTATGATTATATTGTGATTTTAATTTCTCCTTTACGTTTTTAGTGTTACAAGTATAGACCTACTTGAAAAAAACGCTCTTGATATTATGAATAGTAATATCGCTAAATATGTTGTCAGTTGTCGTACGGCTTTACCATTCATTCGCTCATTAATTGATTAATTGATTCATTCATTCGTTTTCATTCATTTAGACTTCCGGTGATAAAAAGCATGGAGATGATGATGACAGTTCCAACAGTAAAAGTTATGATGATAGTGATGACGATGATGATTCGAATGGCCATGATTATGGTTACTCAAAAGGTCATAGTGATGATGGTTCATCAGATTCCAAAGGTAAGGATTCCAATTCGAAAGATAAAGATTCCAAAGATAAGGATTCCATGTCCAAAGATTCTAAATGGAAATATAAAAATTCCAAATCCAAAGGTAAAGATTCTAAATCTAAAGATAAAGATTCAAAATCCAAAGATAAAGACTCCAAGTCCAAAGATAAAGCTTCCAAATCCAAAGATAAAGATTCTAAATCCAAATATATAGATTCAAAATACAAAGATGAAGACTCCAAGCCCAAAGATAAAGACTCCAAATCCAAAGATAATGATTCCGAAGATAAAGATTCCAAGTACAAAGATAAAGGTTCAAAATCGAAGGATAAAGATTCAAAGTCCAAAGATCATGGTTCTAAAGAGAACGATAAGGATTCTAAATCCGAAGATAAAGATTCCAAAGATAAAGACTCCAAAGATAAAGATTTCAAGTCCAAAGATAAGAGGCGCGTTCTGTAGAGCGAGATTTTTTAATATTTCTTAAGATGTTTTTGATACAGCGTCTTTGAGACCGAGATTATAAGCGAGGTTTACCGAATGTTCCATACTTCATACAAATGACGTCATCATGACGTCATTTGTATGAAGTGTGGAGTGTTGAGCATTCGGAACTCCGCGGTTTATGTATCATGGAGTATTCGGAACGACTCGGTCAATTCTTTCCCATATAGATTCAACAGAATTTACCGAGGGATTCCGAAAGAAGTATTAAGCAATGGCGGCTCGCAGTGATCGTCTTAAAAATCTTGCCCAAAAGAGCGCTTTATCCTAAAACATCTGAAGAAATTTCAAGATATCTCAAGAAATCTCGCTCTAAAGAACGCACCTAAGTATTTAAAATCGAAAGATAATGATTCTGAAAAACATGGATCCAAATCCAAAGATGACAGTTCTGAATCCGACGGTGACAATTCAAAATCATCCGACAGAGACGGAGATGATAGTTCCAGTAGTTCTGACAGTTTTGAAAGTGTTCACTTTTTGCGAACTTTTAACCCATTACCACACAATGACTCTTTTTGACTCCCCACAAAATAATGACCATGGAAAACATAGTGGAAAATGAAGAAATTGCTTGTGACAAGCAATTTCATCATTTCCCACAATGTTTTCCATCCAAAAACACCTAAAAATTAAAAGTTCCATTCACTTGAAATTGTCATCTATAGGATCTTTCAATTTGGACTGCCGTAAAATTTTGTCGTTTGTTAATGGGTTAAGCATATGGCCATTGCTGTATTTAATCATGAGCGTATGCCACAAGGTCAATTTGTACTCATTCTTAGAATTTTCGTTTTGTTTAACCCTTTCCACACACATTAGACGGTTCCAATTTCAAAGATTTCGCAGGCAGCAAGGCAGTTGAATAAGAATCGAAAATAAAGTGATGATAAAGCTAATAAAATATAAAAGGAAGGAGCAAAATTGATTGATCTCAATATTTCCTCGATTTATTTCTAAACGGAATTTCAAAATCAGGTCTCGCTTTGGAAAAGACTCAAAGGGTTTAGAACGATTCTAGTTACACATAGTTTGCACGTGATCTTCACTTTAGAATCGGTTTATTTGAGAAGAATACAAATATTCTCACTGCTGCTTTGTAAAACAATATAACGACACCATAAATACCCTTTTAGCTCACCTGAGCAACATGCTCAAGGTGAGCTTTTGTGATCACCCTGTGTCCGGCGTGCGTCGTGCGGCGGTCGTCGGAAGTCGTCAACAATTGCTTTAAACATCTTCTTCTCCTTAACCACTGGGCCAATCCTGACCAAACTTGGCAGAAATGTTCCTTGAATGGCACCTTTCAAAACTTGTTCGTGAATTTTTGATTCGTCAAAAAATGTTGGCGTGGCAGGGCGGGGCTTATCAGGCTTAAAGAAATTATTAGGTAATTCTTCAAAAATCTTCTTCTCCTCAACCATTGGGCTAATTGTTTCCCAACTTGGCAGAATGTTCCTTGGGTGACCATTTTCAAAACTTGTTCGTGAATTTTTGATTTGTCAAAAATTGTGGACGTGGCAGGGCTGGGCTTATCAGACTTAAAGAAATCTTTAGGTAATTCTTCAAAAATCTTCTTCTCCTCAACCACTGGGCCAATTCTTTTCAAACTTAAGAGAAATGTTCCTTGAATGACTATTTTCAAAACATGCTCATGAATATTTGATTGGGTGAAAATTGTGGGCAGGGCTTATCAGACTTAGAGAAATCGTAAGATAGTTATTCAAAAATCTTCTTCTCCTTTACCATTGGGCTAATTCTTACCAAACTTGAAAGGAATGTTCCTTGGGTGACCCTTTTCAAGACTTGTTCGTGAATTTTTGATTTGTCAAAAATTGTGGGCGTGGCAGGGCGGGGCTTATCAGACCAAAAGAAGTCTTTAGTTAATTCTTCAAAAATCTTCTCCTCCTCAACCACTTGGCCAATTCTTTCCAAACTTGGCAGAAATGTTTATTGGGTGACCCTTTTAAAAACTTGTTTGTGAATTTTTGATTCGTTAAAAATTGTGGGCGTGGCAGGGCAGGGCTAATCGGACTTAGAGAAATCATGTCAAAAATCTTTAAAAATCAATTATCAGGCCAATTTAAACCAAGCTTGGCAGAAATGTCCCTTGAGTGACTGTTTTCAACACATGCTCATGAGTTTTTGATCTGTCAAAAATTGTAGGCGTGGCAGGGCGGGGCTTACCAGACTTCGAGAAATCGTAAGATAATTATTCAAACATCTTCTCCTTAACCACTGGGCTAATTATTACCAAACTTGCAAGGAATGTTCCTTGGGTGACCTTTTTTAAAACTTGTTCGTGAATTTTTAATTTTGGGCGTGGCACGGCAGGGCTTATCGGACTAGGAGAAATCATGTGAAAAATTTTAAAAAATCAATTATTCGGCCAATTTGAACCAAACTTAGCAGGAATGTACCCTGAGAGACTGTATTCAACATATGTTCATGAATTTTTAATTGGGTGAAAAACATCGGCTTGGCAGGGCGGGGCTTACCAGACTTAAAAAAATCGTTAGATAATTCTTCAAAAATCTTCTTCTCCTTAAACATCAGGCAATTTGTTACCAAACTTGGCAGGAATGATCATTGGGTTACTCGTTACAATATCTGTTCGAGAATTTTTTATTCGTCAAAAAATGTGGTCTTGGCAGGGCAGGGCTTATCGGACTTAAAAAATTCATGAGAAAATTCTTTGAAAAAGAAAATATAGGGCAAAGTTGAACCAAACCTTACAGGAATGTACCTTGAGTGACTGTCTTCAATACATGGTTGAGAATTTTTGATTTATTGAAAAAATGTGGGCATGGCAGGGTGGGGCTTGTCGATTTTTAAATGAGTTATGTCCTTTTGTTGAAAATTGGTATTTTTCGCAACATTTACATGTGTTGTTTGGTCTGTTGATTTTTTTGTTTGCTCTTTTTCCCAATAGATCAGATCACAGTTCAAATGAAATGTACTTCTCAAAATGCACAAAAACAGTGCTGTTGGGGGGTATGATAACTTCCAGTGATATTCTAGTTTACAATAATTTAATGTGACATAATACTGACATATATATTTGTTTACAACAAAATTTATATTGTACACAATCAAATACACGAAAAACTCAGGTGAGCGATATCAGTGCCTTTCAGGCACTCTTGTTTGTCATATTTGTTTGATCATTGACTACTAAAAACGCCGTTTTTTGCTCTCAGCATAAACATATTTTTTCATTTTTAATTGTAAAGGCTAATTTTCCATTCTGTCATTTCTCATGATTGATGCTTATATTTCATAAGATTCATCAGAAATGTTATAATTCATTTTTCATGTTACTCATTTTTAAAGATAGCGTTCATTTCTTTCATACTAGTTGCAAACTTTCAATAAAGATAAGTATCATTAAAATAATATGTTTTCCTTAAAATCTTTTCTCATTTACAAATATATTTTTTCATTTTAAAAAGATGATGATGATGATTGTGACGGGAAGACAAAGGACCTGAAATGTGAAAGTTGGGATTACAAAGACGCAGCCTGTAAGGTTTATGGTGACAAAATTGTTGGCGCTAAACTTATCAAACAAGAGTCGAAAACCAAATGTGAGAAGAACAAAAACTGGGGTTACAAGGATACCTATGTTTGGGTGAAGAAGGGATGTCGAGCTATATTCAAACTTTGTCTAGAAGGTATGCAATCCATCGGTTACGTTGAAATAAGTACTTAATTACAGCATATTCTTGTCATAGTTACAATATCTTTGGAAATTATCGACGAATAACTAGTATCATCCTTTGCAAGTTTTGTTAAATGTAAACTAACTATACTATCATGCTTATCGCGTTCATTGTCCAACAGAGGCCAGTTCGTTTTTCCGTTTTCGAACTTTAGATGCACATTTCTTTAAAGGAATCTTCGACATTACTTAGAGTGGGTTTCATGCATTTGACATGTACAATTGTTTAAAGGCCACCAAGCTAGGGAGTTGATTTCGCTGTATACAAGAAGATGATCATTAAACTAACGTGGTTTATAAAAGTTCCGTCAAACTCGGTTGTTTTGAAAGTTTTATCTGCTTTTCTTTACGTCCTTACTTGGACTAAGAAAACCGATTTTCGAGAAAATAAAGATCGGCAATTTCCGTAAACCTCCACGCGCTGACGTCATACGATGGCTTTACTCCGTCCCCAATCTAGAGCATGAGGTTTCTGACACATACATAGGGTTCGACTTTTCAGTCATAAAGCGAAGTCGCAGTTTTATCCATTTCACGATCGCCAGAGTAATACAGACAAACTGAAACCGTTATTTGGCACATTCCTCTACTCACTAACGAGTAACGACATATTCATTCACTAAGGATGAATTCCGTGTTTTAGTATCGATTGGGGAAGTCGCTTTATGACAGAAAAGTTGGGACATTTGATTCTGTCAAAAATCTCAGGGTTTCCGGGAAATGACTCATGACTTCCTATTTTGTCCCGTCATGACGTCATAATTGTGAAGATATGACGTGATAACTTCAAATCGGACCTTTAGCGGTGTTTCAATTTTTTCTTCGGCGAAGATCGGAAAATACCAAAATAACCAAATTTAATATACTATGTAAAAACATTTCTCATGTTTGAAAATTGTAGAAACTTTGATATTTGTAAATAAGAAAGGTGCCTTTTTTCGACTCAATAGTTTTATTTTGCCAATCAGCGGACACTTTAACACACAATTTTTAGAGGTATCTTTGTAGAATTCCTCATCTTTAGACTTTTTCAGCCTCTGTGCTGGAGTGCAGACGGATCTGTGCCATAACCTTACAATGCATGTGCAGGTTTGAGTCCCTTCATTTTTGGACTAGCCTTTAATAAAATTTACATTACAGGCCATGGATCGAAATCCAAAGACGACAGCTCCGAACACAAGGACGACAGTTCCGAATCCAAAGATGGAAATTCAAAGTCCTCCGACAAAGATGGCGATCACAGCTCCAGTAGTCCTGATAGTTCTGCAGGTACCTAACTATGATTATTCTCGCTACAAGGGACCACACAGGGAGTATGAAAGGACAAACTATATTCAGTCCGCAAAGACAGACTAGGATCGATCCTTTAAACTCTATGGCAGTTTTCTGAATCTTAAATGGTTTTCCTATTTGCTATATGTTCATGTTTTAAATGTGACATCTGGAGGATGTCTATTAAAGCTGATCTCTTTTTTAAAAGAAAAAAATATGGACTTCCAAGAATGTCCCTTTTAACGTGATAGGTAAAAATTCTTACAAATCTCAAATTATACGAGCCCTCCTATATCATTTAGATATTACAATTTCAATTCGTAGCAATTGTTCGAAATTTGCTTGTGGCAAACTACATTACACGTATATAGATATAATTGGAGTGTTTACAATGTAGCAGTCAAATATAGAGAAATAACTTTAATACTTTCTGCGAAAAAAATGGACTAATCGAATTTTTGGGGGAAAAATGACACAAATCTTATGGCTATTGTTTCTATTGATTATTGTATATTCTTCAAATCAACTTTTTAATTTTCATGTAGGCTTTTCTTATTTTTTAGCTCCGAAGGCCAGGAGAGCTATTGTCATGGCGCTGTGTCCGTCGTGCGTGCGTCCGTTCGTCCATTAACTTTTCCTTGTATGCACTCTAGAGGCCATATTTCTTGCCCAATCAGCCTGAAATTTGGTCAAAATCAATGTCTTAATCAAAGCTAGGACGAGTTTGAAATTTGGTCAACTGGGGTCAAAAACTAGATCACGGGGTCATATCTTAGAAAAAACTTGTATGCACTCCAGAGGCCACATTTTTGCTTGATGAATCTGAAAAAATGGCTGAATGATTTTCTTGATAAAATCTTTGATGAGTTCAAAATTGGGACATTTGGGGTCAAAAACTAAGTCACAGGGTCAAATCTTAATTAACCTTGTATGCACTTTTGACGCTACATCTATTGCTCGATTATTTTGAAATAGGGTCAGAATGATGGTCTTGATGTAATATCAGACGATTTTAAAACTGGGACAACTGGGATCAAAAACTATGTCATGGGGTCAAATCTATCAAAAAAGCATTGTATGCGCTCTATAGGCCAAATTTGTTACCCTATCAATCTGGAATTTTAGTCTGAATGATTGTCTTGGTGAAATTTCAAACAATTCGATTTTGGATCAACTGAGGTTAAAACTAGGTCACCGGGTAAAATCACATTTATTCTTTGATTAGTCTGAAATTTGGTCAGAATAGTTGTCTTGATGTGATCTCGGACGAGTATGAAACTGGGTCAAGTGGGGTCAAAAACTAGGTCGTGGGGTCAAATCTTAGAAATACATAATATGCACTCTACAGGCCACATTTTTTACCCGATCGACCTTGAATTTACTTAGAAAAATTGTCTTGATAAATTCTCGGACGAGTAAGAAATTGAGTCAATTGAGATCGAAAACAAGGTCACGAGGTCAAATCTTACAAAAACCTTTAATGCACTCTAGAGGCCACATATTTTCCGATGGATCTGAAATTTTATCAGAATTATTGCTTGATGAAATTTCTAATAAGTTTGAAATTTGGTCTACGCGCGTTAAAAACTAGGTCACATGACAGGGCTGGAATTGCCCTGAAAATGACTTGCAATGTTTTGCTAGTGGCTTTTGAAATCACTAGCAAAATGGCAAATTCTCTTGCAATTTAGTTTTCATTTTGAAAAATAAACGCTTAATATGGTTCATGCAATATTTCTTTTAATGGACATGTCCAAAACAAGTACTGTCAGCCAATTTTGTAAGCCTTTTTCAGGCTACATTGATAAAACTTGTGGATGGATTGTATTTTTACTCTTTCCTAAAAAGTCTAGTGTCAGATAGAATCAGTAGCATTTTCTTATTTTAACTAGAAATTGCCAGTATGCTATTGAAAATTCCAGCCCTCCACGGTCAAATCTTATAAAAACCTTGTATGTACTCTTCTCATTTATTGAAATACAGCCAGTGGATCGATACAGGCCCTCTTGGGCCTCTTGTTCATAATACTAATTCATGACATTTTTCACCTTTACATAATAAGAAATGAATACTCATGATATTCAATCCATTTTCATATAATATGAGATTTGCGTTTTAGCTTTTTAAATAATTTTACTTTATTTACATTTTTTCTTTCAAAGATGATGATGATTGTGACGGGAAGACAAAGGACCTGAAATGTGAAAGTTGGGATTACAAAGACGCGGCCTGTAAGGTTTATGGCGACAAAATTGTTGGCGCTAAACTTATCAAACAAGAGTCAAACACCAAATGTGAGAAGAACAAAAACTGGGGTTACAAGGATACCTATGTTTGGGTGAAGAAGGGATGTCGTGCTATATTCAAACTTTGTCTTGGAGGTATGAATGCGTCGGTTAACTTCAGAAATGTCGAAACTACAACTTATTCACGGTGGGTAACCCACGTGACTTTTTGGACACGAAAAAATCGTCCGCATCAATGTATGTTTTGTTTAATTTCTCAGCTTATACTCTATTGATTTTGATGAGATAAAGTGCACGGAACGCGCCTTTGAGAGGGCTATTCCCGGCTCTAACTCACTCTGCTCCAAATTCAGTGGTTTCTTCAAGCATTCGAGCCAAAGTGTTTGTAAGTGCAAAACGAAAGTGGGAAGCGTTCACATGCACCGCAAAAAACTTTCGATTGAATGTTTGAAGAAATCACGGGATTCGGAGCAGAGTGAGTTACAAACGGGGATAGCCCTCTCAAATGCGCGTTCCGTGCACTTTATCTCGTCAAAATCAATAGAGTATTAGCTGAGAAATTAAACAAAACATACCTTGAAGCGGACGATTGTTTTGGTGTTAACGCTTCCCAAAAGCCACGTGGGTTATCTACCGTGTTATTCAGGCTACAGTTTCAACATCTGAACGTCACCGACTAATTATTAACATCAACCAAGTTTTGAAAAATGATCTTGTGAAATGTTAACTTACTATACAATAATATCGGTTATATTGTCAAAACACGAGCCGTCAGAGACGGACAATGCTCCCCGAATAAGGCATTGTCACAATAAATGTATGCCATGCAGATCTAACATAAAGCTTGTAAACGTTAAGCCCGCTTTTTGCATGACATAATTTTCATAACCAAATTTCACATAATTTATTGTCAAGGGCATCTGATTTACTACTCAAATATGAAATTTCATCAAATTCTGACCATTAGACTAGGAGAAATTAGAGAAAAACTACATTTTACCTTAAGTCCCTTTTTCCCATGATGAGGCTTCAAATCCAAAAACCGGGAAAAGTTCATCGGCATTATGTCATAGGGAGTTCACATGGTAAGTTTCAATTGATTTGACCCAAGGGTTATGGAGAAATCACTTCGGACGGACGGACGGATGGACGGACGGAATGACGGACGGACAGGGCGGACGGACGGACAGACAAAGCGGCGACTATATGCTCTCCCTTTGGGGAGCATAAAAAGGCCAGTTCGTATTTTCCGGTAGCGAACTCGAGCTGCATATTTCTTCATACAAATTATCGCCATCATAATTATCTAGAGTAGCGGTTTAAATCCGTAGATACACAATACTGTCTTGTTTTAGACAAGTTTTATGGGTATCAAGCGGGAAGATTTTATCATCTTTAGACGGGTTTCTCCTTTGAACTGGAGTGAGCTGAAAAACAGATTTGTACCATGGCTCTACAACACTCTTACAAATATGATCCCCTCATTTTGGGGCTAGTCGTTAATTCCTACAAGTTTTTTATTACAGGTCATGGATCGAAATCTAAAGACGACAGCTCCGAATCCAAGGACGACAGTTCCGAATCCAAAGGTGACAGTTCAAAATCATCCAGCTCAGACGGTGATGACAGTTCCAGTAGTTCTGATAGTTCTGAAGGTACTTAAACGCTTTCCCATCTTTCATCATATTGTCCCTGTTCTAATATTTTAGACCATGCGACCAAGGTGCCACAATTATACTAAGTAACACTTATTTAAACATTTCTTGTGCTAAACTATCTAGATCCGCAGCGTGTTTGACATTCCAACTGACATCGACCAAATTAATGAACATTTGAGTAATTTTGCCTGCAACAAAACAATTGAAATCACAAATGAAAAAATACGTGTAGCTACATATAGATGTAAATTCTGCGCAATATCTTATAGTCTAGGGGCCAACCCCAAAAAGAGGCCTAGAAAGTGGTTTTCTTTGGACCAATAGTCCAGAAAGATTCCGGTGGTACAGTGAGTTAGGGTAACCATTGGGGCTTTATTTTATGGTGGATGCCAGAACTGAAAGTGGTGCAGATTTTTTCCAGGGGCAGATAACTCTACCCACCCAAAAATGAAATAAACAGTTTTTTAGTTGACCATGAATCAAAATTGTCGTCAAAATTTTTTCTGTGACTTTTTTCCTCAATAACTTTATGTTTTTATTGAAATATTAGAGCAATGTCGGGTACTTTCGGACAGTTAAGCGATCGTCAGCCATTATTGAGATAGGTTATGAGAAAAATTGTGTCTTGTGTCACAATCAGAAAATTCTAAGCCTTTTCCCCGGCATCGGTAATGAGAAGTATGTATTTAGCGTACAGAACCGGGAACCATGAGGAAATCAAAATAAGTGATCAACGGCGGGTTATTTCGGACACATCGGGTCTGATCGGACAGGTCGTCGGGTATTTTCGGACATGCGTGCTGGCATCAAAATTCGTTAAAATGCCGAATCAGTCACAGTCCTTCTTACCTGGTAGTGGAATATAGGAACAACGACTGAATTAATCTGGCTCATAGGAACAGGGTAAACATTCATAATGTAACCATAGTGCATGTAGGTACATCTGTAGCCTTGCCTTTCGGCGAAAAAATCGTAACTACAGTTTAATTGAAGCCGCAATTCATTGTTTTCAACAAAACGCAGCCATTAATTTATGCAACTGTAACGAATATCCAATCACGTGAGCAGTTATATTTAGTAACAGAGGTAAATTCATCAAAGAACCTCGAGCATTCTATATCTGACCGTTTGTACCGGTACCGCTTTCGACGTCATTTGTTTAAATGATTTGAGACAAAAGTGGACTTTGCAGCTCCTCCCTTTCTCTGAATATTTTAGATTAATATAGATTTCCGCTTTTGACATTTTCTATTTTGTCGTCTGCATATTTTTCCTGTCTAAATATTACCTTTTATGGCTAGGCTGTATCCCTTCCTACGACGTGACAGACCATTGTAATTGAATTGGGAATAACAAATCGGTGTAAACTCATTTTCAGACGACAACTTTTTAGACTGGTCCTATTACAAAGATATTGAAGACGACTATTTTGGGTGAAGGAAACTCAAATTATTTTCTGGGGTAGAAAATATTGCGGGAATGAAGATATTGCTTGCATCAAGCAATGCCTTCGTTATCCACCATATTTTCCAAAGTTTTTGACTTTTGGGGAGTCAAAAGGAGTGTAGGGTATGTGTGGAAGTGGGTTAACACACGAACTCTCGTTTACGCTACAATTTTAACAGCTGTAAAGGCTGTTGCGGGCACAATTAATCGTTATCTCATTTGAAATAAAACATCGTCGTTTTTCAACAAAACCCCCGTAAGTGTAGTTTTTTAACCTGCAGTTATGGGGTTTTCGTTGGAAATCAACGATACGATATATTAAAACGTAGATATTGTTCTTAACCCATTACCAAATGGCAATATTTTAGAATGGCCCAAATTGAAAGATCTTGCAGACGACAATTTGAAGTGTATGAATTTTTACATTTGTTTGTGTTTTCGTGTAGAAAACAATGTGGTAAATGAAGAAATTGCTTGATACAAGCAATTTCTTCATTTTCCACAATGTTTTCCAAAGCCATTGTTTTGTAGGGAGTCAAAAAGAGTCATTGTGTGGTAATGGGTTAAGCAAAACAAAAAGCTACGAGCAAATATGATTATCAACATAGATCTACTCTTTTCCCTGTGTTTTCTGAACAGCTTACTTTTATGGACGCCATGGCTACGTATTCTTTCGAAAATGATTGAAAAAAAGTAAACCTCGTTTGGCCAAGATTGAAACTCGGCTTTTATTTTTTATAAACATGATAATTCAATTTAGAATCTATCTCTTAAACTTTAAACTCGTAAACAATTTATCTCTTGAACTTTGTTATATTTTATAAATGTTATGATGAACGCTATAAACCAGAGAATAAATGAACTTGGTCAAGACCCATCGGTGTGAATAATTCATTGTTAACAATAGTCACATTCAAAGGCAAGATCTTCAATTTCTTCTTCAGACAAACACAGAAGATCTATACTTTTCACACACAGCATATGCATATTTCTCCCACATCTGGTGCACTGAATCCAGAACGGACTGCCGTCAAACACTTCTTCACATGAGGCACATTTGTTACTGTTGACATTCAGAAAGGCCTCGGTGTCAGATCCCTCACTGTATACAACAGAATCTGAATCGGACTCCGACGATGACGATGACAAATGTGCTCCTCTTTTTGACGTTGTCTTTTTCAGCGCTTCCTTTTGACGTCTCTGTTCCTCTCTTGCTCTTTTCTTCTCTTCTCTTTCCTTCTTTCTTCTAGCTTTTTCCTGTTCTTTTTCTTCTTTCTTCTTTTTACGCTCCAACTTTCTATCTTCTTTGGCCTTCAGATCTTGTGCCTTCTTCCTATCCTTTTCCAAAAGCATCTCCCTGAAATTGTTACCCGTTATGGCCTTCGGCATGCTTACTCGTGTCTGTTTCGGCTTAGACGTTTTGGCCACTGGTAATTTTAAATGCTCCAATACAACCGGAGAAACATTGTCACCCCACATATCAACTTTTTCTGTGGTGTCAGCTTGATTCAATGGTTCGGGTCCCGGTGTCTGATCGATTGGCTGAGAAGAGTCTCCCGTTTCCATCGGTACATGTCCAGATGAGGTAGATGGCAGATCATCCTGTTTTTCTGCATGAAATATCGAGGCAGGCTCAAGTTTCAAGCTGTTTAAAACTTTCGAGGGATCAAGGGGGAAGAGTCCTGCCTCTCTAAATCCGTTAACGGCATTTGGTGCTGTCGTTGTTTTCATCCAGGCCTCCTTAAATACTTCTGCAAAAGAATGCTTTGTAACATACTCTCCTATATTTTTCATCTGATAATCCCTGACTGCCTGACGCCAGGCTTCTTTTAATGCATGAAAAAGCCTAAGGTCACAGGGTTGGATTAAATGTGAAGCGTGTTCAAGAAGGCAGTATAGTTCAACCTTATTTGCTCGACATAAATCACTTAGACGCATGGACATGTGGGTTGAGTGGCCATCTACGAAAAGGACAACTGGTTTCTCCACACCGCGTTCATCGACCGATGGTATGAATATATCTTTAACCCAGGTGTAGAATAGATCAGAGTCCATCCATCCATTGTCGGACCGCCCCATAAAAGCATCAGGGAATTTCTCTAGTGGGTTGTAGGAAAACCGTTGGCCTGGATACACAATCATTGGCTTAATGTAGTGCCCAGTTGCACTCATGCATGCCAACACCGTTATCTGGGTTTTATCGGAGCTCCCGAAGTTATAAACTGTTCGAGTTCCTCTTTGAGCGACGACTTTTCCTGATTTAGGACACAGTGAAAACCCAGATTCGTCTGCGTTATATAGCCTGCTGGGGTCAAGGAGCAGCCGTGGTTCATCGATCTGTTCCAGTATGTATCCTTTATAATCATCAAACCACCTTTTTACCTTTTCAGGCGAGATAATGGCCCTCTCTTTCCCCAGAAGCTGTGGGTTTCTTTCCCTGATTGAAGGGTTTCTCTTGACGAACCCGAACCACCAGTCCTTCCCGGGTTTGTTTTCTTTGAAAGGGTTGGGCCGTTTGTCGTCGTCTAAAATCTTCTTGACCGTCAACATTATTTCATGACGTGTTCGGCCGTATCCTATCCTGGCCATGTGTATAGCCCAGTCTGCTATGGCCTTCTCTTCCTCTGGAGATAAAATTGTACGTGGGACAGCAACTAACGGTGTTTTTTCCTTCAGTTTGTCGTGTAAGGTCGACTTCGCTATACCAAAGGTAGCTGCGGCTCTCCTCACCGACATTGCATTGGATTGAACAGCCCTTAAAGCACTAGCAATGTGGTTGAAATCATGTATTTTTCTCTTTTTTGTTTGGAGTTGGTTACTCATCCTGAAAATAAAATAAAGATAATTTGCTAACTAGGTCTAGCATAGGCCCTAAAGATGACCGTGATGAGCCATGTCTTGTTTGGGAAAGAGTAGATATGTTTTAAATATTTTCAAACATTCCAGAACACCATTATTTTGAGAAAAAGAAGAAAAAAAACAACAAACAAAATATTGAGACAAAAGGAGAAACTGCCGCTTATCAGCAGTTTCTTTTTTTGTTACAATGTTTTCCCATGCCTTTTCTATTAGGGACGTCAAAACCAGGTCTTGTTTGGGAAAGGGTTAAGGTAAAATACAATTATATCATCTCGGGTGATTATTTTCATTAGTATTTCATATTACAGAACTGTAAAATTTTGGCCGCTGGCTGGTCTTGAACGCCGGATCTCGAGGTTCTGAGACCGCGACGTTCCCACTCGACCACTTCCTCCACACTAATGAGTGGTACAAAATCAATATATAAAATAAATTTTTCGTCCGGATAGACCCGACGGATCAATTTACCTTCGGGTCAGTTCGGACACCATTTTATTTCTAAAAATAACTAATATTTCTACCATCGACAGATGAAAACACCTCGGAAACTTTTTAATCTTCTTTTTAAACCAGACTTAAAAAGATTTTAACACAATATTACATCGTCATACTCTTACGTATGCAGGGTATCTATATATAGATCATTACTTACGAACCTGTACGGAAACTTGAATTCGGGGGAAAACCCACTGAACGTTGTGTATCGATGGCGGAAGACGAATTCAAAAGAATGGCCGCGCTGGAACTATTCAAGCATGCGCAGAGGACATAAAAATTCGCGCGTGTGTAGCGTTGAGGACACGTGTCCGAGTTGACACGACGTCCGAAAGTACCCGACATTGCTCTATGTGTGCCAAAAAATAATTAGTAATAGAATAGTCGGTTTTTAAAACACATTTACGGTAATTGCCCTAATAAATGTCCATTCGCCAAAATAGAAAAAAATCACTCTAAAATAATTAGAAAAGTTTTTTCAAACTTTATTATCTTTTTAAACGTTGATGATAGAAAAGTTTAGACACCATAGGGATATTTTGAAGTCAATTAGGTTTCGTTCCAGGATGACTTTTGCAACAAATGTCGGTGTGATTTTTTTCTGGGGGCAGACAACTCTTACTACCAATGAGGGCATTTTCAAAGAAAGGCTTTATGACAATACATGTTTACAATCTAGTTCTCGCAAAAGTAAACCAATATTCATTAAACTAAATCAGAACAAGTATGATAATAGGTTCTTCAATGAGTTTGATTATTGGCCAGATCGGACCAGAAAGTCCTGAGTTATCTGCCCTTGAACATCAAAAATAGCTATTTTAGACTTTGTTTACCGTCTAGCATCCACAAATATTGACCAATGAAAATGAAACTTCTGAAACTTCTACATAATGATAAGGACAATAAGACCTCAAATGAGTGTGATTTTTGGCCTGATCGGACAAGAAAATTTTGAGTTATTTGCCCTTGAATTTGACAAAATTGCCGTTTTTGACTGTTTTAGACTTTGTTTACACTCTAGCATTTATAAATATTGACCAATCAAGTTGAAACCTGGACATTATGTTGCTGACTATAAGATCTCTAAGGCGTTTAATTCTCAGAATGATCAAATTAGAACATCGCGAGTTATATGCCCTTGAATTTAACAGATTTGCCATTTTCGACTATTTTCGACTTGATTTACACTCTGGAATCTTCAAGTATTGATCAATCCAAATAAAACTTATGCATAACGATTTGAACCAAAAGATCTCAGATGAGTACAATTTTCAGAATGATCGGGACATAAATTCATGAGTTACTTGCCCTTGAATTTTACAAAATTGCCGTTTTACGACTGTTTACGACTTCGTTTACACTTTAGTATCTACAACTACAGACCAATCAATTTGAAACTTGGTCATAATATTGTTGACCATGAGATCGCGACTGAGTACAATTTTCAGAATGATAGGGACATAAAGTCATGAGTTATATGCCCTTGAATTTTACAAGATAGACATTTTCAACTATTTTCAACTCCGTTTACACTCTAGAGTGTATAATTATTGACCAATCCAAATGAAACTCATACATAAGGATTGGGACTATAATATCTCGATTGAGTACAATTTTCAGAATGATCGGGACATGAAGTAATGAGTTATATGCCCTTGAATTTTACAAAATTGCCATTTTCGACTATTTTCGACACCGTTTACACTCTAGCATGTATAATTATTGACCAATCCTAATGAAACTTATACATAAGGATTGGGACTATGACATCTCGATAGAATACAATTTTCAGAATGATCGGGACATTAAGTTATGAGTTATATGCCCTTGAATTTTACAAAATTGCTGCTTTCGAATATTTTGACTTGGTTTACACTCTAGCATTTACAATTATTAATTAATCCAAATGAAACTTTTATACAATGTCGGTGACCATAAGATCTAGGACGAGTATAATTTTCAGAATGATCGGGACTGGAAGTCATGAAATATGCCCTTGAATTTTACAAAATTGCTGTTATAGACTATTTTCGACTTGGTTTACACTCTAGCATCTACACTTGATGACCAATCCAAATGAAACTTGGACACAATCTTGGTGACCATAAGATATAGAATGATTTTAATTTTAGTCAGGCAGGATCAGAAAGCTGTGTTTTTGTGCCCTTGAATTTGATAAAAACTGATGTTTTTTTACTTTGGTTTTACTCTAACAACTACAAAAATGAAATTTTGGCCAGTCGAGACAAAAAACTAAAACATAATGTTGGTGACCATTCTTATAAGATGAATACAAATTTCGACATAATTGGACCAGAAGTTGTTAAGTCATCTTCCTTTGAATTGATCAAACTTTCCATTTTGACTTTATTTTCAGTCAAATAACCAGATAGATGGACAAATCAAGACGATATTTGATGGGTAGAATGTTTCCGCAGTTGTTTTTACTCTAAAAACCACACATAGTGAAC
Source organism: Fragum sueziense (assembly GCA_963680895.1). Classification (NCBI taxonomy): domain Eukaryota; kingdom Metazoa; phylum Mollusca; class Bivalvia; order Cardiida; family Cardiidae; genus Fragum; species Fragum sueziense. The sequence goes on along the minus strand of OY804607.1, from coordinate 41,318,939 downwards.
AATCAAGACAAAACTTGGACACAAAGATAACGACTACGAGATTTTGGATTAGTTTGGCATTCAGTTATTTAGTCAGGATAGAAAGTCTAGCGTTATTTGCTCTTGAATTCTGTAAAATTGACTTTTTCGACCCTGTTGTCACCCTAGCTACCACAAACATTGACCAAGCTAGACAAATCTCAGTCTGTGACTGTGAGATATAGTTTATAGTGTTAATGTGAATCTGACATCCTCAGTTATAAGCCTTTAATTTTGACAAAATGACCATTTTTGACTTTGTTTTCATTGCAAAAGACACACATGTTGATCGGTCGATACAAAACGTGGACAAAATGTAAGTGACCACAAGATATGGTTCAGTTTTCAGCCTGATCATGATCCAACAATTTTAATTGCTTTCCCTTGAACTTGACAAAGCTGCTGTTTACGAGTGTTCAGTTTTGCAGTCACAAATATTAATTGATTTGAATAAAACTTGGACTCATATTATCTTGGTTCAGGTGAGCGATTCAGGACCATCATGGTCCTCATGTTATTTATTAAGAATATCTGACAATCAAAACTCTTTTTCAAGGATTTGCGTTAAATGTCAGTTGAAAACGCGAAATTCGTTAAGTTACAGGTTAATATTGGTTACGTTTTAAGCACACAAAGTTTGGGCGATGAAAGACGTACAGACGATCGGACGGACAAAATGGACAGTAGAATTCATTAACATATTCTAAATTGTCTCCTTCTACATTACTCCTATCAGTCTTTTTCGATGATTTGGGTGCAAAATTGTGACTTATCTGAATTATCTGCCAATAAATAAGCTATCAGCCATTTCCGACAGAAAACTTCAAATTTTAAAAGAATATATCAACTTGTGGACATGGTTTAATCATGTTTTTATCAAATGACATGTCATGTTAGATGTTTAAAAACATTTCCGGGTACTTGGAAATGCATTTTCACAGTTTTAAGCTGATCTATGAGTTTTTGGCTTTTTAACGACATCATGAAGTAGAAGGGGGTAGACATAGCTTAAATTGGTGGGTGGGGTAAGGACAATTGTAGATTTCTTAGAATTCAAGATGATTTTTGGTATAAGAAAATTACAATCACGAAGACTATTCAAATGTGATTTCTTTCCATAAAAATGATTTATCAATTAGATAAAAATGGTAGTATAGAAACAATTTCTGATGACTACTATTTAACCTTAATTTCAAGTGGGTGGGGTAAGAAAAGTGCTTGTAAAAAAAATTTGCACCACTTTTGATTATGGCATCCACCCTATTCTAACGTCCCATTGAACTAACAATCTCCTGGTACCAACAGATTTTTTCTGGACGATTGGTCCAATAAAAATTCATTTTGCGGGACGGGCCGTTAGACTATTATGTATTTGAAAATCAAAGGGATGATAGTACTGACAGTAAACGTTATATCCCAAAGTTTTGCATTTATAACGGCCCATATTTGGCAATTTTCACTACTGCGTACCATGTAAAAATATAGAAAGGGGCGCGGCTTTAACATCTCATATTATTTGGCGTCATAATGCGCTCATTATTATCCCTTTCCCAAACAAGACCTGGTTTTGACGTCCTTAATAGCAGTTTCTCCTTTTGTTTCAATATTTTCTGTACCATATTGTACACAAATCTTATCTTTAAGAACATCCATTTTGTCATTTGTGGTAGTTTTTGCAGTGGATAACCCTAAAATTTTGTCGTTTGGGAAAGGGTTAATATATTTTCGTACAAGCCAATAATTATTCCTACGCTTAAAGTGACATTTCAGAATTTTTTGTACATAAATTTAACTTTTATTCTATCTGAAAGAGTAAGTCTTCTTATGAAAATTCTGAAAATTTCAGGCCAAACTATTGAACAGTTCACGAGAAATATATAAGTTTGTGCTAAAATTAAACAAATCGTTGTGGACAACAGTTCAGATTTATATAGAATTTGTCATTTCTGTCTCATTTTTAAAGGCGCATTTTTCGCTTATAAATAACAACTTCTAAAAACTGATAGAATTTCTACGCATTAGAATAAACACTCTTTGCATCAAGACATACCTTTGAAAAATGAAATAAATGTGAAATGTCACTTTAAAAGTCGGGATTGTGAGTTTTCCAAAAATCAATACCTTCTTGAGAATGTGTGGTGTTTTGGGTTAATCGTATTTGAATGAAAACAATAACAAGTTCAAAGGGTTTGTTGTCCAAATAAAAAAGACTATGTGCAAAGGAACACGTAAATCATGTTTATGATCCCTGACGGGAGAGCATAAAGCCGCAGCTTTTTCTGTCCGTCCGTCCGTCATTCCGTCCGTCCGGAGCGATTTCTCCATAACCCTTGGGCCAAGTCAAATGAAACTTACCATGTGAACTCCCTATGATATATTACCGAGGTACTTTCCGGCTTTTAGATCTTACTTCTTTTCACGGGAAAGGATAAAGTAAAGTTTTCTCTTATTTTCCTAGTCTAACAATCAGAATTGTTCGAGTAGCAAATCAGGTGCCCTTCCCCATATACTATTTAAAATTGCGTACATAAATTATGTCATGGGAAAAGGGGCTTAATGTTTGTAAGCTTGTCTCCGCAACAAACTAGCATTGGCCAAAACTTTTGATTAGTAAGAGATATAGATCTAGCCTTCTTAATTCACATGTGCATTGCTTATGATAAGACATTTCTGTTGGTTTCAGGTTCAATGCTATCAGTCAAGATAAAGGTCATTTTTCAAGGTCATAATTTGGAAAAATTAAACATTTACATTGTCCATAAAACTGCAGTAGCAAATGATATAGCCTCAATATATCGAATGCTTATTACTTGTGACAAGACCAAAATCAAAGTCATTGACCCTATAATGATATGGAATGTTACTTCTCATAAAAGTGAGAAATAAGAAACTTTTTTCCCATTGTGAATTCGTTTTTATGACAATGTCTTATTTGGGGAGCCCAATCCCCCTCTGGAGGTTTTTGTTCTTTTATACAATTTCATTTGTTTAAATAGTCTTATTTTCATATTTCTATATTTGTTAATTTTCCATAATAATTATCTTTTCACAAAGATGACGATAAATGTGACGGAAAGACAAAGGACCTGAAATGTGAAAGTTGGGATTACAAAGACGCAGCCTGTAAGGTTTATGGCGACAAAATTGTTGGCGCTAAACTTGTGAAACAAGAGTCGAACACCAAATGTGAGAAAAACAAAAACTGGGGTTACAAAGATACCTATGTTTGGGTGAAGAAGGGATGTCGTGCTATATTCAAACTTTGTTTAGAAGGTACGTAAATCGTCGGTTACGCTGATATATGTTCTTAATTACAGCATAATTTTTCTAAGCATAGTTACAATATCTTTGAAAATTACCGAAGAATTACTAATGTCATTTTTTTGGAAAACATCTTGTGAAATGTTAGCAAACTATACAATCATAGCTTGTACATTGTCCCACAGGTACACACACTTGTTTTACACAAGTTATATGGGTAACCATATAAATTTAATCATCTTCAGATGGTTTTCGCCTTCGAGCTAAAGTGATCTTGGAAAACGGATCAGTGGCATAGATTTAAAATGCTTGTACAGGTATGATCCCCTTCAATGCTTCATTTTCAGACAAGCCGTTAATGAAATTTACATTACAGGTCATGGGTCGAAATCCAAAGATGACAGTTCCGACTCCAAAGGTGAAAGTTCTGGATCCAAAGACGACAGTTCAAAATCCTCCGGTGATGATAGCTCAAGTAGTGCTGACAGTTCTGAAGGTACTTAACCCATTACCAGACGACAAAATTTTAAGCTTGTCCAAATTCAAAGATGTTGCAAACGACAATTTCAAATGAATTGAAATTAAATTTTTGTTGTCTTTTTAGCAGAAAACATTGTGGAAAATGAAGAAATTGCTTGTGACAAGCAATTTCTTCATTTTCCACAATGTTTTCCAAAGACATAATCTTGTGGGGATTTAAAAGGAGTCACCGTGTGGTAATGAGTTAAATTATTTCTAATCGTTCATTATAGGAGCCCTACTCTGATATTTTAAACCATGGGGCGTAGGTGTCACATGTATACTTTGAAACATTTTTCATTAAATTTCTGGTGCCAAACTTTCTAGATATGAAAGTTTTTTTAATGAAAATTTACATGTCGCGGAAACGAAATTTTCTTGAGATAGTAAAGTTTGCTCTATACCCTCCACTACCAGAAAATGGACGTTTGAAACATTTTGAAGACAATAAAGCAAATCATCTACATGTAAATTCTGTGTGTCCTATCTAATGTCATATGAAAATCAGAGCAATCAAAATGCTTGAAGTAAACGTTTTGTTTTAACTTTGAAAGTTTTCCCTGTTTAAAGTACTATATCTGACAATATTTACCACTACATACCATGCAAACAATATAAAACGGTTTAAACAGCTAAAATACTTGGCGTCATGACAATCATTGATATGCAGAATCTTTAAAAATTAGCACACACACTATTTTCAAAAAAGCTAATGTGCATTCTTGCTCTTAAGACATAGATTTGTGTTTGTTTTTTTTTTTCAAAAAAAATAACGCTTTGAGAATATGCGTTTTTGTATTGTATTAGAATGAAAATAATAGATCTATCAAGTTTAAAAAGGGTCTCGTTGAAACTCGATGTGTGAGAAACTACATGTTAAAGCATGAAAAAAACATGTTAAAGCAAAGATATCATACTTTTTATAATTTCATAAATCAAATTTCAATAAATTTGGTATATTTTTGTCTCAATGCTATATTTTTATGCAATTTCCCTATATTTTCCATATAAAATTCTTGTTTTTCAAAGATGACGATAAATGTGACGGGAAGACAAAGGACCTGAAATGTGAGAGTTGGGATTACAAAGACGCAGCCTGTAAGGTTTATGGCGACAAAATTGTTGGCGCTAAACTTATCAAACAAGAGTCGAACACCGAATGTGAGAAGAACAAAAACTGGGGTTACAAGGATACCTATGTTTGGGTGAAGAAGGGATGTCGAGCTATATTCAAACTTTGTCTAGAAGGTATGCAATCCGTCGGTTACGTTGAAATATGTACAAAATGTAAGTTTGGAGAGCGGCCATTTGACTTATAGATTTTGTAATTATTCTTCGGCACCAAATGTCCATGCTACAATTTACAATCAAATTTTTAAAAAGAAACATTCCCTATTTTGTGATGGTGAATGTCAAATGAAATATTTTGTTGTTCTAAATGTAAGCATCTGCCAAAACATGTAAGTTTTATTTTGAAAATATACATGTAGATATTTTTGTCATAAATAGACTAAACAGGGTGGGTAGGGTAAGATAAAGTCAAATTTCTTTTACTATTTGCGTGAAAAATTGTGCTGATTTTTTTTAAATAGCTCTAGGTATTATCTTCAAAATATCAAACAACAATAAGTATTCATTGGGTAATTTTTTGGCATATTGAAAAAAGGTTGCAAAATTTTCTCAAAAAATTAGATTTTTCAATTTTTCCCATATTTTTTTCAGAAAATAGATTTTACATATTTCTTTCAATCATTTCATCATTTTTTTACATATGTGAAGTCTCTGAATTGATATAACATTTGAAATTATCCGTTCAGAATCACTTGCTATATCACTTTAAAACATAAGGGTTATTCTGTGAAAATGATCATTACCAGTCTAGGGCAGATATCTCTGACTCGAAAACGAGCCAGGAAACTTACCCTGATTTTTTTTTATATTTTGTTCAGGAATGTTACTTTACAACATATGTAAAAAATAAGTTAAATTCACTGGGCGGATAAAAAGTAACCCCCGAGTCCAAACTAACCTTAATTAAAGCTTATTCTAAGCATAGTTACAATATCTTTTAAAATTAACAAAGAATTGCTAATGTCAATTTTTGGAAAACATCTTGTGAAATGTTAGCACACTATCCAATCATTGCGTGTACATTGTTCCACAAAGGACAGTTCGTATGTACCGGTAGCGAGCTTGAGCTGCATATTTCTTCAAACGAATCTTCAACATTACCTGAGGCCAGTTCTTCAGAGCGAGATTTTTTAACATTTTTAAGATGTTTTTGATACAGCTTCTTCGAGACCGAGATTATAAGCGAAGTGTTCTGAATGTTCCATACTTCATACAAATGACGTCATCATGACGTCATTTGTATGAAGTATTGAGTATTCGGAACTCGGTGGTTAATGAATCATGGATCATTCGGAACAACTCGGTCAATTCTTTCCCATATAGATTCTACAGAATTTACCGAGGGGTTCCGAAAAAAAGTATAGAGCAATGGTGGCTCGCAGTGATCGTCTTAAAAAACTTGCTCAAAAGAGCGTTTTATCCTTAAGCATCTTAAGAAATCTCAAGATATCTCAAGAAATCTCGCTTTAAAGAACGCGGCTCTGGAGTTACCTGGGTTTCATGCAAATATACGCACAAGTTTTATGGGTAACCAGCTTGAAAATTGTATCATCTTCAGATGGTTTTCGCCTTTGAGCTAGAGTGATCTTGGAAAACGGATCAGTGGCATAGCTTTAAAATGCTTGTACAGGTATGATCCCCTTCAATGCTTCATTTTCAGACAAGTCGTTAATGAAATTTACATTACAGGTCATGGGTCGAAATCCAAAGATGACAGTTCCGACTCCAAAGGTGACAGTTCCGAGTCCAAAGGTGAAAGTTCCGGATCCAAAGACGACAGTTCAATATCCTCAGACGGCGATGATAGCTCAAGTAGTACTGACAGTTCTGAAGGTACTTAACCCATTACCAGACGACAAAATTTTAAGCTTGTCCAAATTTAAAGATGTTGCAGACGACAATTTCAAATGAACGGAATTTTTTGCTGTCTTTTTTAGTAGAAAACATTGTGGAAAATGAAGAATTGCTTACCACAAGCAATTTCTTCATTTACCACAATGCTTTCCAAAACCATAATCTTGTGGGGAGTCAAAAGGGGTCACTGTGTGGTAATGAGTTAAATTATTTCAAATCGTTCATTATATGAGCCCTTCTCTGATATCTTAAACCATGGGGCGTCGGTGTCACATGCACATACTTTGAAATATTTTTCTTGAATTTTCGGGTGCCTTACTATCTAGATACGAAGTTTTTTTCATGAAAATTTACATTGAGATAACGAAATTTTCTTGAGATAGCAAAGTTTGATCTAGGCCCTCCATTACCAGAAAATGGACGTTTGAAACATTTTGAAGAGAACAAAGCACATTATCTACATGGAAATTCTGTGTACTATCTAATTACATGAATCATATGAAAATCAAGGCAATCACAGTGCTTTAAGTAAACGTGTTGTTCCAACTTTAAACCTTTTCCCTGCTTAACGTACTATATCTGACACTATCTACCACCACATACCATGTAAACAATATAAAGCGGTTTTAACAGCTAAAATATTTGGCGTCATGACAATTATTGGTATGCAGAATCTTTTAGAATTCGCGCACACACACAGCTAATGTGCATTGTTACTCTTAAGACTTAGATTTAGGAATATTTTTCAACGAAAAATAACGCTTTGAGAATATGCGTTGTTTTTTTTATTGTATTAGAATGAAAATGAAGTTTAATAAAGGGTTTCATTGTCCAAATAACTACATGTTTAAAATCAAAGATCTCATGCTTTTTTATAAAAAATTTATAAATCAACTTTCAATAAATTTGGTATATTTTTGTCTCAATTTTATATTTTTATTAAATTTGCCCATTTTTTATACGAAATTCTTGTTTTCTAAAGATGATGATAAATGTGACGGGAAAACAAAGGACCTGAAATGTGAGAGTTGGGATTACAAAGACGCAGCCTGTAAGGTTTATGGCGACAAAATTGTTGGCGCTAAACTGATCAAACAAGAATCGAACACCAAATGTGAGAAGAACAAAAACTGGGGTTACAAGGATACCTATGTTTGGGTGAAGAAGGGATGTCGTGCTATATTCAAACTTTGTCTAGAAGGTATGTAATCCGTTGGTTATTTTCAGAAATGATTCAAGGTTATTCATGCTATTATATTTTATTGTTACGAATTAATTGAAGTGTAATCATCACGGTTTTCTTTTTCCTTTAATTTCATACCGACTTGTAATAAACGAAATAATTATCACTTGTTCTGAAAATGTTGGAGATTCTTTTACATACTGATAAAACGCAGAGTAAACACCCTTTTACGAAAATTAATCAGAATCGACAGTGTCATCTTCAAAATTTGATGTTACTCCTCATCCACTATAAATCCTTCTGTTTTCAATTTTATGTCCCCTGGTCCATAAATAGTCTATGGACTGGACGGCAATGCGTGTCTTAGATATCAATTATGCCTGTTTTTTTTTGTTTTTTTTTTTTTTTTGATGTGTACGTGAATTGGTTATGTAATTTAGACGCCATCATACTTGTGTTTCAACAAAGTGTACAGATTGGATTTACCACGGTGTATAATCACGTGATGCAACGAATTCAGAAAATCTTCAATAATTTTGTTAATACGGGACCGATTTGAATTCGGGTTGAAGCAGAGAACATGGACAGACGTCATGCATTAGGGGAACGTGTTAGATCTTTGAAAAATCAACTGATAAAAAAAGTTATTGAAGATAAACCAAAATTTTGGTTTATCTTCAATAACTTTTTTATCATTTGATTTTTCAAAAATCTACCACGTCCAGGTTATTCCTGACATTTTTTGCCTTCTCTGCTTCAAACCGAATTCAAATTGGTCAAGTTTTAAAAAAGATATTGAACATTATCGGAAATTCTGAGTCACGTGATTATACACCGTGTTTACGTAGAAAATCAACTACTTGAATATAACGAAGACTTAAATTTCGAATCCATCTTTCACAATTGCGTCCCAAAAGATATAGAATAAATGCGTTTTGTCCGTACATTTTTGTTTGTTGGCCTACACCACTTATTGGGAAAAATAATCTGGGATTCAAAAATATCAAGTCATGTTTCATGCGTTTCTTTTATATATTGTTTCAATCAAAGATTGACCATAAGGTAACACATGGTTACGTGCCTTTTTTGCGAGTTTTTTAAACACTTTTACCCATCGCGAAAAAGCAGCAAATCTCAACGTTTGCAAACAGGGAAAATACATTTGAACGGGAATAGCCATACTTTAATCATGACCGAATCATCGCGTCAAATACTGCTACGTTAATTTGAAGAAACAATCTTCAAAGTCTTTGCGACAAAGGTGTATATCTTCTGACATGTAGGTAGGTAATTAAACTTTACTCTTTTATAACAAGAACAAATTGCTAGAAAACCAAGGCTTTTATTTTCGTGCAAAAAAAGTACTTTTTTAATTCTTAGTCTCCATATTTCACTAAAACAACAAAAAAGGCTTTCCAACTTTTTACAAAGAAAAGATATTGCCAAAAATTTGCGGGTAAAAATCAATCCGGAGGAAGTCCATTTGCATAAAAAATCAATTAATTAACCCTTTCCCAAACGACAAAATTTTAGGGTGGTCTAATTTGAAAGCTGATGCAAATGACAAAAGTAATGTTGATAAAGATAGAATTTATGTAGAAGATAACACAGAAAATATTGAGACAAACGGAGAAACTGCTGCTTATCAGCAGTTTCTTCTTTTGTCTCAATGTTTTCCCAAGCCATTTCTATTAGGGACGTCAAAACCAGATCTTGTTTGGGAAAGGGTTAAAGATTTAAACTAAGTCCCGTTAGATTAATGTGTTCATTAATTTCGTACTGCATTTTATGGTCAGTCTATAATAACAACACCAAGTAGCCTAAATTTCAACCATTCAATTTGGATTTTTTGCAAACTTGAGTGTTCTGCTAATTATTGATATACATACACTCTTAGACTTAATATAGATAGAATCGATGTAGATGATTGACAATAACAGAACCATGTTTTGATGATATTTCTATTTTATGTTTACGTCTTCCAAATTTTCTGTTTTCAGATTTTAAACGCATACATGTGTCATATATATTTATGCTATTCTACCACAGGAGAAAACAAATGCGACGGGAAAATACAGGACATGAAATGCGAAAGTTGGGATTTCAAATACAAGTCTTGTCAAAGCGACGATGGACCAATCAGAGGCGCAATACTACTCAAACAAGAATCGAAAATACCGTGTGTAAAAGGTATAAACTGGGGATATAAAGATGGTTACCTCTATGTTTTGAAAGGATGTCGGGCTGTCTTCAAAGTTTGCGTGGAAGGTAAGAAATAGTACATTATATACATGTATAAACTTTGAAATAGTAAGTACATAAATCAACGAATAGCAGGCACTTACTTGATAATCTCTCTTTAATAAAATGAAGTGTATAGGGCCTACTGGTCGAAAGTAATATCCAAAAGACATGAAAAGTATTACAGTTAAAATAGAGCATTATTGTTATAGAGCGTCAAAAGGCGTCACTGAGTTGTTTTGGGATAATTGACGCTCTATAACACAATGGTTTTGGAAAACATTGTGGAAAATGAAGAAATTGCTTGTGGCAAGCAATTTCTTCATTTCTCACAATCTTTTCTACCCAAAAAGTCCAAAATATTTTAGATTATTTTTATTTTAAAATGTCGTCTGCAAAGTCTTTGAATTTGGATCAGTCCAAAATTTTGTCTTCTGGTAATGGGTTATGCAAAGCAACAGAAAACACGGGTGAAAACCATTCTAATTTCTTTGCTTTAAATCCCAACCCTATGTTGGGTGTACTCACTTGAGTCCAATGAGTACCCACAACCTCGGGTTTGATGGATATTGGCTAGTTTTTTGCATCTTGAATAGCTATCTGAAGCTCTGATAATAGGAAATATTATATGGACACGTAACAATTTACACACCTTGCTCTTTTCTCACAGAAGAAAAGAAATGTGAAGGCATGATAAAGGACCTGAAATGTGAAAGTTGGGACTGGAAAGATGCTATGTGTCCAGTCAATGAGGGAATAATTAAAGGCGTAAAGCTTTACAAACAAGAGTCTAAGGTTGCATGTCAAAAAGATGTAAACTGGGGCTTTAAAGACAAGTTTGTCTTTGTGAAGAAAGGATGTCGAGCTGTGTTTAAAGTTTGTGTAGAAGGTATGGAATGTAACAATAGTATAGCATATTTACAAAAATGTGTATATGAATATTCAAGAACGAGAATAATAGTTTTAAATTCTACATTTTAATCAGTTTTGTACTAACAATCAAAACTTAAAAATAAAAATATTCTAGTACCGGGGAAACGTTTTCCTTTTTCTCTTTCTGAATATTCAACTATAGACTTGGATTTGTGTTTTGATATACCACACTATTACGAAAAAGAATTTAAACACAAACTCGGTATTTATCTAGACCTACATATAATTATTTTGTCGTTTGCAATTAATTTAGCTTTAACTTTACTTTTACATAAAGTACACAGGACAAGATATGTCAATATCACTGGTCGTTCTTATTCAGTTTTTTTTTATAATGAAAGCAATGAAGAAAGAGGTTTGAGAATGTAGCATTAAAGAAGCACGATATTCCTTGTTCGTTACCATTAACCCTTTCCCAAACAAGAACTGGTTTTGACGTCCCTAATAGAAACTGTTTGGGAAAACATTGAGACAAAAGAAGAAACTGCTGATAACCAGCAGTTTCTTCTTTTGCCTCAATATTTTCTTGGCTATAGCATACACATTTTGGCCTTTTGTGATCATTTACTTTGTCGTCTGCAGCAGCTTTCAAATTGGACCGCCTTAAAATTTTGCCGTTTGGGAAAGGGTTAAATGTGTCTGCTAGAAAGACGATAAAATGGTATATAAACTACTTGCTTGCTAGATATTTCAAGACTATACTTTATATATGAGCTTCCACATTTTATGATTTGGCTGCAAAAATGTTAAAGTATTCATACATGCATTTAAACATTTGTACCGTTAATAATATAAACAGATATACTATTCAAAAGATCTTTATGTTTTCTGAAAATGGAAAAATCACCATCAATTTTATTCTTTGGGGAATAGCATATCACAAATCGCTTTCATTATTCAGAGAAGAAGAAATGTGACGGCCAAATAAAGGACCTAAAATGTGAAAGTTGGAATTATAAACCCGCCTCGTGTACCAGCAATGATGGACCAATTAAAGGTGTACAACTTTACAAACAAGAATCCAAGACTGAATGTAAACAGAATATAAACTGGGGATATAAAGGCAGCCATATCTGGGTTAAGGATGGGTGTCGGGCTGTTTTCAAAATTTGTGTGGACGGTATGTATCATGCGTAAGAATTTCTGAGTATTCTTTTATCATATTTATCGGAACTCTTAAAGGAGCCCATGCTAGGCTTCTATGCTTCCGAACAGTTCGAGAACGTATATTTGTGCATGGAAAAACAATTTGCAATGCACAAAAACCTCAATCACGGCGAATAACCATATTTCCTTTGCTATAGATCAATCCTTTACAAGCGTGTTTACACATGCTATCTTTACTTCAAAACGAGACAAGGTCAAGGTCAACGAGACACACCCCCGTGGTATCAACACACCGTACAACCGGCTGTGTCGATGACTGTGACCTTATTTTCGAGGGATACATGTAAAGATTTATTTTGTACAAGCACTGAACATTTATACGCGTATTTATCAATTATAGAATACCAAAGATCCTTTCATTTATCTATAAAAGTAAATTGATTTGACCTACCATGCACATGACATCAGATGCCGAATCTGTCTTCGCTGATTTTCGACGCAGCCGGTTGTACGGTGTGTTGACTTTCGCTGAGCTCAAATGACGTATCTCTGACGTAATTGGTTTTTGAAGGTTCGGCATATGTAACCGTTACAAAACAAAAACAAGGACAATATGAAACGAGCCCGCACCTTATAAATTGAATTGGATGTTAATACTTAATAAAGCTCGATGAGTGCTAACAATGGACATAAATGATCTACCTCTTCAGGTTGGTAATTTCATACGTTATTTCTGGTTTGTAATGATTGTGCCATTTGCATTTTCGACAGCCTAACTGGTCCCCCTTTAAAAACCAGGTACATAACCGTTATGTTTTAGTTATACCGTTCGCGTAAATCAACGAAAATAGTGCATTTTTTCGTCATTAGGCCCCCTATTTATTTTTCAAAGTGACAAACATTGATGAGAACCATTTATCTCCAACCGATGGTTAGACTATTTTGAAAATATTGTTCTTATAACTAAAATGAGAATATATTATGCTATTGCTACATGACCTTTACTATATACTAGCTACAAAAATTAAGTATATCGAGTTGGAATTCAATACACCATAATCTTAATAGTTTACCCATTTCCACACCGTGGTGCTTTTTGATGCCTCTCAAGGGAAATGTTTTGGAAAAACACTGTGGAATATGAAGAAAGTGCTTGAAGCAAGCAATTTCTTCATTTTCCACAATGTTTCCTACCAAGAGATACAAGAACATGTAAGATTGCATACACTCTGAATTTGTCGTCTGCAACATCTTTTTATTTGGGCCACCCTAATTTTTTGTCGTCTGATAATGGGTTAACCCATTACCACAGAGTGACTTCCTTTGACTCCCCAAAACATAAAAGCTTTGGAAACATCGTGAAAAATGAAGAAATTGCTTGTGACAAGCAATTTCTTCATTTCCCACAATATTTCCTATATAAAATGGCCAAGAAATTTAAAATTTCGTTCACTTGAAATTGTCTTCTGCATCATCTTTGAATTGAGATTAGCTTAAAATATTGCCGTTTGGTAATAGGTTAAGGTCTTTCAGAGATGAAGTGCAACGGAAAAATAAAAGACGTGAAATGTGAGAGCTGGGATTACAAAGATGCAACGTGTGAAGTTAACGATGGTTCTATCACGGACGTACAGCTGTACAAACAGGAGTCAAAAACGGAGTGTAAAAAAGAAATCAATTGGGGATACAAAGACAATCACATTTTTGTTAAAAGTGGTTGTCGGGCTGTTTTTAAAGTTTGCATTGGCGATGGTAAGGACATACTTTATCGTGTAATTTCGAATCAAAGAAGCGATGATATATATTCTTTTGAAAAACTAACCAAACAGTACTGAAATAAATGTTATCCTTTCTTTTCATATTGAGTATACATTTTATATAGAAACAGAGAAACACATCATGTTGGAGTTTGATCTCATATCTCCATTGAATTTTGTGTGGAATATGTGTTTAAATTTTAGATTAAAAATGAATATTTCACCAGTAGACCGACCGACACATCTGAGATAAACGACTCGTCGCTTTTCTATAAACAGTTAGCAAAATTATATTGTGATGAAGTCGGGCTGTTTACTGGGAACATCACGTGCCACATTTCTAAGATTATCCCTTTAAGCAAGAGGAATCACACAAATGAATGCATCATTATACATCTGTACTGCACAATTACAAAGGAGCGTATCCTAAGCCAAAACTGACTGGCTTGTAAAAAAGGGGAGACACTTAAATAAAAAAAAGCGTTTGTCTTCGCATCCTCTATGTATACGCAGTTGATGGCGGATGGTCAACCTGGAGCGAATATGGCACCTGCACGAAGAGCTGTGGATCTGGCACACACAAGAGGACTAGAACGTGTTCGAATCCCGAACCATCCACATATGGTGCCAACTGTGTTGGCAATTCTGAAGAAGTTTCAAGTTGTAATACCCAACCGTGTCCCGGTAAGAATTGGCCCCAAAAACCTTCCCATATGCTAACAAATGTCAATTTTGTAGTTTTTCTTCGTTTTTAATTTAAGATGCTGCAGATAATAGAGTGTGTGCTGATTAAGATAAAAATACATGTATTAAAAATATCACACAGAAAATATTAGAAAATGAGACAGAAAGAGGGAGTTTGGGCTATATGTATCAAGGAAGTAATTAGTTATGATGTGTATGCATCATGACAGGGCCAACGTTATTTGTCAATGCTAAATAAAGGTCTCATCAAATAAAAATACTATTTTCGACGCAAAATAATCCTACGATAATGGTGCACACATAGAGATCTTTCTCGGCATATTTATTTTTATTTTATGCTTTTATATTTTGTAAATAGAAAGAGAACACCTATCGATAACGTTCAGAAACACCGTAACCTTGGCTTACTCAAACCATCTATTTTCAACGAAAACCACGTAACTGCAGCTCGTTTAGGCTGCAGTTACGATGTTTTCGTTGAAAAGCAGAAATACACAAAATCGAAAACCTACATTCCAGTGGATGGAAAATGGACGACTTGGTCGAACTACGAACCTTGCTCCAAGTCATGTGGTTCTGGCACACAATCACGGACCAGAAGTTGCACGAACCCAGCACCGGCAAATGGTGGGGCCAACTGCGATGGAGAGGACAAGGAAGAGAGAACGTGCAATACAAACGCTTGTCCGGGTATGTACCCGTCTTTCCTTATACCAAGTTTCCTCTTCAGATTTTGTGCAACAGTTATAAAAAAGTGTTAATGAATTTACATAATATTACTCCAAGGGGTAAACCCTAGAATTACTCAGTTTTACACTTGTTGAGTCGAAATGTGCAAATTGTATTTGTCATGGTCATTGGACACAACATAAAAGTCACTATAGTGCCACCACTGACCTTGAGACTCAAATGTACTTTTAATTGTTGACTAATCCACTGGTGGTGAACTCGGTCAAAGCGAGGAACATTTTTCATGAACACAAGGTACAGATACTTCATTGCACATCCGGATTTTTGTAAACAATACACGTGGTATTTTGTTTTACTTCTATTTCCGTCTATTTCCGTATGCACTCAAATGGAAGTTACTAAGGTATGTAGATATGATTTATAATACGCACGAAAATATCAGTTTTATCGATCATTATTTTCAAATGGTATAAACGGATTGCAAGTGCACAAAGCGCATATTGAGATCATGTGGGTTGATCTTAATCGCCCGAACGAAATGGTACTAAATCACTGTTTATATTTATCTATTTGCATTGCAAGTAAACAAAAAAGACATATAAATTTACAAATAAAGGCTGTAAATGGCAGTTTTCGGTGTCATGTCATTGAAAATCATTGTGCGGTTTCTTTGTGACAACGTTACAGCATCATCATCATCATCATCATCATCATCATCATCATCATCATCATCATCATCATCATCATTATTTTCATCGTTACCTTGGAGTTTCATTGGTAAGATTTTCGTTATGCCTTCTTAAATTTGGTACAGGTGGAGAATAAGCTATTAAATGAGAACAAGATGGATCTTGATCAGACAGTGCACATGCAAAGTCTGATCTGGATCCATGTTGGTCGCAAAAGCCTGAATGAACGTTTCCAGATCTATACTGTAATGTTTGTCATTACCATTATCACCATTTATTCTAAGGAGGATCCACTGTTTCACACATCCCAGGCCCGTTCGAACAGGGGGACTCTGGAGCCTACCCCCCCCCCTCATAGTTGGCAAAAATGCCGAATTTTCATCATTTCACATTTAAAACGTATGGCAAATCTAATTTAGCCCCTTCCCCCCCCCCCCCCCACCCAATATTAGACACTGGCCCAGACAGGGCCCATATGGAATTGTTTCCTACGGGCATGCATTCTAAAGTATACTAACGGGTAAAGTTAACTGTGTGCATTTCCTTTTTAATTAACATCTTGACTGCATACGGTACACGAATAAAATTTTACAAATGCACATTTAATCTTTTACTTTCAATACTTGTCAATGTATTACTATACTTGTTATTACCGTAACAATTCCTGAAAGTGGATAAGGATAAAATTCGCGTTTACAAGACATTTTCGAGTGTGAACACCGTTTGTAATAATACATGCTATATGCAATTGTCCTTAGAAAACAATAGATGCTGTCTAATCCACCGAAGGTAATGTTGTCAATAACATCGTAGCAAGACTATGGGTATCGCAAGACGTCTGAAACGGATGGTCTAATCCGTTAATCAGCCTCTACTGCTGATAGAACTCAACTCAGGAAGCAATCTATCTGTAACGTTTGCCCTTTTCTGTCGATTTCTTAGGTAGTCGTTGCGATAATGGTTGTCTTGTCGGAATGACGTCACGTGTAGACGTTGGATGTGTTGGAATCGTCTCAAAATTGTAGCATGGCAAGTAAATCGAAAACAGTCTAATTAATGGGGTAATTCGACTGTTTTCGATTTACTTGCCATGCTTCAATATCTTGTATTTATTTCGGTACATTTATGAATAATCCTAAAATTGGCGACCATTTGCATTAGACAAGTGGCTACTTTCCTATGACGGGGTATATTTGTGCTACTATAATTAAATCCATTTGTTTCAATATTTTAGATTTCTTAAAGATAAAATGTTAAAAAAAGACGTCTCACTACATTTCTCCTGAAACAAAAGTTTACGTTCATGATCTGTTTTCATGACTTTATAACATCGCCGCCAAACAAAACGACGTCGTTCCCGCGTTTTGTGTAATTGACGTTGAAGTGCCTATAGCTTATTGTCATACAACTTCTACTTTTTTCAATTTTCAGTTTAACCTCTTAACAATACAATGTCCAATAGGATATACAAACTAAAAGCAAAATTAAAATTAGCATGTTTTTGTGTATATTATCATACGCATGGTGTATGTTTCCATGGTGATTTCTGTAATTTAGGAGGGTGGAAATTTCCTATTTCTATATATTTAATTCTTATACCTATGTATATATATTTTTAAGTTCTGCTTTGAAAGGCCACACTTATACTTAATGTACAATGGCTTTGTAAATATGACAGTCCAAAAAACTTTCAGACAGTTTTCAAGAGAATTTTCGTCGCTATGCATTCCGACTTTTGTATTTTTCCCAATATTATTGTTGACAGATTACGTCAAAATCATTGTTTGGGAAAGGGTTAAAATGTTTCACTCTTGGGAAAGGATAATGATACTTTTCCTTTTAAGGCACCTTTCAATAGGAAGAACACATGAATAAGAGATATCGGTTATGGCAATCAATTGTGTGCTAAAATAGATTTGGTTACTGTTCTGTTTTTATAAACCGTTGGTATTGGTATAAAATGTCGTAACTACAGCTTCAAACAAGCTCTAGTTGCGACGTTTTACATTTACATTTACGGAATGCCATCGTTTGTCCGAAATTAATCACTGCTTTCTCGATAAAATTGATCCCTATTCAAAGACGAAGCAATGAAATACATTATGTATTTCCGAAACAGTTTCCCCCAATCAGAAAGGTTTGGAAACACATTGAATCAAAAGAAGAATAGATCT
This sequence comes from Fragum sueziense, assembly GCA_963680895.1. Lineage (NCBI taxonomy): Eukaryota > Metazoa > Mollusca > Bivalvia > Cardiida > Cardiidae > Fragum > Fragum sueziense. Next base: position 41,300,677 of record OY804607.1, on the reverse strand, counting down.
ATACTGAAAATAATTTGGATGCATTTTTCTTAATATTTTTCTTTCATATTTTCTTATTCAGTACACACATTTTAACTTCTCAACATATAAAATTAATGTATTTTGACATCTAGAGCAGTCGGCTAGACAAATTGGCGGACGGGTAGAAAAACGGACGGACGGGCAAACGAAGCACTATCTATATGGTGGTCATTACTGAAAGCCTTCTAATTGGGGGCTGCAATACCAGATAGGCCTATTGTTTTGGAAATGATTATTGTATATCTAATTCGTCTTTGAAAAAGAATAAATTTTATCTACTATATATAGACCTAGTGACGTTTTTCCGGACAAACACTGGTGCTTCGTCGGTGTAAATCTAAAACGTCACAAACTCAACTTTATTGAAGCTGTAGTTACGGGATTTTATAACAATTCGAACAGTCATTGAAAATGTTCACGGTATCATAAATAAACCGTACAAGTCCCCTTCAAAAAACGTTAACTACGATTTTCACATCGGAAAAAAACTTCTACTCCAAGAATTGTAATACCAACTTCAGAATCAGTCAGAGAAATAAAATAACAAAACTAACAATAGCCTCTAAGTGTCTCTCCGATTCGTCCATATTGTTTTCGGCGGATAAACACGTGCAAATCGTTGTGTACATGCTCAAACTAGTAAAACTGGTTTTTAAACGCGCATTTAAACATGAAGTATCTGTACCTTGTGTTCATGAAAAATGTTCCTCGCTTTGTCCGAGTTCACCACCAGTGCTAATCCACGTGAGAGGGGTTGTATCTTTATACTGTACGGTGTATTTTTTGTTAAAATAATTTAAAGATACACATTTACTGTTACTTACTTATTTTCTGGATAATTTACTGTAAAAATAACTGTACATAAATGAAATATGGCCTTTAATTTTCGTCTGTGCCAAATCTCAGCTATGTCTGATCTGTATTGGCTTAGATTACGACGGATTTAAAATCCAATATCACATCATTTCGTAAACACTATCTGGCAGATAATGCCCACTTTGAATATTTTACATATCTTTACACCGCTGCATGATTATCGATTTATGTCATTTACTGTATGAATCTTGTATTCTGTCTTATAAAGTCTATAAACGGTGCGACAACATGCTAAAAGCCAACTTATGTGGATTATAAGGGATTTGGGCATACGGATACTAATGTCACTTTAATACTGCAACATAACCACAAGGTAATCGTGGTCGAGTGGTAAAACAGCGTTACCAACAATTACAAGTTTGAAGATGTTGGTTCGAATCTCACAGAGTCACGTTTTATTTACCATTTTTTGTTTTTATTATTTTTATTATTTTATTATTCATTTTCCCATCACCTTAGATACCGTTCTAAAGGATAGCTTTGCACGTTGTTCTGAATAATTCAATTAAAAAAATACAATTTGTTAAGTCATAAATGTCAGACATGTCTGATTTGTAGGCTTACATAGATATAGGCCTAATCCTGGTGACAGAGAACTTATTTGAATGTAAACATATTTTGTATGGACGAAATATGTGAAAAGAAAAAGGCGCACTGCAAAGAAAAAAGAAAATAGATCGAAAAATAAAAAAAATAAAACATGAAATAAATATTGTGGAGTTTTCTGGTATCTAACCCTGGCTAAAATGTTTCGTTAGATTGGGAGACCACCACCATACCAACTTTACCACAGAGACTATTTGTGAATGAGACCTTTGATTTTGAATCAAGAATTGTAACAACGGTTGAATTTAATCAAAGGGGTGCCGAAAACCTGTTTTACCTTCTTAGTTGGATTCGTCTGTCCAGAGGTCATGGTTTATTTATAGCCGAATTTCTTCACTTGAAAGCGGTGAAAACTATTTTCATATCGTTCATCACGGTGGGGATTGTGCAAGCTGGGATGGGTAAATCTACGGACAAATTTGCTTCGCTTCAGGTAAGACATTTTGCAATAACTTCCTTATTTCTGCGTCAATTCAAAAACTGTTTGTTGCATGTACCCCGCCTTACTGAGCTCTTTCCTCCGATGTATGCTTTACAAGAAACATTTTTATACCTTTTGCGAAAAGTGATCCCAACCGACCAGAAAAACGAGAAAAAATCTGATCGTTTTTCAGGTCAGTTGGGATCAATTTTTGGGAAAAATATGGGGAGTTCAAATAAGTAATACACATGAGGAAAGCGCTCAGTAAGGCGGGGTACATGCAACAAACCGCTTGAAAATTGACACAGAAATAAGAAAATTATTGCACAATTTCCCACCTGAAGCGTGGCTTATTTTGCCGTAGTCGTTATCATTTCGTTTTCTTGTCAGTTGGGATCAATTTTTGGAAAAATTAAAAGGATACCACAAATAATCCATGTATCTGAGGAAAGAGATTTTCAAGGCGGGGTACATGCAACAGACCTTTTGAAAATCGACAAAGAAATAAAGGAGTTATTGCAAAATATTTGACAAGATTCAAGATTATTTTTGTCCGTATTCGTTATCCATCCCAGCATGCACAATCCCCACCGTGTCATGTATTTTAAAAGAGAAAGGTCTTTATTAAAGATTAGTTAGGATTAATGTTTTGCGCCAGGTGATTACCTGTCGTGATTTAGTATGTCAAGATTTGATTTTATGAGCAAAAGCGTTGTTCTGGCGTCAAAATTTGATTTGTGACATCAATCCACCATTTGTTTCCAATCCATTTCTCTGATTTTTTTTTCTTAGTTGATGGTGGATGGTCAGACTGGACGAGTTACGGTTCCTGTTCCAAGTCTTGTGGACCCGGCACACAGTCTCGCTCTAGGACATGCTCGAACCCACAACCTGCTAACGGCGGTAAAGATTGTGTTGGGGATGATACAGATGAGAGGAGCTGTAACATGAAACCTTGCCCGGGTATTTCATATTACTATTTCATTCCATCATTTTACAAATGTAAAACTTGACGCTGTTTATGAGAGAAGAGACATATATAATTGATATAGCATCGAAATGTTTTTAAATATTAAAGTATACCATTCCTTTTCTTCGGAAACCACGTAACTCACGTGGTTTTCGGTGAAAGCGTCGATATATTATTTTAAACGACGAAATTGTGATTATGTCGATTGTCTTCAAAGAGTGATGAAAGGCAAATTGTAGAAATCTCTTTATCCAGTCTTATTTTTCTTCTCAACGTAAAATAAGATTGAGGTTAAAACTTGAGGTTCCTCTTTCTTAGTATTACACTCATCCAAACTGCTTGATTTCGCCAAGTCCGTTTTATTATACAATACTAGCAATGAATTTTTGTGTTGAGTTTTCTGATAAACCTTCGGTTTTGTTATAAAATATCCTACGTAAATAGTATTGTTTGTGCGAAATTACGTCACGTTTGAATGGATAAAATATTTCCAAATTACCCATTTTCTAGTGGACGGGGGTTGGTCTGATTGGTCGAGCTACGGCTCCTGTTCGAAGACCTGCGGGTCTGGCACACAATCTCGGCATAGGACCTGCTCTAACCCAGCACCTGCGAACGGAGGACAAAATTGTGAGGGCGAGGACATGCAAGAACAAACTTGTAATGCGGATCCTTGTCCAGGTTGGAGTATTTTGATCCTTTTCAACCTGTCCTAATGCATAAAGTCGTCGCTTTTCAACGAAAACAACATAACTGCAGCTTTTTAAGCTGCAGTCACTAGGTTTTCGTTGAAAAGCAGCGAATTGTTACTTTTGACTGCCACGGCATCTGCAGTCAAATTGCTGCCTTTATTCTAAAACATGGCATGGTTTATCTAAAAAGAGAAATCGACTAAATGTAACAGTCATATAAATTTTGTGTAACATAGATTCTTTAGCAGGACCTATTTTTTAAGAAGAATAAACATTATTATACTGCACTTACTTCGCGTATAGCTCATGATAAATGACAAGGCAGAGCATATCCAGTTATTAGCTAGGGATGCTCTGCATGGTCATCTATCGTGAGCTATACTTCTTATCAAAATAGAAAACTCGTTTTTCTTGTTTATAGTTAACGGACAATGGGCTACATGGATGGAGTATGGTCCATGTTCTAAAACATGTGGGACTGGCAAGCAGTCGAGGTCCAGGACATGCTCTAACCCAGCACCCGCGAACGGTGGCAAGGATTGTATAGGACTACCGACAGATGAACGGAGCTGTAATACCGAACCATGCCCAGGTATACAATTTTCGTGTTTCTCTTCGTGTTCGTCTAATCTTGAGTGAAATACAAAAACTTGTCTCAAGTTCAAATTTATTTTGGAAAGTATACACCGTGTATCTCAGCTAATGGTACTGAACAAGTCACAATTTGAAATCTTGTAAAAAGACGATTTTAAAGTCAATCAACAAAATAAACTGATCGGAATAGAAAGTTACGCCACAAAAATGCAATTTCCGCTCATGTAATCTTGGGTTCAGGTGAGCGATTTAGGACCATTATAATCCTCCTGTGTATGGCTTTTCATGACAGCACCAAATATAACATCATCATGATCCATTTCGTTTTCAATCGCTTTCAGAATATTGAAAGCGTATATTTGACAGGTCCGAAGAGAAAAAGGTCAATGGACTCCTAAACGGAACCTGTCAGACGTTACAGATAACTTTCCATCGGATTTTAATCAATTAGATTATTTATATTCATTTCAAATTTCAGTTGAGGAGGAATGTCTTGGCAGCAAGATAAACAAGACGTGTCAGAGTTGGGACTACAAACATGACCAATGTAACTTTAATCTGGGGATACAGTCCATTAAGGGTGTACGGCTGGCAAAACTCCTCTCAAATACCATGTGTAAAAAGGGAGAAAACTGGGGATTTGACGCTACTTCGATCTGGGTGGACAAAGGCTGTAGGGCTGTTTTTGAACTCTGTCTAGGAGGTGTGCACTCTTTTGTTGTACTTTTTTATATCTTCTTTTCATATTTTCCTTACGTCAAGGTTTTTAACAATAGCTTTCTAGTGCACATGTATCAGCCAACTTTGAAAATGAAGCATGCTTATATTGAAAGGTCCAAAACCAACATTCTATTTTTATTGTTGCCATTTCTGCAGCGTGCACGTGATAAAACAAGCTCATTGAGTTGATATAGCAATCATATGACTATGTTACTTCTGTTTTAAGCATATTCACTATAGTATATATATTTCTTAATTATATATTTCTTACTATAAGTGGATGGGGGCTGGTCACCCTGGAGTCCATACGGTGCATGTTCTCAGTCGTGCGGGACCGGTAGCCAGATCCGTAGCCGTACATGTTCAAACCCAACACCCTCTGCTAACGGTGTAGACTGCGTCGGAACTTCGTACGAGGAAATGAGCTGTAATACGCAACCTTGTCCGGGTAAGCAATCATGTGACTGTGAAAGGTGATAGCTCGGCGCAAAATTTCGCTTCTTTAGCCTATGTTTAAATGGTCAACTTACCGCTGTCACAGCACCTTCCACAACATTCGCGGACACTCGTGACTTAGGCTGCTTCATCTACTGCCTCTATACTCTCTTTTTATGGTGGTTTCAATATAGGTTGATAAGGAAAATCTGAAAATATCCAACAAAGAACATGACCACTATTTACTTTTACTTTAGAATGGCTGTTTTCCGCCTAACTACATGTACATTTTTGGGAAGTATCCGCAGAAAGTAGTCCTGCAAATAATGCAAAAATATGCTATACAGCCAAAGAGGAGATGCAAAAATACTAAATTATCAAAGAAAACAGTACTTAAACTATTGTTTAACACTATAAACATCCCTCTGCATGCAGAGACAAAAATGTCTTGGAGACCATTTTCTATTGTACAACGACCCGGAAGCAAAAAGTTAACTGGAGTCACTACTGTAAGGAAAGAGCTCGTTGACCTTTGACTCCGTTTTTCATTATTGTTTTTGTTTTTATCTGCATTTTCTAGTTGATGGAGGTTGGTCAAATTGGGGTAACTTTGAGACATGCTCTCTTACCTGTGGGTCCGGTGTACAATCAAGGTATCGAACCTGTGACAACCCAGCACCGGCTAATGGTGGACAGGATTGTGTGGGCAGTGATGAAGATACGAGAAGCTGTAATGATAACCCATGTCCAGGTAGTGGAAATTCTTCTTATTTCGTTTAAATCGAAGGGTAGTTTTAAAGTTGTCAACTCGGTCCTTGTCCAAATGTCGTATTGTGTGCTCAACTACTACTTTTTTCGTTTAAACTTCTATATGATTCGGAGGTTTAAAACTGACATTTGCATTTGAAAAACAATGTAGATCTAATTCCACACCCTATTACCGGCTATCACTACAGCAGTTGCTAACCTTTGGGCAGTTTCATCTATAAATAGCGCGTGAACTGGGTAGGTCATACTTTTTCCATATTTGTTTTGTGTAAAAGCGTTCCTCAGCTATAATTTGTAGTGCCCTTGGCTTGCCATACATTTGAGCACCTACATGTCAAATATTAGCACAGAGAGTCCTCAAACAAAAAAATGATTCACTAACAAAGTCGAAACTTCACATATTTGCATATAAAATTCATCTTTCCATGCAAATAGCAGAAAAACACTGAAGCAAATGTTAGAAATTTTATTACAGAATGGATATCTAGTATATTATCTACCAACTGATTGCTTGTGAAGACAATCAACTATTCCGTTATGTCGTTATAGTCAAACAAAGTTTGGTGAGCTACAAATTTATGCAATCACGAACAGCACGTAGGGGGATCACCGACAGGAGATTCGTACTTGAAACAGGCAATCACAGACAGCGTAAATGATACTATTTTGCTTGTCTATGTACAATTCTTTTTCATTATCCAAGTGATCATGGTGTGAAATATTTAAAATTTGCTGATGATAATTATAACAGTACATGAATGCTGGTACTTTTGTTTGATAAAAGAGCATCAGATAAGAATAAGCTATATATGAAGCAAGAACTTCCCAGGAATCCACGGTTATGTGCTCCAGCCACTGCAATATGGCCATGCCGGTTTAAAACGGCGTTACATCTCATGAAATCAAATCATAGGCCCGATTGTATCAACGCTGTTTAGCACAAACAAAATATTTTACTGATTTGTTCAAATTTTCCGATGTGAATAATCGAAAAATAACCGAAACAGATACTTGGCCATTTGGTTAACTCTAGCCGGTGTTTATAAAATCGGGCACAGACTAACTTTAAAAAAATACCTTCAACATTAGATCCTATGCTCAAAAATACCATTGCGTTATTCGTCTATTATAGCAATATAAATTTAAGTTTTAAAATTGTGAGTTTCCGCTTTATCTAATTATTGCTTATGAACTCGATTATTTGCAGGGGAATTTAATAAGAGTTTTAATTATGAACACTATTTGGAGGATAATTACTGACCTTGACCGGGTAATTATACTAGCCAAATATCAGAATGGTCATTTATATTGTCTAGTAAGATTAACCCGAGACATCTGCATATGTAATGACCCCACTTGTTAAGGTTAAGGCACTCAACTAACGGACTTTGCACACGAAAATTAAGTTGTCCCGGGTTAATTTGGGGGGACAATACAGCGATGTCGTTGTTATTTATTTGATATTAAAATCAGATAAATGGAGAATGTTTTTATCCAGTTAACCGTGGCGCAATTTTGGTGAAACAATAGTGCATCGTATGTGTTGTTATAAAATCTCGTATGTGGCCATAGTTGCGAGACTTTATAACTAGGCCTACATAAACGGTTTGTCAATACTTATAACGGTAAATCTAGTGTACATTTAGCACAGAGTTCATTGCTATTGATAATATAGGAAATGGAATCTTATGGTTAATAGGGTTAAATCTTACGCTATAAATAGAATGGTCCAAGCGGTTTTAGCTGTTAAAAATCTCGTAACCACGGCTTCATTCAAGCTGCAGTTGTGTGGTTTTAGAATCATACGGACAAAGCTCTTTTGTTTGTCCGAGATTCCGTGCGGTTTGCTTTATAAAGAGTATTTGCTTCAACATGTATCTGTTTAAGCCGAGTCCAGTTAACGTCGGAGTCTGTCAATCCAGGGGTTGCGAGTTCGAACCCCAGGCCGACCAGTATCCATTCTTACATTTGACAAAAGTCATTTGTCTCTCACCAATGGGTGTGAATCATCTATGTGAGAGCGCAGCTGGAGGTTGGGTACTTTTATTGAGAGGTCTATTTGTCCAATGACCACTCGGCTTTACTTCACCGTGCAAGGTGAAACATAACACAGAATAAAGAAATAAACATTTTTAACCATTTCCAAAAGAATGCCTCTTTTTACGGAGTTATCTGTACATGTCGGATCGTTTTGATTGTACAAAATCAATTTTCATATGATTTAGGTATAGATCTAACAATACAGCTCGAGATATTTATCAATTTGCATGTTTTGAAAATTGAGTTTTCCATTTCAGACGTTTAGGGAGATTTCTCGCCTTATCCATAGAGATCCTTACCTAGCTGACTGATCTTTGATCCTTCACTAGTTTCTGTATTCACTTACCAAGGCTAGTTGCAATCATGTGCTTTATGAAGACAATCATGATGTTTTATCGATATCAACAGATTCTTGCTTGATAATCCGTTATCACCGATATCTCTTCTTCGTTTCGCAATGAGGCCAAAACGCTGAACATTGATAGCGCATCTGTCTATCATTCGAGAGAACCCGGGTTCAATCCCCGGCCGTGGCAAATATCTTTTCTAACTAATGTTACCCACCAACGGTTTGATATTGTCAAGCTATGTGGGCGAGCAGCTGGAGGCTCGGTTAGTCTATTGTGTTAGTACTTGTATGAGAAACAACAGGAATCCATGGTTAGGCGCTCAAGGTGCTGCGATATAACCATGGCAGTTGAAAACGGCGTAAAACCCCAATAAACCAAATCGTTTCGCAATGAAAAATACAAATTTGCACCGCGCAAAACATTCGATCGAAATGTTTGAAGATTCATTGACCGACTTTGAAATAGCAGGATTCATATACATATATTTGCGTGGGTTCCATCTATTTAAGTTAAGTCTGACTAAATGAAATTTAACCCCATTAAAATATTACAGTCATATTGTGTGCCTGAAACAGCGACGACATGATGTAAAATCCACAATTTTCACTGTAAATTATGTGTAGTTTTTTTAAGGTTTGCAACCCATCATTAGCACTAAAGAGCCAGAGGTGAATTTGATAAGTGTCAGTAATTCCTAAACTGTGTTACAATTCCATTCTAAACATAACCATTTGAACGGTTTAGAATTTTGAATCAATGCATACTTACAGAAATATTTGACAGAAATGTTCAAAATTACCTCCGCTGCATATGAATATAGAGTAAAGTAATATTTGTAAATTATTTTCCTTTTGAAGCATAATCTTGAAATCCGGCACGTTGAATCAACTTATCAGAAGTGTATGTACAAATGTGTGTAATTTGATGCATTTCGTACGGCTAAAAAGTGGTGTTTTTAATGATGGGATGTATACCTTAACCGACAAACTATCATCTACAACTTATGGTTGCATACGTCCTTCAATTTTGTGTTACTCAGCTTCAACCATATCTAGATGATTTCTATGTCTATAATTCAGAAATTGGCTAGTCTATCAAGAAATGGTGTTAATTCATTATTTATGCTCCTTTCATGCAATTTCTTGTTGAAAGAGATGCCGCTTTTCCAACAAGACATATTGTTCTGTGTTGCCATCAACTTATGTCCAGGTTTGCCATTCAAATTTTCAATATGCTGTTCGTGATAGCCAAATCGGCATCAGTGTTTAGTTTTAATCGGTCAGTCTGAAGTTAATTCAATCCAGACAGTTCTCTAAATTTACACAGTGTAAGAAAATTGATTGTCTATTTTAATAGTTATATTGATTCTAATGATCGTCTTATCATTTTCTCATTATATGGACTGAAAGTTAGATTTTAAGTAAAAAATTGTGAAGTTACGACTTTGTCGATGAATAATTTTGTTGTTTAGGGATTCTTTGGGCTAATATTTATCATGTAGGTGCTCAAATGTATGGCCAGCCAAGTGCACTACAAATATAGCTGAGAAAGGCTTTAACACAAGAGCAAAGATGGAAAAAGTATGACCTACCCAGTACACCCGCTATTTATAGATCATACTGCCCAAGGTTAGCAACTGCTGTAGTGATAGCCGGTAATAGGGTGTGAATTCATTAGTTACGAAATTATCTGTCATTTAACCCTTTCCCAAATGACCCAAATTTTAGGTGGTCCAAACTCAAAGCTACTGTAGACGACAAAATGGATTTTACTTAAGATAAAACTTATAATATAGTTCAGAAAACATTGAGACAAAAAGAGAAAAAACTGATCATCAGCATTTTCTTCTTTTGTCTCAATGTTTTGTTAAGCATGTTCTATTTTGGACGTCGAAACCAGATCTTGTTTGGGAAACAGTCAATATTTATTGACTAATAACACAGAATACAGCTGCACAAACCCAGCACCCCCACTTTGGACGTGGATAGACTCGCTGGTGGTGAACTCGGCCAAAGCGAGGGGCGATTTTTTGCGAACAATGTAATCCGTCGGTGTTGTTATGAAATATCGTAACTACGGCTTTATCGAAGCCGTAGTTACGAGATTTTATAACAACACCGACCGTTTGTCAATACAAAACGGTAAACCCGGTCTGTTTTTAGAACAAGTTCATTGTCATTAGAAAAAAATCTATAAACTCACATTTAAACACAAAATATCTATACCTTGTTGTAGCGAAAAACGTCCCTCGTTTTGGCCAAGTTCACCACCAGTGAGGCTATACACAAAATGATATATTATCGAAAATTATTTCAGTTGATGGCGACTGGAATGGATGGTCGGACTATGACACATGCACTGTGACGTGTGGTGGCGGCATGCAGACTCGAACACGCACCTGCACGGACCCAGCACCTGCGTATGGTGGCGCTGACTGTGTAGGGAGTGACCAGGAACAGCGAGGATGTAATCCCCAGAATTGCCCGGGTATGTGATAAATCCACTAGATAGCTCTTTTTACATATAAATAGATTCAATAAGAAAAATAAATGATTTTTTTTTTGCAACGTAATTCATTCATTATGTATACGTGTAAAAAAAACGGTCACATTGATATACTCATCAATTTCTTAGCGCCATCGGTGGAAATGGAAACTGACTAGGGATTTTCTCGTCGAAGGATACCCTGTCAATATCGGTCGCTACGGATGACGCACGAAAAGAATTGAAGTGTTTTTAGTTGAAGTGTTTTTTAGTTAATGATGGGTTGTAAACCTTAAGAGGTGTTGTGCATTGTGTGCGACTGAACATCGAAGTGGAAGGAATGCGCGAAACTGCAAAATTAAACCCGCTTAGAGCACTAACACCTTTTTAGTCTTAATCTTATTGGAACACGTTTCAAAGTTTCCATGCATTCTATTGATATGTTTTGGAGTGTTGATACAACTATACTACACTTAAGGTATTCACACACTAATGTGCATAAAATTCTACGGGGTGGATCACTTTATTTTTTCAATCTACATACAAAGAGACACATTTTCTGAAAAAATAAGGGAATTTGACCGCAATTTTACAATTTTATGACAAATTTAAGATTTATCACACCGATATGAAAAATGGGCTTTTCGCGCTCTGAGAAACAGATGCTCAAAACTCAATAAAAAGTGACATTTTCCAGAAACATCTATAATTTAAGCACCAAACAAGAGCTTATCAAATATACTACTATAAAAAATTACTCTTTACAAATTGTGGCAACAATAATTTTGGAAAAAATGCAAAAGTCGGAATGCATAGCCACAAAATTCTCTTGAAAATCCGTTTGAATTTTTTGGGGGGTTGTCATATTTAAAAAGTCAGTCTACATTGAGTATAAGTGGGGCCTTTCTAATCAGAACTTGAAAAATATCTACACAGGTGTAGGAAGTAAATACATAAGAATAGGGAAGCTTCGCCGTCCAAAATTAAAGAAATCGCCATGGTAACATGCATTGTGCGTATTTGACACACACACATAGAACATGTTAAATTTTATTTTGCTTTAAGTATCTATCCTTTCGGAAATGATTTTGTGAAGAGGTTAAACTGAAAATTAAATCATAATTCACTTACAAATCACCCATTTACAAATCTATTAACAGACTTCCCTACAATTTGGTTTTAGTTGTATGACAACAAGCTATACACGCGTCGACGTCAATTATACAGAACGCGGGAACGACGTCGTATTTTTGGCGGCGACGTTATGACGTCATCAAGACAAATCTGAATTACAACTTTTGTTTCAAGATAAATGCAGTAAGAGTTTTTTTTCAACATTTAATCTTTAAAACTCTAAAATATTGGAACAAATGGATTTAATTATACTAACACAAATAATTTCCTTTGGAAAAAATATTTGAAAGAAAATACGGAAAATTTCGACATATGTCGACATTTGTCGATGATTTTTGACGTTAGCCTAATTAGTGTGCGAATACCTTAAAGACACTTCTAACGCAAGACTTACCTTTTCGGAAATAACTTGAAATATAAGGAACCATTTTTCATCAAATTTTCAACAAATTTTATTCATTCACAGTTGCATAATATTTGCTTTTTTCAAACATTGAATAAAAATGATAAAATTTGCAGTTCATATAATATGACTTAAAAACAAAAAGTCGCAAAAAAGCCGTGCGAGCTCATAACGTAAATTCATGTTATTCGTGTATCACGAAGACACCCCCTTCTCATTGATAAAGCATAATTATTTGATGATGAATCTTTGTGGGATAATTTTTAACTCGTCCCTTTAAAATTCTTATTCCAGTTGTTGAAAATTTCTTGGAACAAAAAGGCGAACAACTAATGTCTGGTAACAAATTCGATGATTTTGTGCAATGCTGACACGTACAAAACATTATTTCTTAAACAAAAAAGGTGCAATTGAAGTCTAGTATTGCTTGGCACGTGAAAGCATGTTATCAAATCTAATGAAGCAGTGGTTCGAGATATGGGCATGATTTGGAGACGCTAATTTGATGCTATTGAATTCTGCAATTTCATATTTGAGTCTTAGTGAAAAACCGAAATATTTTTTATGTTCGGATCAATCGATTTGATGAAATTTATAGATCAGATGTAAATGTAAATGATTTATATTGGCTGAAAATTTCATAAAACATACTGCATTATTTATTTAATAATGATGAAAAATGTAAGTGTTGCGTTAGAAGTATCTTTAAGTGTAGTATTGTTTGAAAATAGCCCATTTATTCATTATTTGAAATATACATTCAATATATTCACACAGTGGATGGTTCGTGGTCGGAATGGTCTGAGTACGATATGTGTAGTGACTCATGCGGCGGTGGCACTAAAACACGGACCAGAACCTGCTCAAACCCACAACCTGCGTATGGAGGCATGGACTGTGTCGGGGATAGTGAAGAAATAGCGGCATGTAATGAACAACCCTGCCCTGGTAAGTCGACTAGGTACTTATGATAAAAGGAATCTTAATGTGAATTAATCTTAATTTTAATGCACTGTAAGCTTAAAAGTAAAGGTAAACTCAGAACTAGCCTGGCTCCTAGGCAGTGAGAGTGAATAGCTAGGCCAATAAATAAATTTACAAAGGTACTTCACTCCTGCTGGAAAAAATCATTTACTCAAATTACTGCCCTTCTCGTTATAATCTCACGATCCATCCACATTTAGAGAGAGTATGATAGTGTGGTAAATTAGATGTACATTATTCACATATATTTTATTAAAAATCAGATAAGTCAGACTGGAGCCAGTCTAACTCAGAACCTGTAACAAGAGAAACTTTAAGGAAATTGGAATACGATGGATTTCAGAATAAGCTTCCTTTGTAAACGTTTCTAACACTTGTCCCTCATGAGGACGACAAAAGTTTATTTCTTTTGAAAATAATTTGTGTGCAGATGATGATCAAATATTGGTGCACCAATTTACGCTTTCAACAACTTTTCTTCTAGTTGACGGAGGCTGGTCGGATTGGTCCGGGTACACTGGCTGTTCGAAGAGCTGTGGTTCAGGTACCAAATCTCGGTCACGCAGTTGCTCGAACCCACAACCTCAGTTTGGAGGTGAAGCTTGCGTGGGGAACCCGGATGAAGTTGTCAGCTGCAACACCAACCCTTGTCCAGGTAATGAGGCTTTCGTCTTTTTCCCGAAAAAAAAAACAAAATATAAATATAAATTTAATATATAATATCACGGTACGGAAACTACAGAGACAGAGCCAACGGCTCTGCTATTCAAATCCTCTGGGGCGCTTCCGGCCATGTGTGGCTCTGTCTCTGGGAGCACGATTTTTTGACAAAAATAGGTGAATGTTCAACTTTGTTGTTCAATAGTTTTCTTTTGGCGCTTAAAAGCGAAAAAACGGGAATGTCATGCTCCCCTAAAACCATTTATCTGTCTGTTATAATTCTGTGGGCTTCAAAGTCGGCAGGGTTTTCACAGGATCATTGTCGTCGTGAGTCGACCCTATGTGTTTTTTTCTTGTGTACATCATGTATTTATGTACATTCCAACGGTAAATAGCCAATTGCTGCTGCCAAAACATGTTATATGCTTATCGATGGATACTCTCGATTAGATATCCCTTTCCTATGTCACAAAACCTTAGAAATGATTGACAAAAATAGAATTCGAGCAATTTCTATCGGTGGCTCTGTCTCTGGCAGCTGGCTCTGTCTCTGGCGGCTGGCTCTGTCTCTGTGTACTTTGTTAAACAGTTCAATCCACCACAAAATTCGTGTCGAAGTAATATACCTAATTGACTCATACACTCAATAGAGCATAATAGCGTATGGCGAACGTTTTAGTCACTGATTAAATGCTTTTCCAAAACTTGAGTAGATAGATCTCACTTAGGAGAAGTTCTGTGTACAAAAAGCGGTGGTGTATTTCATCACCTGTAGTGATAGATGTCTAATTTAGGACTGCTTAAATTCGAAATGATGAACACACATGCACCGATCCAGATGGGCGTCAGCCCCTCTTGAGAGAGAAATGTATGGATCTGCGCATGGTTCTGCATGCGCAAAATGTTAATCATTGTCAAAATATGTGAGAAAAAAGGTGAATATGCTGGCTATCAGCCAATGTAGAAAAGAATCAAAATTTGCATATCAAAAGTATCTTGAAGACATCTTAAATGTAGGTTCCATGCAAGATCAAACTAAAGACAAAGGACAATCACTTCCAACCAACAAAAAATCTACACTCTACTAAAACATCCAAAACAAGATTCTACTGGCATAGATACTCTAAAACAACACAACAAACTGTACACTAATGACGAAAAAAACCCACGAATTCTAAATGAACAATTCCAATTTGTTTCCACCCACAAATCACCCTTGTCACTTAAACGCGTAGATGAAATGATACGTTCACACACAATTTAAAACACAATTGATGCATGTACAGAAATTCACCACCACAGACCCAGCCCTCATAAATCCAGGCACACCATCGAAATATCTGAAAACAGGATCAACAAATTGCTAAAATATCTGAACCTGCATAAAGCTGCTGGCCCTGATGACTTAAGACCAATTATACTAAAGAATTGTGCCAAGGAACTTGCGCCTATCATAACACAGCTGTATTAAGAAATCTCTTGAGACCAATTCTTTACCGAGTATTTGGAAAAAAGGCAAACGTCGCCCCTGTATTCAAAAATAGTCCAACCCAGTCAATTTTCGCCGGATCTCTCTCACTTGCATCTTATGCAAACAACTTGAACATATTAGTGCATCTAGTATAACTAAACACTTCGACAAAACATATTCTGCGACTTACAGCACGGCTGTTGGCAACTCTTGGGCTTGGTAGATGATATCCTCCAGTTCATAAATGAGGATAAAGCCAAGATGACTTGATCCTGTTACATTTTTAAAGAGCGTTTGATATGGTAAATTAAGAGAAACTGGTGTCAAAAATACATTGTTATGACATTATAGGTCACACTCTGGCATAGATCAAAGTCTTTGTAGACAATAGGACACAATCAGTGTTGGTCAATAGATCCATGTCCTGCATCATACCAGTTCCTTCAGGTGTACCTCAGGGTTCGGTCTTAGGCCCCTACTATTCCTTATCTATATCAATGACCTCCATGAATATGTACAATGCTCTAAAGTACGTCTCTTTGGTGATGCTACCATCATTTACATACCACAAACTATCAAATTCCATTCCAGCCTCTTACAACAGGATCTACTCAAGCTTGAGAGATGGGAATCAGACTGGAACATGTCTTTTAATCCTGCCAAAATGCCAAGTCATACAGTTTACCAAGAGAAAGACACAATTACCGACACTGTACTTTCTACATAATACACTACTTTAGATACACGCCTCAGCAAAATATTTAGGTGTTACAATCTCAAACGACTTATCATGGAATAACCGCTCGTCAGGCTCCAGCTCGAATACTGCGCTGCAGTCCGCTCAACACTCGGGAACATTGATTAACCAGATTGAATATGTGCAGCGGGGAGCAGCTCGCTGGGCCATGCGATGCTATGGTCCCACATTCAATGTCTCCGCTATGTTAGACAACCTCTGTTGGAGAAGATCAGATTTGCGCCGTATTGACTTACGGCTGATTAGATTCTATGAAATTGTCAATGATAAAGTAGTCGTCCCTCTTCCTCAAAATATTGTCAAACCTGTCAGACCACTTAGAAATTCCCATATACTGGCATTCAAGCAACTACATACTAATATTTTCTTTTCTCGCAATGCATCAGACCAATGTCTTGTTTTGGAGAGATTAAATGGAAATATGTCGAATTACATAGGTGCAAAATGTTTCTTCATCAACACCTAGTTTGTCGCATGTAGTAGCTTTAAAATTGAACAGTGCCGAAATTTTGATGTTTTGGAAAGCATTCAATCAGTGACTGAAACGTTCGCCATACGCAATATGATATATTCAGTGTGCGAGTCAATAAGACTTCGACACGAATTCCGTGGTTGATTAAATTTATCAAAGTTAGCACACAGAGACAGAGCCAGCCGCAGAGACAGAGCCAGCCACCAGAGACAGAGCCACCGATAGAAATTGCTCAAATTTTATGTTTGCCAATCATTTCTAAGGTTTTGTGACATGGGAAAGGGGTGTCTAATAGAGAGTATCCCTCGATTAGTATATAACGTGTTTTGCCTTCGGCAATATGTTATTTACCGTTGGAATGTACATAAATGCACGATGTTAACAAGAAAAAATCACATAGGGTCGACTCACGACGACAATGATCCTGTGAAAATCCTGCCGAATTTGAAGCCCACAGAATTAGAACAGATTATTATTATTGAACAACAAAGTTGAACACTCACCTAGTTTTGTCCAAAAATCGTGCTCCCAGAGACAGAGCCACACATGGCCGGATGCGCCCCAGAGGATTTAAGCGGCAGAGCCATTGGCTCTGTCTCTGTAGTTTCCTAACCGTGAATATGTTATTATAATATGTGATTAGACAGCTCTTTATCTATATTTTGGCATTGTGCCCTTTTCAAGGAAAACACGCCCGCCATAAGAGCAGACTATTGACACAGATTTGTTTTGTTATGCATGTATAATTTTTTTGTATATCAATTAAAAGATCAATCTCTATTTTGGCTCAAACAAATTCCAACATAACAATTTCTAAAACGACTAGATCGCATTTGCCGGTGATCGATGAAACATTAATTTTGATTTGTTAACATTTTGACTTTACAAAAACCTTAACCACGGTGGGTATTGTGCATGCTGGGATGGATAACGAATACGGACAAAAATAATCTCGAATCTTGTCAAATATTTTGCAATAACTCCTTTATTTCTTTGTCGATTTTCAAAAGGTCTGTTGCATGTACCCCGCCTTGAAAATCTCTTTCCTCGGATACATGGATTATTTGTGGTATCCTTTTAATTTTTCCAAAAATTGATCCCAACTGACCAGAAAACGAAATGATAACGACTAGGACAAAATAAGCCACGCTTCAGGTAGGAAATTGTGCAATAATTTTCTTATTTCTGTGTCAATTTTCAAGCGGTTTGTTGCATGTACCCCGCATTAATGAGCGCTTTGCTCAGGTGTATTACCTATTTGAAAACTCCCCATATTTTCCCCAAAAATTGATCCCAACTGACCTGAAAAACGATCAGATTTTTTGTCATTTTTCTGGTCGGTTGGGATCACTTTTCGCAAAAAGTACAAAGGTGTGTAAAGCATACATCGGAGGAAAGAGCTCAGTAAGGCGGGGTACATGCAACAAACCGTTTTTGAATTGACGCAGAAATAAGGAAGTTATTGCAAAATGTCTTACCTGAAGCGAGGCAAATTTGTCCGTAGATTTAACCATCCCAGCATGCACAATCCCCACCGTCTTTACTATTTATGGCTCTTTTGACAACTCTTTTTCTAATAATTCCTGTGGCTGTTACCGGTACATTACAATTTCAAATTTTCAACTTCGTCAAACGACACCCACATTTATGTTAACACAGAGATAAGCTCGATAACAAGAATATGGATCAATTTTATCAAGTAAACAGTGACTTAATATCGGACAAACAATATTGTTTCGTAGATGTAAGAAATCTCGTAACTGCGGGTCGATTCAAGCCGTAGTTACGAGACTGTATAACAACACCGACGGTTTATCAAAACAGTACATTAAACCCAGTTTATTTTTAGCACAAAAATTCATTGTTATTTATTGTATCTAATTCCAGTGAATGGTGGCTGGTCGGATTGGAGTAATTTCGGCAGCTGTTCCCACACTTGCGGCACGGGCAAGCAGTTCAGATCTCGGAGCTGCACGAACCCAGAACCTATGTATGGCGGTAACGATTGTGTAGGCGAAGCTACTGATGAACAAGCTTGTAATACAGATCCATGTCCAGGTGTGTAGAATAGACTCCTTTGAAGTCCTTTCATTTATGTTTTAGTCCGTAACCGCAGAACACTTCCGGAAATCTGAGTCTTCTCTGATGAAAATTCGCTCAATGATATTTGGATGTCGCTATTTACAACAGAACGCTGTCCCATAACTTGTGTCGGAATTTTCTTTTGTTTTTGAATGAGACAGCGCTCTGATGTAAATAGCGACATCCAAATATCAAAGAGTGAATTTTCATCAGAGAAGACTCGAATTAACTTCCGAAGGCAAACAATGGGTTTATGGGAAATTAACATTGTATATACCTCACGATAAATGACCAAGCAGAGCAGCCCATGCTAATCGAATGGAATGCTCTGCCAGGTCAATTCTCGTCCAATATACATGTGAATTGTTACTAAAATAGTAACAAATCGACATTATTAAAACGAGACTCCCAAAAAATGCGGAGAAAACAATGACGACGCACGTGCATTCAATATACAGCGATAAAGCGCACATGCATTCAATATACAGCAATAAAGAATATTTTTAATAGCCAGTAAGATGGTTATTTTATTGGATTTACAGTCAACCGTTCCAGGTTTTAAAATTTTCCTTTTGCCTCTAAGGACAACTTTCGGAGTCTGTTGTGCGTGGAGGGTCTTATTAGAAACTTGTCCATACAGTCTTGACTATAAATAGCATTATTTGAACAAGAGTTTTTATTTCTTTTAAAATTGTGGTGGTTGATTTATACCATGTTGTTTCGTTATTTGGCGCCCCGCTACACAAAGCAAAACAAACACGACAAAATGATCATCTTAATATCACTGGTGGTGAACTCGGACAAAGCGAGGAACATTTTTCATGAACACAAGGTACAGATACTTCATGTTTAAATGCGCGTTTAAAAACCAGTTTTAGTAGTTTGAGCATGTACACAACGATTTGCACGTGTTTATCCGCCCAAAACAATATGGACGAATCGGAGAGACACTTAGAGGTTATTGTCAGTTTCGTTGTTTTATTTCTCTGACTGATTCTGAAGTTGGTATTACAATTCTTGGAGTAGAAGTTTTTTTCCGATGTGAAAATCGTAGTTAACGTTTTTTGAAGGGGACTTGTACGGTTTATTTATGATACCGTGAACATTTTCAATGGCTGTACGAATTGCAATGACTTTTGTCCTAACAATAGAATGGGTTTTCGGTTAAATATGGATAAATCTTAGGTGTTGTTATAAAATCCCGTAACTACAGCTTCAATAAAGTTGAGTTTGTGACGTTTTAGATTTTCACCGACGAAGCACTAGTGTTTGTCCGAAAAAACGTCACTAGGTCTATATATAGTAGATAAAATTTATTCTTTTTCAAAGACGAATTAATGGTATACAATAATCATTTCCAAAACAATAGGCCTATCTGATATTGCAGCCCCCAATTAGAAGGCTTTCAGCAATGACCACCATATAGATAGTGCTTCGTTTGCCCATCCGTCCGTTTTTCTACCCGTCCGCCAATTTGTCTAGCTGACTGCTCTAGATGTCAAAATACATTGATTTTATATGTTAAGAAGTTAAAATGTGTGTTCTAAATAAGAAAATATGAAAGAAAAAATTTAGAAAAAAGGAGCCAAATTATTTTCAGTATAGATCTATTCTTCTTTTGATTCAATGTTTGCTATACGAACTTCAACGTCAATTACACAAAACGTGGGAACGACGTCGTATTGTTTGACGGCGATGTTATAAAGTCATGAAAACAGATCCTGAACGTAAACTTTTGTTTCAGGAGAAATGTAGTGAGACGACTTTTTTAACATTTTATCTTTAAGAAATATAAAATATTGAAACAAATGGATTTAATTATAGAAGCACAAATATACTCCCCGTCATAAGAAAGTAGCCACTAAGTCTTGTCTAATGCAAATGGTCGCCAATTTTAGGATTATTCATAAATGTACCGAAATAAATACAAGATATTGAAGCATGGCAAGTAAATCGAAAACAGTCGAATTACCCCATTAATTAGACTGTTTTCGATTTACTTGCCATGCTACAATTTTGAGACGATTCCAACACATCCAACGTCTACACGTGACGTCATTCCGACAAGACAACCATTATCGAAACGACTACCTGTGAAATCGACAGAAAAAGGCAAACGTTACAAATAGATTGCTTCCTGAGTTGAGTTCTATCAGCAGTAGAGGCTGCATCTATTGTTTTCTAAGGACAATTGCATAGCATGTATTAATACCAACGGTGTTCACACTCGAAAATGTCTTGTAAACGCGAATCTTATCCTTATCCACTTTCAGGAATTGTTACGGTAATAACAAGTATAGTAATTACATTGACAATTATTGAAAATAAAAGATTAAATGTGCATTTGTAAAATTTTATTCATGTACCGTATGCAGTCAAGGTGTTAATTAAAAAGGAAATGCACACAGTTAACTTTTCCCGTTAGTATACTTTAGAATGCATGCCCGTAGAAAGCAATTCCATATGGGCTCTGTCTGGGCCAGTGTCTAATATTGGGGGGGGGGGGGGGGGGGGGGGCTAAATTAGATTTGCCATACGTTTTAAATGTGAAATGATGAAAATTCGGCATTTTTGCCAACTATGAGGGGGGGCGGGGGTTGGCTCCAGAGTCCCCCTGTTCGTACGGGCCTGGGATGTGTGAAACAGTGGATCCTCCTTAGAATAAATGGTGATAATGGTAATGACAAACATTACAGTATAGATCATTTAGGCTTTTGCGACCAACATGGATCCAGATCAGACTTTGCATGTGCACTGTCTGATCAAGATCCATCTTGTTCTCATTTAATAGCTTATTCTCCACCTGTACCAAATTTAAGAAGGCATAACGAAAATCTTACCGGTGAAACTCCAAGGTAACGATAGAAATGATGATGATGATGATGATGATGATGATGATGATGATGATGATGATGATGATGATGATGATGATGATGATGATGATGATGATGATGATGATGATGATGATGATGATGATGATGATGATGATGATTGATGATGATGATGATGATGATGATGATGATGATGATGATGATGATGCTCAAATCAGTGCGATATTACCGAATAAATGTTTAAATGTGCCGTTAAGTCCAGTGCAATCGATTAATTTATCAAACATGTGCTCATAAAACACCGTAGCTGGAAAAGATAACATCGCAAACATGCTGTAACGTTGTCACGAAGAAACCGCACAATGATTTTCAATGACATGACACCGAAAACTGCCATTTACAGCCTTTATTTGTACATTTATATGTCTTTTTTGTTTACTTGCAATTCAAATAGATAAACATAAACATTGATATCGTACCATTTCGTTCGGGCGATTAAGATCAACCCACATGATCTCAATATGCGCTTTGTGCAGTTGCAATTCGTTTATACCATTTGAAAATAATGATCGATAAAACTGATATTTTCGTGCGTATTATAAATCATATCTACATGCCTTAGTAACTTCCATTTGAGTGCATCCTTTACAAAAAGACGGAAAGAGAAGTAAAACAAAATGCCACACGTATTGTTTACAAAAATCCGGATGTGCAATGAAGTATCTGTACCTTGTGTTCATGAAAAATGTTCCTCGCTTTGTCCGAGTTCACCACCAGTGAATATGTTACGTCTGTGTGGCGGGGCGACAAGGCAAAAGTACGACAGATCAAGGGCAAAGATACGACAGATGAAATGTGGCGTGCTTTCACCATAGATCCGTCGTGTGGCGGCATTTAGCCCCGCCAGGCGAAACTACGACAGATTATCGGTTGCTCGTTTTTTGTGCAAAGTTCGACATGTTATGAATCAGCCACCATATAAAATAAAAAGCCCATACCTTCATCACCCTGTATCATTAGATACCAGGTATGTGCGAAATCCCTAGGGTTTGTTTTGGTAACTACTGAAAAAGAAGAAATACGTTTTACGTTACGAAACCACTTATTATCTACGAAACCACTTGCTAGCATTACGATCGTTCTTGTTGACAAATGGAGGATGATCTATTTGGCAACAAGAAAGATGCATTGTATGTAAGACCTGTTGAGTCGGTATGAATTTTAGAAAACGTAATGGTTATTTGTATTTGCTAAAGAACTTTGTGTCACAGAAATATTTAGTAATCGTTTAATACTCATGAAAACGTTGGATGTATTCTCAATTTGCCATATTGATCTAGTTGACGGTGGATGGACTCCATGGTCCGATTATGGCTCATGCAGTAAAACTTGCGGTACTGGCACGCAGTCACGACAGAGAAGCTGCTCAAACCCAGAACCCATGTACGGCGGTGCGAACTGTGACGGCCCGGACAGTGAAGACCAAGATTGTAACACACAAGCTTGCCCAGGTATGCTATTTTATATTTTTGTATGATGTTCCTTTACACAATCCAAAGAAATTGGTATATTATGATATATACGAAAGAAATTTAAGAGTCAAACATCAGTGAAAGAGTGAAACTTCCGCATTTTGTAAACTGTGAATGGAAAGTCTAAGACGCTGACCAATATCGTGATTTATATTGTGAATGCTACAGATAGAAATAGTTTAACCCTTTCCCAAATGGCAAAATTTTAGGGTGACCCGCTTCAAAACTGCCACAAATGACAAAATGGAATAGATAGAATTTGTGTGAAATATTGCATAGAAAATATTGAGACAATAGGAGAAACTGCTGGTTATCAGCAGTTTCTTCTTTTGTTTCAATGTTTTCCCAATTCCTTTCTATTAGGGACGTCAAAATCAGGTCTTGTTTGGGAAAGGGTTAAAGAATGTTTATCGATTGCAAAAAGGATATTAAAAGATACTCCGAAACATGAAAAATATATTTGTTGAATAGTAGCAAGTGGTTTGATCAAATGTATACGATGGTCTTGTCTTCTTCGTTTGGTCCGTGGGTGAATCAAAAATGTTTGGTTTTATATTGCAGTCGATGGAGGTTGGTCGGACTGGTCCCAATATGGCGGATGTTCAAAGACATGTGGGACCGGGAAACAGTCCAGAACTAGGTCATGCGACAATCCGGAACCAGCCAATAATGGCGCACCGTGTGTTGGAGACAGCATGGAGGAAATTAGTTGTAACCCGGAGCCGTGTCCAGGTATATTGTCATCTTTCATACTTGCTGCTTTCATTCCAACACCTTGTAATCAAAGCGCTGAAAGCGCTGAAGGCCTTGAAGAATTTGAACACATGCAGATTATTGGTATGAGAAAGTTCAAATATTCTTTAACTTCAGCAATAATCAAAGCGCTGAAAGTGCTGAAGGCCTGGAA
This sequence comes from Fragum sueziense, assembly GCA_963680895.1. NCBI lineage: Eukaryota > Metazoa > Mollusca > Bivalvia > Cardiida > Cardiidae > Fragum > Fragum sueziense. The sequence goes on along the minus strand of OY804607.1, from coordinate 41,276,467 downwards.
AGTGTACGAAAAATACCAAGAGTAATATTTTAATCTTCTATTTTTTTGAAGAAGTTTCGAACAAATTTGAACACATGCAGATTTTTGGTATAAAACAAAAGTAAAATGAACAGAAATCATCTGTACTGGATGGCCACTAGAATCATGGGGGCCAAATTATCAAGGATCAGGTAAGAAGGATTTCGATTGCAGATTTATCCATTTTATTTATTGCATGATCAATTCCTGTCCAAATTGTGTTAACAATAAATCTGCGACCAAAAGCGGTCTTAAGACCGTGAATAATTTGGGCCCTGCCCCCTGGTTAATAAACCATCGAAACACAATAGCATATTATCAGAACATTATATAAAAATAAGTGCATGTCGTTCTTTAAACCCTTTATCATTCCATTACCAAACGGCAAAATTTTAGACTTGTCCAAATTCAAAGATGTTGCAGACGACAATTTCAAGTAATTACTAAAAATAATTTCACATTTTTTCACAATGTTTTTCAAACCCATTATCTCTAGGGGAGTCAAAAACAGTCATTATGTGGGAATGGGTTAATAAATCTGTTATTATTTTGCTGCTGAAGCTAGAAGTTTTTGAATTTTTCCCTTTATGGGCATTTTCTTTTGTTGAAAAAGACATGTTTTGGTTAAATTTCAATTATAACATGCAAGTCAAAACATATAAGAGAACATGAAATATCATGGAAACACAATAGCAAATTAGCTTGACATTATATAAAAGTATGCGAGCAAAACTAATTATATATTCAAGAGGGCCATGATGGCCCTATATCGCTCACCTGAGTTTCCGATTCTACAGACAAGGTTTTCTATTTCAAGGTCCAATAAAAGGGCACAATTATAACTTAGAATGCGTGATCACAATCAGGCTTAAATTTTCAATAATGCGGTAGTAACTCTGAATTAAATAATCGAACAAAACAAAGCCAAGAACTGTATTTTTTAGCATTCAAGGGCAGTCAATTCTTCACTTTCTGGTCCGATCAGGCCCATAATTGAATTCATCCGAGAACTTATAACCATAAATGTTTTGACCAAGTTTGGTGAAGATTGGATTATGTTTGTGGATGCCAATGTGTAAACATCAAATTGTGGACGGAGTACGGACAGACAGACAGACGGACGCTGGACAGAAAGCGACCACAATAGCTTACCTTTAGCACTTCGTGCTTAGGTGAGCTAATAAGAATATAATGGAAATCATGGATTGATATCAGAAGAATAAGCAGTATATAAAAGTACTGTGTTTATGTTTCTGACAATGTACAATTTATTTTTTTGCTCCTTTATAGAAATTACCAATAGATCTTTGTTAATTCATCTCTAAAGTTAAGATTTACCTGCTTTTATTGTTTGTTGGAAATGGAATAAATGCTCACCAAAAACATTCTATCAATTTCCAATTCTTTCTTTAATTCTCTAGACAAAACTAATACTAAATTTAGCAATACATACTACAGAAGGGCCAAGATGGCCCTGAATCCCTCACCCGAGAGCTTTGAAAAAACAAATGCAAAATTACAAAGCTCTAAGGATCCTTAGAACCGACTCAATGTTCCCTGTGTTTTTTTCTTTTTTATTTTTTTTTAATATGATTGGGTAAGAATTGGGTCCTCAAGAGCCGAAAGAAGTTTTTTTCATTTTTTTTTTTTTTTTTTTTTTTTATGTTTTTTTTTTTTTTCAATCTTTATTTATCCAATTTGTACAATAAATAATGCATGTCATATAACAATATATAACAAATTAATGGAATTTCTTAAATAGCATGCATGGTATTGTTTTAATACATTGCTAGCGAATCAAAAAAATAATTATCTATGCTTCAAATCTATGAGGAAAGAGTGCAGTAGGAAAAGACCATAGAAGAAATAGATCTATTTTCTGATATGGGTCTTTAAAACATTTCTGTTCTAGCGTTTTTTAACTATTATATTGAAGATTTCCTCAATAATTATGTCTTCTAGCAATGGATTAAAACATTCAGATTATGCTATCTAGTAGTACATTGATGTATAATTTTATAGTTACCTCAAGCATGTGTAGCTTTACATAATTAATGAATAAGGATAAACAAAGATATATGCTAATTAAAGATAGAAATAAAGAATGTTAGATGATCTTATTTCTTAAGCTTTCATGTATGTTTTGTTAAGTTCTCTGTGCCATCCTCCTAACAATTGCCCAGTTTATTTTAAGCCGTTCTTTATTTCTTGTTTTATCGATTATTTCGATCGTTAGCTTTAAGAAGTTTAAAAATCCGTTAACAGATGGGTTAGTCTTTTTTAATTTACGCATATAGATATACTTTTTGTATTCTAAACATAATATATCAATATTTGATTTATTATTGCACCCTAACATCACATCTATACTGTTTAGATGAAAATTGGTATAAAAATCGTTGATACTTAGGTTTAGCAGATGGATTATCGGCTTTACCTTAACACAGTCATAAAAAAGGTGTAAAAGAGTCTCTTCATTTGACTGACAAAAGGTACATAGGTCATCATCAGTGATGGCCATTTTTTTAAAAGAGAGTTCGTTGGAAGTATCCGGTGAGATATCCTTGTTTGAAACCATTGCGTGTAAGTATCATTAGTTAATTTGAAAATTTTGGAGTAAATAGTTTTCCAGTCTGTGTTAAAATGATTGTAAATTGAAAGCCACTTAGTTTGACTTGTTGGTTTTTCATCGTTTATTATTAACGTTGAATAGATGTTTTTGTTCATATTGTTTTTTGTGATCAATGGAAAGATAAAACAAGATGCACATGGGTTATGTGCTGTAAATAGCTTCGAGTTATCAACTTCAAAGTTTTGTTCTCTTACGAAAGCTTTAACTGCATTTCGTTTTTTTCATAATATTTGTCTTAGTGACCCAGTTTTTACTTGACATGACCCACATTTTGACATGACCTTGATATCACCAAGATAAATGTTCTGAATAATGTACCCAAAGAATGAGCGGGAAATGGGACTCTTAGAGCAAAAACAAGATTTGACATAGTCACCTAGTTTTGGACCTGTCATGACTCGCTTTTTATCATAAACTAACAATCATCAAGATAAACATTCTGGGAAATCTTCACAATGGTTGAGCAGGAATTCTGACCTTCAGATCGAAAGGAAGGATTTCATTATATTTGACCTAGTGACCTAGTTCTTGACTTGTCATGACCCAATTTTTATCATGACTTAAATCATCAAGATAAACATTCTGAAAAGATTAAACATTCATTGAGCCAATACTGTGATTCAAGAATTTTATCATATTTGACACAGTGACCTAGTTTTTATACGCCGCCGAAGGTGGCCGTATATTGGCGTCATCTTCTCCGTCTGTCCATCCGTCCGTTCGTACGTACGTCCATATTTCTTGTGAACGCAACTCCTCCTACAGTTCTGGTCGGATCTTTACGAAACTTGGTCAATGGTAATTGGTAGATGTGCATGAAGGAAGGATTCTACGGTTCAATGATTTTTGCCTGAGTTATGCCCCTTTGATACTTTTTTCTCGTGACCGGCGTATATTGTGACCATGGCACTCTTGTTTGTACCTGACATGACCTTATTTTTTATATGACCTAGATATTATCAAGATACATTTTCTGGACAATTTATACATTAATTGGACCAATATTGTGATTTGTAAATCAAACAAGAGGGTTAACCCATTCCCACATTACGACGCCTTTTGATGCCCTACAAGATAAAGGCATTGGGAAACATTGTGGGAAATGAAGAAGTTGCTTATGACAAGCAATTTCTTCATTTTCCACAATGTTTTTCACCCAGACAGACAAAATAATGTTGAATTTCATTCACTTGAAATTGTGGTCGGCAACATCTTTGAAATTGGACAAGCCTACAATTTTGGCCGTCTGGTAATGGATTAAAGTTTTAAGTTGAAATCGTATGGAATCATAGTACTGTTTTTACATTTGTTGCATGGTGACATGTATAATGTCATGATGTATTTCATATTGACATTATGACAGGGTTATAGGCTGGTTTTGACTTGACAAGTTTTTTTTATGATGCATTTTGTTCATTAAGCACAGGTTTGACAAATCTTATATTTATACTTCAGTTTCATATCATTGAATTTAACTATTCAGACCTGTTAAATCTTTCCAAATCGACAACATTTTATACCAGTCCAATTTGAAAGACAAAAGACATGATATCGAAAGTAGAAAATGTTTATTTTATAGCCAAGGAAATATTGAGGCAAAAGGAGGAAGTGCTAGTCACCATCACATTCTTCTTTTGCCTCAATGTTTTCCCAAGCCTTTTCTAGTAGGTACGTCAAAACCCAGTCTTGTTTTGGCAATTGTAAGTCATTTCAATCACAAAAGTTACCTTAGCAATGGTGCTTATATTGTTCTCGTTGAATTCCGAGAACCTTGCAATGAACGAGTTTCTTTAAATATTAATTAGCATATAGAAAGAGATTACAATATGCCGCAATACGTTGAGTGTTTTAAAAATGCATTTGGTTGAATGACAAATTGCCATACCCATATAAGCATTACAAAGCAAAACCCCAGTGCTTAGAGCTACAATGTATACATTTCCGTAATCGATCTTACGGGAAGATTCATCGTCTTCAGTCGATCTACGCGTATTAATATACAAACGCGGAATCAGGGACTTTTTCCAGGGGGGGGGGGGGGGGTCAACCCATGCGCAGATCGAGACGGGGATAAAATAAAATTTTACGTTTTTAAATGCCTTTACTACTATCAACGTATGTATTTACTTCTTTTGCAATGTACATGGGTCGAAATTTACAAAATCTGCATAAAGTAGTATAGATCTAATCCAGTTCCGATTTACTTTTCATCGCGCAAGAACACTATCTATCTGCGTTCAACTTTTTCACAAGATAGTGATTCTGCACGGCCTGAGAAAAATGGCATGCTAACTTTGGCCTTCTTCAAGGCCAAAAACCGCTTACCCAAGCTTTCATAATGACGTCTTTAAAAAAAAGATGATATGTAAAGCTAGAATTATTTCTGAACAGGATTCACTGCTTATCAATGCAGCATGATCATACATAACATAAAAATTCCAAGTCAATATACATAGTGAATGTTTGAGGAAATATCTGTTTCTTATAGTTCCCTGCCTAAGAACTTTTGTTTCTAAGCATTAGACATATGCTATAACATTTTTCATTTAAACGTCTATAAAGATATTGTTCAGACTAGCATTTTCAAGAACATTTTACTACAAAACATCTGTGCATCTATAATTCATATTATAATTCTAATTTACGATCTTTACATATTGCTGATTTCAATCAAAAGTCATGTAATGACAGGTTTAAGAAATATGTTGCTACGGGGACCCTATGAAAGTGACGATTTGTAACTGTTCTGGTTTAATAAGCCATATCATATAATTTTCAAATCATTACAATTACTGTACGTCTTTATGGAAACTATCTGATATTGCTCTTGCCTAATAACTTGATATTCCTAAGATTATAAAATGCGAGATAAGAGTGATCTTCTATTCAAACATATGTAAAGTTATTATTAGATAAGCGTCTTCAGATATTTTATAGAGTATATTAAACTGTCATGTGCATACGCTTACATTATCATAATCTATTCACAGATGAAGAGGAATGCACGGGAGAAACAGTGGAGAGGAAGTGTGAAAGCTGGGACTTTAAGTATGCAGATTGCACCGATTTAAAACTGGGTTCCAAGACGATTAAAGGCGTGAGGGTGGCTAAGCAAGAATCCAGTACCTCTTGCAAATATAACAAAAACTGGGGATTCAATGCCACGGCTATATATGTAGACAAAGGATGTCGTGCCGTGTTTGAGCTCTGTCTCGGAGGTACGTTTGTTATCATTTCCATTGGCAAGAAAACACACTACTTTGCTGATCTCAACTTAATGTCTTTGTAATCAATAATGAAACTAAATAAACTAGTACTTACATGTCAAACTTTTATTTACTAGATTATTTTCCCTTCGGATGAGTCTTAAATACGTGCTCTTATGGACTCCAATGATAAACAAGTTAAGTTTATCAAGTTCTTGATTCGAAATTGACGAGTTGCCGTGGAATTATGTATAGAGATATGTTCAAAAGTTGTTTTCATTTCAATTACTAGAAGTTCTAAATTTTCTTAACAAAGGCTCGAAACTACTGCTAAAAACCAAGCTGAGGTTACGATGTTTAGGAAGACAAGTCAAGAAATAACGATCGGACCTCATCTTATTTCAGTTGACGGTGGTTGGTCTGAATGGAGCCCGTATGGTTCCTGTTCGAAGACTTGTGGCGCAGGCACCCAGATTCGCAAGAGGACATGCACGAACCCAAAACCCTCGGTGAATGGGGCTGATTGTGTGGGCAAGGATGAAGAGATGCGAAGCTGTAGCACGAAACCATGTCCAGGTAATAATGTGTTCGTAGCTCTTCAATTTTGATATAAATACTTAATCCGTTCCCAAACACTGATGCCTTTTGAAATAAATAATTGAAAGGGAAAGGGAAAATGACAAGACCAAAAAAGACACGCATATAATTACCATTTCCTTCTATTGTCGCATTATACTCAAGGCTTTATCCGATCAACTAAGATGCTATCAAATCCGATGAAAAACGTTATAAGCCGTCAAGGACACTTTTAATTTATGAATAAATTTGTCTGTACTAACATGAAATAGAATATAGTGCAAATATTTTCAGCGAAGACATTTCCAAGAAAATAAGAACTTGTCAATTTTGTTCCAAGTTGATGGCAAATGGAGTGACTGGAGCTCGTACAGCACGTGCTCAGCGTCGTGTGGAACAGGTAGCCAGTCAAGAACCAGATCCTGCTCGAACCCGGCTCCTGCAAATGGTGGCAAACCATGCGAGGGGGATAGCACAGAAGATCAGGACTGTAACAAACAACCCTGTCCGGGTAATTATGAAGGACGTCTAGAACTAACATATAAATGATACAAATTGCAATTTTCAGATATTAAAAGTTGATATTGATTGATTAAAAAACGAAAAAGAATATGAAAATGTATTCTTAGATGCTTAGAAACAAAATTTCTCCTCTCTAGATGTGAATTTAACTTTCAAAAAACACTTTATTACATTAAGATATTTATTTAGAAATATTTTACTTTGGTGATTTCATGTTATTCAGATACATAGTATACGGACCACTCATTTTTATAAGATGATCTCCGAATGAGTTTTGTTGGTTTATATGGTCATTTAAGTATATAACACATATGGATACAGTGCACTGAGTAACTCTTTTATGATTCTTTTAAAAGTCGTTAGAGCATTTGGCAGTCCAAAAGACATTCTAGTGCATTTAAACAATCCTTGGAGAACAAAAGTGAACACCTCCTTATCCATTTACATCTTTTTGTGATATTTTCTTTCCTTCCATAGATAAGGTAAAGGTAGATAATAAATTAATATAGTGAACATATTCTTAAACTCCATTTGTCAAATGTTGTGAATTTCACAAGGTTCTGATATTTTTCGTAGAAGTGAATATGAAAATTTAACCTGTTATAAAGCAATAAACAGTTGAAAAACCATCGTATGACAAGAATAACCTCTTCAGTTGTATAATATACCAAAAAAATATATCATTGAAATTGACCAAAGTCAAAAGATATTTTCTTAAACCTTTTCGTGAAAATAACAATATTTCAGTAAATGGAAATTGGGGTGAATGGGCAGATTATGGGGCATGTAGCGTATCATGCGGTGGAGGATTCCAGAAGAGAAGTAGGCAGTGTGACAACCCGGAGCCGCAGTGGGGAGGAGCAGATTGTGTCGGAACTGGGTTCGAAGTGCAGAGTTGTAACACTCACGACTGTCCGGGTTAGTATGAACATGAAACTTTAGTATCAATCTGGGAGGCGAACACAAACAAGAGCAGTCAGTGTCATAACCCGACACCGTACAGGAAAGGAAAGGATTATGTGGGAATTGTCTTTATATGGTAAAATTGCAGCACACACGAATGTCCGGGATAATACAAATATCGTCGCTTTACAGCAAACATCTGATGTTGCTGGTTGCTGATAAAAAGCACATACATGTATATTATCGTTTAGTATCAATCTGGCCAATTATAACAAAGAATTAAGCATTCAGTGTCACAACCAGGGACCTCAGTGGCGAGGATCTGGTTGTTTGAGAACTGGCTTTGAAGTGCAGTGTTGAAACACATACCGTATCAGTGCCCCGGTTAGTACTATTTTCCTGGGCCTAGATTGCCTTTTTTATGGTCATCTCATCAATCAAAATATGTGCTGTTTTTATCACCTATTTACAAATTTTGTAATGCGAATTAAAGCCTTTGAACGACATATATACTAATTTACCTTTGTAAAAATGCATGTAACAGATATTGTGGTACATCGATGGTAAAAGAAATAAATTTACAATGAAATTGACATATCAATATCTTGATTCACACTTAAAGCAAATACAGAAAATGGAAATCATATCAGGTAATAGTACGTACATAAATACGTATTTATTCTTTATTCGTAGTTGACGGTGTCTGGACACCATGGGCTCAGTATAGAGCCTGCAGTAAGACATGTGGGGGCGGAGTTAAGACACGTGAGCGATCATGTGACAACCCCGCACCAGCCAATGGCGGACAAGACTGTAGTGGAGACAGCGAGGAGACGGTCAGTTGTAACAACCAGGCTTGTCCGAGTAAGTAAAAGATACATGTATCGACATAATAAAAATGGAATAATCTCTTTTTTGAAATAAAGCCCAAATCCGTTACCCAGGTCACATCTTCATTTCTGTGACTTGACATAATTTACTGCATTCGTATTTTTTGTCCTTTATATTTTGTGAGTACTGAACATTGGTGATCTAGTAAACCTCACAAAAAGATTTTGCCTAAGTTTTTTATAACAAATTTTTGGGCAATATTACATTTATTTCTGTACGATAGGACATCTGTTTGTAATCATATTTTGAAAGATTATTAAATTCATATAATTCAGTGTTAGGAATTCGCTGTTTTTAACATTGCTTTTGTGATAGATTTCAAAGACATGGTCTATTAAAACAGCCAAAAATTAATCTTTTTCATTGAAAAGTTGTTATCTTTGTTCATGCCAGTTGACGGTGAATGGTCAGAATGGTCGAAGTATAGCACATGTACCGTTAGTTGCGGGTCCGGCACACAGACTAGGACTCGAACCTGCACGAACCCCGCTCCACAGTTTGGTGGAAGACCGTGTGTTGGTAATGATGAAGAGGAGATGAGCTGTAACACCGATCCTTGTCCAGGTATAAATGACTTAAAATCATAATTATTTATTTACAAGAAAATTTGTCAACTTATTTGAAAAAACAAATTTTTAGATACCTTTCTTCTCAATATCGGTTTTGTTAAATTTGTGAGGCTGATACATGCAGTATGATACCGGTATTGATCATATGAGCATCTGGATGAATTTAATAATAAAGAGAATATTGTTTTCTTATCAGACTGTTTATCCACATTTGATGATATCGTAGTTTATAATATCATAGTATCCTTTGCTAAAAATGATTGTACTCTTTGGCTTGTGGGAGTTTATTTCCAACGGTGCTTTTCCAAAGCACAACAGAAAAACGCATAAAGAATGTTTTGAATTTTGTTCCAGTTGACGGCCAATGGTCGGAATGGTCTAGTTACGGAGTATGTTCGGCCAGCTGCGGTTCTGGCACACAGTCTCGCTCTAGGTCATGCTCGAACCCACAACCAGCTAACGGCGGTAAAGATTGTGTCGGTGACGATACAGATCAGAGGAGCTGTAATGAGAGGCCATGTCCAGGTATGCTTACCATAGATAATAAAATAGCAATAAAGTGCAATAATAACACCAAATGCTTAACAGTGAGCATTTTATTATTTTCGAAGTTTTTGTCATTTTTTACTCTATTAAATAAGAAATTCGAACATTCTGTTTATCTTATTGTTTGCACCACCATGACACTTGGATAATATTAGTCAAAGAACGTTGCTATTCGACATACAATGTAAACAAATTTTGATACATTAATATAATCTCCATGACTTTTCTTCCCCAATTCGTCACGGCCAATTTAGTTCAAACATATTTCACATATGAATTGTGACCCGTCACGCTCCCGTCACGCTAAAAGGGACCTTATCGGATGTGTGAAAAATATCGACCCTAGTCAGTCTGCGCAGTCCGCGCAGCCAGACTAGGGCCGACACTTTTCACTTGTATATAATTTTCTAAATCCGGAATGTTTTCCCTATCTTACTATATGTTCATTTTTCACATACAGTATCTGGTTGACCTGTGCCGAGTTTGACAAGTTTGTAAAAATTTGGATTTTGAATTTCGGATAAGGTCCCTTTTAGCGCGACGGGTCACATATTGCTTTCTTGTAACAGTGAACGGAGGATGGTCCGACTGGTCGGCTTACGGTTCATGTTCAGTGACCTGTGGGTCCGGGGTTCGAGTGAGGGACAGAAGTTGCACCAACCCGGCCCCGGCATATGGCGGCAATGATTGTGTAGGATTGGCCAGCGAAGAGGCGAATTGTGACGCCGGACCGTGTCCGGGTAAGACCGATCATTGAGCCGGGATCTGGAAAAACGTCCCTTATAGCATTTTTCAAAATTGAGTTTCAAGATCAGTCATAGGTTGTCAAATGCAGTCCAATGTGCATCCATGCTGCTCTCTTTAAGTTACTACATGTCACGAAGAAGCTATTAGAGAACAACATGGATCCTGATCAGACTGTGCGTATGCACAGGCTGATCTGGATCTATGTTAGGCTCAAAAGCCTTAAGGGACGTTTTTCCAGATCCTGGCTAAATTATATGCCTACATTTTAAACTTTAGAATATAAGTCTATTGACATCAAGAGTGAAATACCAAAACAAATATTAGCGCCAAAATGGAATAATTTGTAAGGAAACTATGGTGTATGTTCTTTCTTATTTCATTTTACAGAAGGAAAAATACCGAACAGATTTCTCGTATAACTTCTAACTTTGGAAAGCTGGTGTTGGATCTTAGTATTTTTACTAAGACATTTCCTTTTTCATCTGTATGCAAACAACGTGGTTGTATTTAAAAAAAGTTGTCGTGTGTACGTCTTGAAGCTTTGTTGAAATTGTTTTACTATGATCATACTTTCAACATTGACATGCTTTTTTTTCTAGTTAACTACGGTCACCCTGGGCGGTATACGCCGTTTGTTCTGAGAAATATTTTTAGGGAACAACATCCTTGAATAACTATTATCTATGATATCTAATATACAAATAGATATGTTAAATCAAAAGACATTTAAAGTGACATTTCACATTTATTTCATTTTTCAAAAGTATGTCTCGATGCAAAGATTGTTTATTCTAATGCATAGAAATGCTATCAGTTTTTTGAAGTTGTTATTTATAAGCGAAAAATACGCCTTTAAAGTTGAGACAGAAATGGCGAATTCTATATAAATCTGAACTGTTGTCCACAACAATTTGTTTAATTTTACCACAATAATGTATATTTCTCGTAAACGGTTCAATATTTTGGCTTGAAATTTTCAGAATTTTCATAAGAAAACACGCTCTTTCAGATAGAATAAAAGTAATATTTATGTAAAAATAATAATGTGAAATGTCACTTTAAACGTTGTTTATATTTGTTACAGTCGATGGCCACTGGACTCCCTGGACGGAATATGGCGCCTGTTCTAAGACATGTGGTACTGGGAAGAAGTCACGGAGTAGAACATGTACAAACCCGGAACCTGCGCATGGCGGTGCGCAGTGTGTCGGTATGGTATATGAAGATACGAGCTGTAACACTCAGCCATGCCCAGGTAAAAATTTGTATCATGTTCGACAACAAACGTCTCTATTACAAGTTTGGTTATTACGCTTTCTTTACCAAACAAGTGAATGTTCGCTAGAATTCATCATTGAGTTAGTAGGCCTATGCATGAGAAGCTAAACTCGTCTGAACTAAAGCTGGCATAATGTTACATATGGATAGAATCAAAACAAGCTTTAAAATGTTTGGTATTGGGTTATTTTCATACGACATTTCCGCTAGAAAAATCCGATACAGCAGAAAAATTCCATAATTGGTACAGGCGAAATACAAAATTCTTAAAATAGCACGATGTCATGCGCGTGTTTCATTTTATTTCCCTGACATTTATAAAAAAGAGAGAGAGACTCAAAGTATCTATTTGCAAAAGAAACACCAAGTTTTGACTAAAAAATCAATATTTGTCAAAATATCACACATGCCAGAAGAAAAATGTTGTGGTCACTGGGCTCTTTACATATTAAAATATTCATACTCGCTCAAAATGTATAATAGAATGCTCGGGAAGTCATATCACACCTAAGTAATTCAGGACGATGATTTAATGTATCCCCTTGTAACCTGTGTCACTGTCTATTGTGTTTTGTGGCTAAACCACGCTATCCACTATAATACTACAGGAGTCCGAAAAAGTTTAGTTGTATATCTAAAATCATAACTCCAGAAAATATTTACAATGACTGCATTTGATTACTAATTGGTTAATATTCTGCGGCTAGAATTTCAGACGTACTTATCGCTGCTTTTCTACAAAAACCTCGTAACTGCAGCTTAAGACAAGCTGCAGTTACGAGTTTTTCGTAGAAAAGCGACATTATGTTGATTTCAGTTGAAGAAGAATGCGACGGAAAAGCCGTGATCAAGCAATGTGCAAGTGTTGACTTCCAATATGCCAGCTGTAACTTTTCTCTCAACAAACAGACAATCAAGGGTGTCAGGCTCGATAACCAGTTGTCCGATACTCCATGTGTCCAGGATGATAACTGGGCCTTCGATAGCACATCGGTCTGGGTCGATAATGGATGCAGGGCTAAATTTGAACTCTGTCTCGGAGGTGAGATAGTCAATGGTCTTTTCCATTGGTTTTATTAATAATGGTTAAGCCTACCTCTGTGCTTAATGACTTTACTTTTACTCTCATATCTACATACTCGAGTGAATTTAAACTGTACTCGTTTGCAAAACAACGAGGTATACATGAAAGCCGTACTTTATTTTGCGAGGCACAAGTGAAGTTACATCTTTCTAACTACTGATTCGTATTTTCCGTTTTGATGGAATAATTTCTTAATTTAATTTTTATGACATTTTCATTTTGTTTCTAATTTTTTTGCGTTTGGGTGTTGGTAATTCAATAACTTAATATCTAAGAGCGAAATTGGTATACTTGTCATTCACCAGTTGATGGAGGCTGGTCACCGTGGAGTAAATACGGCAAGTGTTCTAAGTCTTGCGGCACCGGTGTACAATCACGGACCAGGAAGTGTTCCAACCCGACACCCACGGCTAATGGTGCTGACTGTATAGGTGCCGATACAGAGGAACAAAGTTGTAATGAACAACTTTGTCCGGGTTAGTACATGAATAAATGTTAGTAAATAGATCAGTGTTTGTAAATTGGTTACGTTCTATTATAAACAACTGTTCCAAATCGTTGGCACCGGTGTATAATCGCGGACTATGAGATGCTCCAACCACAGCTAATATAAGAGTTTATATATAGGAACAGAGTTGTAATAAACAAATGTGTCACGGTCAGTAAATCGTACCACTTTAGTAAACCATACCAAACAAGACATGATGTCGGTTTATAAATAGGAGACTTTTTGGCATCAATTAATTCGGTGTAGGAAGACGTTCACGTCCCTACGTCGCCAAATGAAATGCTTTTTGGTTAAATCTGCAGAGTTTTATCCACTGAAAACCTTTAAAGAAACGTCCCCTCTTTGATAACAACTTAAATATCGACAGACACATAAGGATTAAACATTGAAAGATATGTAAGCTACACAAATGTTGTACATTAAATTTCAATGGACGTTAACTACTGTCTAATCGATTTTGTAGTTAACGGAGCATGGACGGAATGGACCGAGTACGGAAGTTGTTCTGTGTCCTGTGGGCGTGGCGTGCAGTCACGTGAGAGAACATGTACAGACCCCGCCCCCGGTAATGGCGGACGAGAGTGTCCCGGTAAAGGTGATCAAGAGAAGAGCTGCAACACTCACCCATGTCCAGGTAATTAATATATCGTCGCTTTTCACCAAAAACATTTTAACTGCAGCTTAAAACAAGCTGCAGTTACGAGGATTTTTGCTGCAAAGCAGCGATATTACTGTAATTAATCATAAATTTAAAAAAATACGCCACCTTTAATTTCATTTTAAGAAACGAGTATTTTATTAAAGAATGGCTGTGTGTCTCTCCATCTTTCTGACGCATTGTCTTTTAATCTCCTATATCATATCTAGTTGGCTCCCTGAAGCCATTGAGTTTCCGAGAGTCCCTATAACGTCATGTATGAGACTGCTCGGTATTTGGAGAAACCTGAATCTCCATGTAGGCCAAGCAAGAAAACTGCAATAGAGATTTCTAACATGTTAAGATTCTTCAATATTTATGAACATCTTCACAGACGTTACCTTCTTGTTTTTAATAACCCCAGTTATATTAAACATGATTACTTTGTTAGCATGATATGATATTTCCCGTATACACTCGATAATTGGAGAAAGGCTGACAAAATGTTCTATTTACAAGTACTTGTTTCCATAGTTTTATTTCTTGAAATACAGTCATTCTATACTTGTTTTTTTTTTTCTGAGAATTATTCGTGTTTATATAGTGTAACCTAATTGCAGTGGACGGTAACTGGGGAGATTGGTCGGACTACAGTCGGTGTACCGAATCCTGTGGCGGAGGTGTACAAACAAGGAGGAGAAAATGTAACAATCCGCGCCCCGCCCATGGTGGAACAGATTGTGTCGGGACTGATGAGGAGGAACAGAGTTGTAATACACAACCTTGTCCATGTTAGTAACATTGTTTAAATAAGTTGCTTTTCAACAAAAAACTCGTAACAGTTACACGGTTTTTGTTGAAAAGCATCGATGTAGTCCTACCACTGTTCACAATAAGTAAAATAATCAATGGGCGGAGACATACTGAAAACTAGGAGGAGAAAATGTAACGATCCGCGCCCCGCCCATAATGGAACAGATTGTGTCGGGACTGATGAGGAGGAACAGAGTTGCAATACACAACCTTGTATTGTCCTTGTATATAACATTGATATAATATGGAACATGTTCACAATAAATATGACATTCAATGGGCGAAGGTGTACTGTGAACTAGGAGAAAATGTAACAATCCACGCCCCGCCCATGATGGGCGGAGGAACAGAGTTATAATACACAGCCTTGTCCTGCTGAGTACCATTTTATGTTTTATATAACTGATCCGTTTATTGTTTACAATCTTTATAATCTTTCGAACCTACATACATGTACGAGAAATATTTATGAAAGCTTAAAAATACCGAATCACGGAATTTCCATCTATATCTTCAGTTAATGGTGGATGGTCAGAATGGTCCGATTACGGGTCCTGCAGCGTATCTTGTGATGGCGGAAAGCAGGTCCGGACTCGAACTTGCTCGAACCCAACACCGATGTATGGGGGACGAGAATGTAACGGGAAAGGAGAACAGGAGAAATCGTGCAACAACCAAAAATGTCCAGGTAATATTTTGTTGTTGTACACCACCTTACTCACAGCCGAGTCCACATGTGTGGATCCAGGGGTAGGCTCATGTCCCCTCTTGAAATTTTTGAAAAAAAGGCTGATCAATTTAATTTTTAATGAATCTTTCATGGGACAATGCAGTCCGGTCCCCTCTAGAAAAAAACGAAAGTTACTTGTCTTTAACGTTGTCGCTTACATGTACCACAACGATCCAAAAATCAATTTTAGATACATTATTTAGAATAGTTAATTGGTGTAATTTTAACTTTCAAGCTTTTATCCCGGTGATTTTAAAATACCGATAAATTTGGATGATCAAAGCAAAGGTAACTTATACATGAGCTTGATATTTTAGGAATATTGCTCCAACAACTTTCCAATTTTCTTTCAGTCGACGGTAACTGGTCGGAATGGTCCGACTATACACCATGTACCAAGTCGTGTGGTTCTGGTACGAAGTTCCGCCTACGAACCTGCACGGATCCGAAACCCAGACTCGGTGGTAAAGACTGTGTTGGTAGTATGAGAGACGAAGTACCGTGCAATACTGAATCGTGCCCGGGTACGACGACCCTTTCCCAAACAAGTTTTGGCGTCCCTAGGGAAATAGGGTTGAGAAACATTGAGACAAAAATCGAAAATGCTGATAATCATCATTTTCTCCTTTTGCATCTTTTTCCCTATTTATTGCTTGCACATATTCTTTCTGCATCAACATCATTTTGTGGTCAGCAGCAGCTATCAAGTAGGACTGCCCTACATATTTCAATTTTTCATTTTCGACATGATTATCGAAACAAATTAGCGAAGAATATTTTTAGTATCGAATTATTAAATAAAATTCTGCTTTCCATCTTGTCCGAACTAGAAACCTAAACTCCATTACAAGAATAATGTTCCATCATCTTTAAACTTGTTTTTCTCACCCAGTTGATGGCGGATGGTCTAGTTGGTCCAGCTATGGAACTTGCTCAAAGACTTGTGGCGGCGGTGTACAGTCTCGTGAACGGACATGCTCCAACCCACAACCTATGGGTGGGGGTGGGGGTGCTGACTGCCCTGGCAGTGACTCAGATAGCCGACCGTGCAACACGGAACTTTGCCCGTCCAACAACGGTATTACATACTGTATGATTTAAATAATCTTGTCGCTGAATAGCTCTTGTTTCTTCAGTCCGCCTTTGTTTACGGGAAAATAAGGGGACATTCTGTTTTCAATTTGAACAGAATATTTTGGTAAGGGTTTCAATGACCTTATTTTGAAATTCCTGTTAACTCTAGGTTCAAGAAAAGACTGAAAAATAGATTTTTTGTGATATCAAAGGAAAGATATATTTCAAAACTCTTGAGCGTTATTTTTCATCCTGCATATTGTAGTGGTATAGCAATGACATAGTATGAATCAAAGTTTCAAACAGAGAAACCGATTTCCTTACATTTTGATCTAAAGCATATGTGGAATCTATTTATTTCGAAAAGGAACACAACTTATTGTCATATCTTCTGATACTAGTTCTGTAAGAAATCTACAAATATTCGGAGCAATTTATCTTGTAAGAAATGGATTATTGCAATGACACGACTGACAATCTGGTCGAAATTATTTATCAAAAATTAATTAAGTTTCCTAAACCTCCTTCAGTGGACGGTAACTGGTCACCATGGTCAGGTTACGGAACGTGTTCAAGGACGTGTGGCGGCGGTAAACAGTCACGGTCAAGGTCATGCACCAACCCGGCACCATCAGGGTCCGGAGCTGACTGTGTCGGACCAGCCGAGGAGACCAGGTCGTGCAATAATAGTCCATGTCCTTCAGGAAATGGTTTGTTATAATTTCACAAAGCACCTTTGAAAGCTTCGATTTTGTTACGCCATCATTAGGTTTTATATTAAGAAAGGTGATGGCTTTCAACTTACCATAACATTTGCAAACTGTTACGTCAAACAAATCATATGATTAAACTAAAATCCAACTTCACGGGATTTTTTCTTATCTTTTTTAATTTGCTCACAACATTTTGGCTTCTTCAGCCCTTTTCAAGTATATGTATACAAAATATACTAGGACGAAAAAGAAACGCCGGGTACATAAAATATGCAACACATATCTTATTGCTTGGCCTAGAATAATAAAAATCGGTCAGATTTATGTGTTGTTCGCTGTCGAACGGTACACACGTTTAAAACTACACAATACCTTACCTCTTCGCACCATGAGAGACACTTGTTCAAATGCAAAAATCCCGTGCAGGGGAAGGTCATTGAGTTTGCCCAAGGAAATGTTCAGACTATTTGATACTGTTCAAGTATTCAGATCGATTTTTCAACGTTTACATCAAATTCAGCAATTTGCATCAATGCCGCGATTGTCGGAAGTCGAGTGGAGACAAGCTATAGCAATGCTTGTGCAGGGTCAAAGCCAACAGCAGGTTGCTACACATTTTGGTGTGCATATTTGAACTATTGAACGTCTTGTTCAACGTCTGCGAGTGACCGGGAGGGTCAACGGCTGACCGCGATGTGGACGTCCGCGCGTCACGACGCCACGTCAGGATCGGTTAATGACACTTTTTCGCTTACGTAATCGCCATCTCACAGCTAGCGAAACTGCAAATAACACTATGGGCAGTCATAATCGCCATATTGATTCCGATACGGTTTGAAACCGCCTTCGCGACAATGGCCCAAGAGCCCGATGTCCCTATGTCGGTCTGTCGCTTACTCCTGTCCTCGTTAAAAGGGGTATTTTTTCAAATAATCAGCATCGGAAATCGATTGAAACTTCAACAGCTGGTTTCATACAGATGCATTTCTTACAAAAATGAATATAATAATCCAAAAATACAATTTATTCCTTAAAACAATCATTAGAGGTTACCCGGTATTTCTTTTTCGTCCTAGTATATATGTAATGAATCAAGGAAGTGATGTCATCATGAAAGACGACACACATGTAGTAAGAAATTTTAATATCAGAATATTTGGTCACAGTGAATGATAGAGAATATTGCATCAAGTATACAGAATAAATGCAATGATTCAAGGAAGTTGTGTCATCATGAAAGGCGACACAAATGTAGTAAAACAATTTGATATCGGAATATTTGGTCACAGTGAATGATAGAGAATTGCGTTTATAGACGACACAAATTTAGTAGGAATTTTTAATATCAGAATATTTGGTCTTTTATTAGAAGAATTTTAGAAATAATCGAGTTTCGAGATAAGCATTTGATTAAATATAGTCTATTTTAAAAATGGATCCAATCTACTAATAGACTATAACTTAAAATTGCTACTAGTCATACACAATTAAGTTATTAGAGAACAATATGGATCTAGATCAGACTGTGCATATGCACATCCTGATCAGGATCCGTGATGTTTTCAAATGCCTTGAGATCCCGGCTCATTAATTCCTTCGTTTTCCTGTAGACACAATGAGACCGCCGTACAAGAAACCGGAAGTGTGTCATATCAAGGAACCCTGTTGTGAACAAGGAGAGTTGAAGGTCATTCTGGGGTCAAAAGGAAGTAAGTGTGCCTTTATATTTCCACAATGTCAGTTCTGTCACCTGCCAATTTCAATTTGGGACCATTTGATATGTGGGAGAGGGTTAAAAGTCCAGTTCTGAGTAATAAATGTGAAAAGAGTCAATATCTTTTTGTGCTGCCTGTTTGTTTTTATTTCCAGTGGCAGGTTTGGAGAACTGGTTTTCGATAGAAAGTGAACTACTTGCATTGCATTGCTAAAATTCTGTTATTTCTTGGTTCGAGATAATGATTATACAGCACTCAACTATGTTTATCAAGACTTTCTTTCCAAACGCTGTTTTGGTATCTAAATTATGGCACATGAGGGGGTCCCTTTAAGCATTACCAGACGGAAGAAAAATCTAACAATGAAATATGCAAATTCAAAGTTATTGCAGATGACAATTTCATGTGAATGGAATTTTACACATTTGTTGGTCTGTCTTGGTAGAACACATTGTGAGAAATGCAGAGAATGCTTGTCACAAGCTATTTCTTCATTATTACAGTGTTTTCCAACGCCTTTATCACGTCGGGCGTCAAAAATGTCATTATGTTGGAAAGTATTAAATCGTACGTCAATGGCTTTTTCGTGAACCCTTTCCCAAATGGCAAAATTTTAGGGTGATCCACTTCAAAAACTGCCATAAATGACAAAAAGTAGAAGTTGTTAAAGATGAAATTTGTGTAAAATATGGCATAGAAAACATTGAGACAAAAGGAGAAACTGCTGGTTATCAGCAGTTTCTCTCTTTTGTTTCAATGTCTTCCAAGCATTTTCTGTTAGGGACGTCAAAACCAGGTCTTGTTTGGGAAAGGGGGTTAAGGTTTGCATGTCATTCGCTAATTCATGATCATTATTCATAACAGTGAAAGTAAAGAAAAGAATGCAAGGTAAACTGAAGGGCGTAACAGTTGGAAAGTTTGGAAAACCGAAGAAACAACCGTGTAGCCAGTCAGTACTCGTTTCAGTAAGTTTCAAGTAAGGTATTCTACCCATCAGTAACAAAATTTTAGGGGATCCACTTCAAAAACTGCCACTAATGACAAAATGGATGTTATCAAAGAAAAGATTTGTGTAAAATATGGCACAGAAAATATTGAGACAAAAGGAGAAACTGCTGGTTATCAGCAGTTTCTTCTTTTGTTTAAATGTTTTCCAAAGCCTTTTCTATTAGGGGCGTCAAAACCAGGTCTTGTTTTGGAAAGGGTTAAATACATGTACCGAACACTTCGGAAAACTTCAATTGTCATACGTGACAAAGGAAAGTGACGATGTTATATTCGCGTCAATTCCGGGGGTCATCCATGGTAACGGAAATTGCGGAGGGATATCCTAGTCAATTTCCGTCGCCAGGGATTACGCCCATTTGGAACACCTCGGATAATTCCATCAAAGATCGGACCATCGACTCGGAAGTATTTGTATGAAGAAATGTTTAAAAAATGCGGTTTCTTAGCCGGAAGTAGTTACTCTTCATAAAGTAGTTTTCGAGGTCATCTAAATGAACAACCATGGCAGCTTACGGGACTTGCAGGTTGTAATCATTCTAAAACGAGAGGACACTGGAACTGTAAATAATGTTTTTCAGTATCATTGTCGCATTAGTTACAGACGAACGTTTTTGTGTTGTTGTTCTAGTCTATTTATGGTCTGAAAGTAGATCCACGACTTACATCCAAGGTATGATTCGACAGAATTGTCCGTGGTGTTCAAGATGGGATTACGCCCAAACTTGCACGAAACTTTTGATATCTAATGATTGGTGGAGTGCCTCAATTTCAAGAACATTTGCCATGATTTCATACGGACCGATGACCTTATTTGTACGAAAGACTATTATGTTATGTTTTATTTTCAAGCTATAAAGTTGGAATTCTTAAGAATATGTACGGTCTTTTAAAATTCATAATGATAATTGTCACATATTCGACTGTAAATCTTGGTTCCGTTAAAAGTGTTTCGTTATTATACGCCATAATATCATACGGTCGTATATATGAAAATAATCTTCTATGTCTCTGTACGTAATTAGCTTTGTCCACATTGATGTTTTCCAACAAAAACATGGTAAAGGCAGGTTGTTTTAAACTGTGCACAGTTACGAAGTTTTTGTTAAAAATCGATTTTATATCAAAACCCCTCCTACATCTACTGACATACATGTATGCGGTTTTCAAAGATTGCTCTTTTGTTACATGACCAGATCATGCCTATTTCATCAACGTGCTGCCATGATACGTTCGTTATTAACGGGGAATCGTAATGCAGAAAAATGTCATAAATTGTTAATTGGACATTGTTGTTGTATGAAAGTTTCGGATCCAGCATTATGCATGAGTGACAATTAAAAAGTTAGTCAGGTTTTCTTTTTACAAACATGCAAATGATCTCAAAATAAAATTAATCAACAAGGACTTCTAATAGGTTTTTTTCTGAAATACCTTTGCAGGTTGACTTTGAACGTATCGATGACAATGCCTGTTTTGGGTGTTTACGAGCACCATACTGCGGGAGACGTATGCTAAAAATAGATCTGGAACTCTCTAATGCTGGGAGGAAAGGATGGTTGTTCAATGTCGGTGACAGCCAATCTAATAATGGATACAGTACGTGATTTGGTTAAATAGAATTCTGATGATATCTTTGTCATGTCAAAATGCAGAAAAAAAACCAGATTTACATGCTTTTCTAATAAATTAAATAGCACATGTACACACCATTGATGAAGGCCCTACTTTAATTAACATACATGAAATGCTCACGATTTCGGGCATAATTGGTATCGTTTCTGCAATTCTCTTCAATGGATATGATAAAGAATTAAACCATTGATTTGTCCCGTTGATTTTTGCATTCCAAAAATATCAATATTAACGGTATTTTGCAAGCAGCACTTTTTGAAATAGATATACCTCACGAGAAATGACCTGGCAGAGCATCCCAGCCTATTTGCTAGGGCTGCTCTGCCAGTTCAATTATCGTGAGCTATATCAATTAATTCATTTAATCACGTTTCGTTGAAGGAGGAGACGCAAACCACCAAAAGAACGACGCTGAAATCCAAGGCCTGTATCCGAACATAACCGTGTTCCCGAGTGATAAATGTCTGACAGTTCCACAACTCATGCATATAATAGACGGGTGTATCAACACTGTTCAGCACGTGACGCTCTATATCAGCAACGAGCACGTGCGCATTACAAACAGCGACGGGCTTGATTATTACGTGTGCAGTAGTTGCCTGTTTGCACTTAACGGACAAGATGATAGTGGTCCTCTTGGTGGACCGAACGAACGAGTCTTCGTCGGGCTGAATCGGGTTGTTTCCGGACTTTCCCGAACAGGTTACGGAGTCTGTTCGGCAACTTTCTCATGGACGTGTCCTTGGTGCGATTAATTGACGGAAATGAACGAAAGGATATATCATGAATACGATCAAGTGAAATTTCGCTTCACGGATAAATTTGGAAATATGCCTGTAAATTTATTTCAATGAATAAAAGATATATAATTCCATCGAAAGCTGTGTTTCTTGATTGGAATGTTCAACGTTGATATAATTACGATTTTGCCGTCTGCAATAAATATGGTTCGGGTTAAACGAAGACAAAAATCATGTAAATAACACTATCTACGTGAGATTTCCAAATGGAGAAATCTGAAAGTGTGACTGTCTTTTGGTAAAGGGTTGACTTGATGTGTCTTTAATTGAGATAAATGATGTTACCAGTTTAACGCCCATTTGGCACGAAGACAGGGAAATTGAAAGCTCATTTCGAGTCGCTTCAAATGATATTTAGAACGCAAGACAGAAGTACGGAATGCGTATTTTTCTCGAAAGACATTCATAGTTTTGACTTGCTTTGAATGTACATATTTTAAGGCGCTCCTACAACCCGTCGTGCGTCTTTATAAATCGTGCGATTTTGCAGAGTTTAAAAACGTACGATTTAAAAAGACGCACGACGGGTTGTAAGATAGGCTAAAGAATTGTCTGGTCAATTCTTTGCTGCGTGCCGTCTGCGTCGTGGTTGCGTCCACCAAAATCGTACGTTGCACATGCGTGCATCACACGACTAAACGTACGTTATAGACGCAGACGGCACGCAGGAGAACGCAGGAGAACGTACGACCGATTGTAAGAGAGGCTTTATATTTATGATATATTTTTCTGACCTTAGTCAACACACTCGCTTGATAAGAATTTCCCTTTCTTAAAATTCTTATTTGGTGTAGAATGCCCGCAATGTTGCCATTTTGAGATTCATAAAACGTCGGATTTTTTTAGCGTCGTCGCTACGTATCCGAACTTATTCTGGCGCGGTCGTAAACATTCGGAGGTGGAAAGTTCCACCGCCTAATGTTTTCGACGTCGCCCGAATAATTCCGACGTCGCATGAATCTCATAAGGGATAGACTACCTTAAATATTGCATTCCTCAAATAGGATGGTCTACTAAAGTACCAGCCATTATACTATACAAATTGTTTTGATATCAAGTTATCCACGCCAATTTCTTGTCAAAGCTGAGAACAGTCGTGAAATGTGATGAAAGAATCACTTTTCACGAATGTTCTCAGATTTGACCAAACAATTATGGGACATCTGGGTATTAAAATATATCGCAAAGTAATGCGGATAAGGCGCAATGTGAAGAACAAAGTGTTTTGAATGTACATGTTAAAACAATGCATACTATTGTCCAACAAGGTTAACCCGGGACAACTTAATTTTCGTGCGCAAAGTCCGTTAGCGGAGCGTCTTAACAAAACAAAGCCGAAGTGGGGTCATTGCATATGCAGCTGTCCCGGGTTAATGTTGCTGGACAATAACTGAGTGTAGTATGGAAAATAAACTGGAACGCAACCGAAAGTGTATGTGAATCTAATTAAAAATATAACTCGTATAATACATGCAAAATAAAATCATAATCATGTGGATACAAAATTTACAAAATGTATTAAATGTAAGATGCTTACAATTTAACCATTCGCTGATGTTTGCTTTACATTTTAATATTAGGTAGATGATGAGAAGTAAACGTTGCAGACTTGTTACTTTTTGTTTGTAAGAATAATGTGTATTTCTGCCGTACTTGTTCAGTAATTCAATATGTCAGATGTTAGATCCAAGCAGTTAAGAACACTTGCACTGATCTATAGATGTAAACGGTACAGCAGTTACCGAATTTATATTAAACAAGAGATGTTTGTAAAACATATATGCCCCCCTCAGGGGCACACCTTTAAAATTGAAGCTGTCCAATGGTGGTATTTTATCAAGAATGAAAATGCCCAAAAAGGCAATAGCTCCACACATATGATCAACAGGCTTACATTTCTTGTGCACTGCATTTATTCTTGCTTGCATAATTATGTTTTTTTTTTTTTTTCTTTCTTTTTTTTTAGTTATGCTTATGACAAAAATTAAGAATGAAAATCAATCAATAAAGGGCAATAACTTCGAAATATGATCCACAGAGTAACGATTCTTATGCGATGCACATCTGCATAATAAGTTCTATTAACCAATGAAATTTCATGATTCTAACTAACATACCTTTTAGGTTATGTTCAAGACAATAATTAAGTTTTAAAAAAACAAAAAAGGGCAATAACTCTACAATATGATCGACAGAGTAACCGTCCTTGCGCAATGTACCTATCCATAATGAGATCTATCATGATTCTACCTTACATACTTTTGGGTCATGCCCAGACCTGGGGTCGATTACATGTCAATGTAATCGATTACAATTACAATCACTTGCATTTTCTTTGATTACTGATTACATTATGATTACACAGGTTTCAAATGTAATTGATTACAATTACAATTACTTTAGCAATGTAATCGTGATTACATCTGATTACATGTGATTACATTTTTTATTAACATAAATATTAGGGTAATGTTCAAAGATACCGAAGACTGTTCAAAAGATATGTTAAACAAAAGGATAAAAGGTAAATAAATAAATATTCTCTAAATCTCCTTTTATCATTATGTTTAGTGTCTTATGTATGGGTGCATACTACAAATCGAAATAGGTCAAAAGCTTAACAACCCTACAGGATTTTTTTTTCTTTTAAGGAGAGAAAAAGAGAATATTAAGAATGGGCTAAAATAACTATCAACAATTTTAATCAATTTTATATGTTTTCTTTTTGCTACAACTATGATACATAAGCATGAAATGGTGGCATGTGGAATTGGGTTAAATAAAATCATTTAGACGAAAGCCCTTTCTGCAAACAGCTGGTGTACGTCCTTGTTAAACTTCAATTATAGATACTTTTTGTTTTAAACAAGTCCTTGCAGATAGATATTTAAGAAATCACATCAATGGCTAATGTTTGTTAGAATGTCGGACAAAATCCCCTTAGGACAAAATCCCCTTGGTCGTTTTTGGCATAGGTGGACATAATCCCCTTGATGGAATTAATAGGGCGGACAAAATCTCCTCGATAGATATACTAAGGCGGACAAAATACCCTCAATGAAATGTTTATGGCGGACAAAATCCCCTCGGGATTAATACTTATAATCAACAGTTCAAGTAGTTGAGAGAAAAAAGACAAAAACAAATGAACTGAAATGTTTATACATTAAAGTGACATTTCACATATATTTTTCATATTTTTTACTTTATTTTTATCAATTATTGTCTTGTGAAGATTCTGAAGATTTCAAGCCAAAATAATGCACCATTTACGACAAATATATATTTTTGTGCTAAAATTTAACAAATTGTTGTGGACAACAGTTCAGATTTACATGGAATTTGTTATATCTGGTTCATCTTTAAAGGCGTGTTTCCCAATTATCAGCAACATAACTTCAAAAAACTGATTGCATTTATGCTCATTAGAATAGAATTAATCCCATTTGGTCTACTCCCAATTTGTCTATCTATACCAATCTTGGCATCAAGAAATACTTTAAAAATTGAAATGAGCATGAAATGTCCTTTTAATGAAATAAATTGAATTTTGACATGTATTAATTAAACATAATGCTTTCACAAAAGAATACTTCGACCGTAGTTCATACATCACAATTTTACATTTTCACAGAAACGATATTTAACATCACATAAGTTTATTTCTAAGTAGAAAATATTGTCCTATATGCAAAAATTGCATATCAATTGCAGCATTTTCAATGAAGTTTTCTAAATGCCCTCTTCTTAATAGACTGGAAATTAAATGTGATTATGATGTATTATCATGGGGATGTTTAAATTAACTACAGCAAAATGTTAAATAAAACATGAAAAAAAAACTCTAAAATCCCTATGAAAATTTTGAATGGAATAAAGGGTTACATCAAAATCAGATAATCAAGCTAGGGCCTAGGGGCAAAAGATTATCTAAGGTTGACACCTTATTCCCTTAACCCTTTCCCAAACGACAAAATTTTAGGGTTGTCCAATTTGAAAGCTGCTGCAGACGACAAAAAGAATGTTGATGAAATTGGAATTTCTGTACAATTTAGTCCAGAAAATATTGAGGCATAAAGGAGAAAATGCTGATTATCAGCATTTTCTTCTTTTGTCTCAATGTTTTCTCAAGCCTTTTCGTTTAGACACATCAAAACCTGGTCTTGTTTGGGAAAGGGTTAATCCCCTTACACTAGTAATTGGAGCATTGTTTTATCTATAAAAGAATATCAATTGAAATGATCAGTCTTTAATCCTTTCCTAAGCAAGTTTTGATACCCTTAATAGAAAATGCATAGGAAAATATTGATGCAAAAGAAGAAATGCTGATAATAAAATATTTTCTTGTTAATTTTTTATCAGTAAAAAATCAAGTTCATACCAATTAGTTCTATCTTAAAAGAGACACAGACATCAATCTAGATCCAAGTTCCCAAAAGCAAAACAGAGTATTTTAGCATAACATAGTCTTTTTAATTATCCCCAAGTAATTTTTAAACAATTAACAGATGGGGAAAAGCATACACTATCAAATGTAATCAGAATGTAATCGGGATGTAATCATGATTACATGCCATTTTGCAATGTAATCGATTAAATTACAATTACATGTAATTGGAAATTGGCCGATTACCGATTACATTATGATTACTCAAAAATTGTAATCGATTACATGTAATCACGATTACAGATTACGATTACCCCAGGTCTGGTCATGCCCCTGAGAAAAAAATAAGTTTCAAAAACAACAAATGGCAATAACACAGGCGGCAATCACGTGACTTTGTTATGATATGTTTTCCTAACTTTTGTAAACAAAAACTCTCGGTTTATGTTAATTATGGATTATGTTAATTATGATAATCTTATTCAAGTTCCCATCTTAATTGGATTATGTTTATTATGATAATCTTATTCAAGTTCCAATCTTAATTGGATTATGTTAATTATGATAATCGTATGCGTGTCTCATGTTGTACAACAATGTACCTAGAGTCAATAAAGAGTTTTGTACTTGTACTTGTACTTGGTAAGTACACATTTTTCTTAAAATGTAAATCAAATACTTAACACTCAATATTGCGATACGTGTCATTCGGTACGTCGTACTCTCCGATCTATTGTGATTCCAAGATCTTCAAATTCCAGTCAAAACTGAGAACATTCGTGCAAAGTATTTTGAATGCCGTGATATATTTTCTTAAGAAATGTTTGCACATTGCACGAATGTTCTCAGCTTTGACAGGGATTTGAGGAAATATCTTGGTATCAAAATAAAGCGGAGAGTACGACGTATCGAATGGTTTGTATCTCAATACTGAGAGTTAAGTATTTAATTTTAAATTTGAGGAAAATGTGTACTTGCCGAGTATTTTTGTTTACATAAGTTACACTGGTGGTGAACTCGGCCAAAGCGAGGGACATTTTTTCACGAACAATGTATTCCGTCGGTGTTGTTATAAAATATCGTAACTACGGCTTTATGAAATCCGTAATTAGATCTACGAGATTTTATAACAACACAGACGGTATGTCAATACAAAACGGTGAACACGATCTGTTTTAGAACAAGCAAGGATGCTACCTCCACTGTGTTCCTAAAGTAAGAAACAAAGTAGGGGTACATGTAGAATTCTTGGCATGCAAAAGATTGATAGAACGATTTTAAACTCATATCTGCAAGATTCAAATTAACGAATACAAAATTGTATTGAAAATTTAGATCATTTTCATGGACCATAGATTACAAATATGGTTACCCCCCCTTTTTTTTTTCCTTGTATATTCAGAATAATTTTACAATCGGTGTCCCTTTTTAATAAGCCAACTTGGAGGGTACTGCCCATGAGAATACATATTTTGATTAAACAAATACTTGCGATACCTATATAAGATAATCAAGATAAATATGAACAATATTATGTTGATTACACCAATTTTACCACCAAGATTTATAAAGTAGTCGTCAAACTGATGCCAAGATCCGGCGTGCTCTCGTTCAACTTGTAGTAGAACTGTCTCCCAAGGTATTTGATAAATTTCTTCTTTGTATGGATAGTTCCAATATCGTCCTAACATAAACATTGGTCCCGTGCGCATAATCACTCCCACGTGAGGCGTGAAATACGTGACGTCAGCATTACATAATCCGTTTATTACATGCGTCATATATGTGTGGTTCCTGGCAGCGCCGAAAAAGTCGATATTGAAACCAATAGGGTTGTATCCCGGCTCAAGGATCACGGATTTGTTTCCAGATTCTCTGCATAATTCGCTCAAACGCCGCCTACATTTGATGTCAATGTCGACGTAGAATCCGCCCATATGGTGTATAACTAAATACCGGGCCATATCGGCTTGAGAGACCCATTTGTTGTCGTATTTATCAAAGGTCGGTTTGATATGCGGATAATGCTCATCGACCAATTTCCGTATCATGTTAGCGTTCCACAACACGTAACGTATTTATAGTCAGGATTATAATCCACCCAGGTCTGGCGATAAGGTTTGTATTTCGCCATAAATGCGACCCTGTTGTTAGAAACGTTGAAAAAGATTTGATGGATTATTTTTGGAATTTTCTGAAGATCACTTTTGGTAGATCCGATGTGATTGGTGCCTTGTTCCATTATTTCTGGATTATAGTTAACTCGGAAAATGAACTCTTTGTGTACGTGTATCAAAGTGCGACTAAATACTATAAAGAAGCACATAAGAAGACCAATTGGCGCGGTCCTTTTCCGGCTTAATTTTAAGAGTTTTAATAGAAAAGACGTAGTGTTTACACTACCACCACGTGTTCGACATTGATTTCCTCGTTGTTTGTCGGTAGAAATTACCTGCAATAAATACAAAAAAGATACGAAAGTACATCCGTGCTATGACTTCTCTTTTTTGCACGATAAGTCAAAATGCTTATGGAAACTATTTAAGATACACCCCTTAACCCTCTCCCACCGAACAAGACCAGGCCCCGGTTTCTCGAAAAAACTTAAGTATATTCTCATGAGAACATTCTCAACTTCAAAGGAATACTCTCCAATGTTGAAGGGTATTCGATTGAAGTTCACGTGGATTTCGTGCGATTTGAGCACGGTGCTCAGATTTGAGCATGAGAACGTACTTAAGTTTTTTAGAGAAACCGGGGCCTGGTTTTCACGTCGACTAAAGAAAGTGAAAACTTTGTGACAAAAAGAAAGAAAATGCTGATAAGTAACATGTTTTCCTTTGTAACAACCCGTTTGGCAATGATTATAATAAAGTGAAGATTATTACGGGCAACAACGTCTAATCTGTTAGGTAATAACAAGTTTGGTAATAAAATCATAATTATATTGTTTTCAATAACTAGTATTTGAATGAAGTGCTCATTATATTAAGCTTTTCTTCGAACAACTATCCGTTTTTCAAGAAAAATAATTGTCATCTTGCAATGAAGTGTTAAAAATGATATAACGCAGTTTGTGATATTGTATTACAAAGGGGGGTTATTACCAAACGGGTTACAAGGTCTAACCCATTTGGTAATAAAACTTTATATTATTTTCAATAAATAATATTTGCATGAACTACCCGTTGTAACCTAATTTTGTCACTCCTTGTACACGTATACGTCTGTATAAAAAGTAACTTGGTTATTTTTTTTCTACAGTTTTATTTCTTTGCCATATACATGTAGGCCCTATATGACATTTTTTATACAGACGTGCAGGTGTACAAACAATGACAAAATTTGGTTACAATGAGTTATTCATGCAAATCTCTTTTTTTAAAGACGACATACAGATGAGTGCGCTACGTCGCGATACGAATGTAAATTGTTGAAAATAACCTGAAACCTGGCACGAGCTAGTGCCAAAATAAAAAAAAGCTTGGTTTAGGATCTCAGACAGACCCTCGAAAAATCGACAGCCCCTTTTGCGCCCTTAACCCTCTCCCAAACAAGACCTGGTTTTGACGTCCCTACTAAAAAAGACTTGGGAAAACATTGAAACAAAAGAAGAAACTGCTGATAACCAGCAGTTTCTCCTTTTGTTTCAATATTTTATATGCCATATTTTACACAAATTGTATCTTTAATAACTTCCATTTTGTCATTTGTGGCAGTTTTTTAAGTGGATCTCCCTAAAATTTTGCCATTTGGGAAAGGGTTAAAGAATAAAAAATTCTAAGAAACAACAACAAAGTTCTAGTTTCACTTTAAGGAATATTTCAAAATATCAGAGGGTATTTTCCCACATGTAGGCTACATGTATGTACCCTGAATCGCCTTGCTCGTTTCAATTTATATGATAGATAAAAATCACCAAATCGTTCAGCGCAACCAAGCAAAACGCATTTTATTTTGTAACTTTCGAAAAAGAATGTAGGCTAATAACTACAGTGCACCAAAGTCAAACTGGGACAAATTAAATAGCTATGTCGAAAAAATCTTAAAATTGGGCGTTTTCAGAAAACATTTTTGAAGTGGGCTTATCCACACCGTTCATCCAGATACAAAAAACACGGATTGGTCTTCCAAACGAGGATGTGAAAAACAACACCGTGGTAATACACAAGGTAAGAAACATCAACATATAGCCTTTTAATTGCTGCTTTATAAAAAGTGTTTGTGCAGAGCTGATGCAAAATGGTTTATCTTGAGGATGCTGCAGTTTCATAACAAAAGATATGAGTAAACTATAGATACAAGCGATTTTAAATCGTAAATCACTATTTTCTCGCCTACTTCCCGTTTTGTTTTATATTTGTAGAAATTATTTAACTTGTTTAGAGCAAATATCTCTTCAAAATAAGTTTTCGACATCTATGGAATAAATCTATACCATTCATCAAACTGAAAAAAAAATTTAGGTGTCTAAAGCCATGTTTAAAAATGAGCCTAGTTTGCTTCAAGGTACAACTTACCACGGATGTGATACCACACAACACGGATGATCCACATAATTTGGGTAAAACGAATTCGGATGCGAAAATCGGGTTTCATAGTGCAAAACACTTAAAATGACGTTTTCTAATTAAAATACAATGAAAAATGCTTTATTTTTATAAAGTAAACGTGCTATAACCGCATCCTGTTGACTTTAATAGTCAGTTATTAACTTTATATATTATTGAATTCGGGGTGGCTTGGAATGGCAACCTTTAACGTCACATGTCACTTTATACTGAAAAGAGTAAAAAGTAAAAAAGACAAGATCGAATTTACAAATTGTAAGTTATTGGTAAGATAAAGCTTCACTCATAAACACCTACGACCGATGGGTGCCCTACTCGAGCAGATTTGCAATCAAGTGTCAAAAATATTGTCATGCAGTCAAATAGTCCGATTTAAAAAATCTTTCTGCATCAATCAATACTCGTGTCATCTTGATCATTTCCATCGGACGTTCATTACGTTAATCCCAGAATTTGGTTGGTTAATCGCTGATCACATTAAAATGATACAAAAAGTACAGGTAATGGGTTGTCATGCTGGGCCTGTCAAAATCAATGATCCTATAGTTCGACTTATCGGTTAACCGATTAACCGACCTAAAACGTCAACGGTTAATCGAATAATAAAATTGGTTTTCGTTGCCATCCCAAGTTTCTATGGATAATTATTCATGCGTAGAATCAGAGAAGCGATATAAACCAGTGGCTTGGGAAAATATTGAGGCAAAAGAAAAAAAATCCCTCTGGAACGAAATGATTTTCGTGGGAAATTTCAAGATATTTTGAGTAAAATGAGGCAGACGAACCCCCTTTTTCCACATTTGAACACCCTCTTTAGAAATCCTGGATCCGCCTCTGTAAACACCTAGATCTACACATTTTTATATACAATAGTACCGGCCGAAAATAAAGTCACGTGGGCTAATGTTTACTACTTGACAACCAATCAACTCTGTTCGTATTTGTAACGGTGCAAATCAGACGAATTGATTGGTAAATATTACGAACGCTTTGCTACAAGATGAATAACAAGGATTTTTTTTTTATTTTTCATGATTTTAATGGAAAGATTTTGACACTTTCTGTAATTCTCATCACATATCTAACAATTGTCCAATTTCTCAAATAAAGTACTGATCAAATGTCATCTAAAGATATATTTATACCGAAGATATGCTGCATATATCGGTTATGAATATGTTAGAAAACACTGATACTATAACCAAAAGACGACGTGTCTATCCGAGTACTCGAGAACTCGATCGGAAGGGTGATCGAGTACTCGATTAGTAAAATTGGTACTCTTTACCATCCCTAATTTTGCAGCAGTAAACATTAAAAGTAAAAAAAAAGTAAAAAGTGAATTCGGGGTTACTTTACTTTTTTAAACATCAGTCTACGTCACTGTCATTTTCGGCTGGGACTATTGTAGGTATTTATTTGTTTGTATGTTTATGTTGTAAACAAATCTTTAGTCGTGTCAGGAAGGAACCGCCGCTTCCTGGGTACCAGTTCTATGGAAATTAAAAATGTCTTGTTCAGAGACAAGTTTACACGCTTGTGCCAGCCTGGTTCGCCCCCACCCCACCGCCCCGACACCTAGCCGAATCAGCAGTCAGCTTATTCCAGGTTGCTATTAGTTTTTGTTATTTTTACGTGCAGGATCAACAGTCAATGTAAGTCCTTATTTTCACAACCAAAGTCTTCCAGAGGCATGGTAACTAGATCTTTAATCTACGCAATCTATGTTCATTTCTATTCATGATTTGTTTTACATGCTGTCGTAGAGGGCCTTTCATAAAGACTTTCACTTCAACCCACACTTAAGACTGAGAGAGACAATCATGATAAATATTCTTGGCAATATTTTCATGAAAGAAATCCACCCATATACCGTATATGTACATGTAATAATTGACAGACATGCGTGATAGAGTTGGCGTTTGAATATCAAAGATGAAAACCTTTTGGAGCTCACTATCAAATTGCAATGAAACAAGATGATCATATGGGGCCGTGGTCTAATGGTAAGACGCGGGCTTTGGGATCGAGGGATCCCGGGTTCAAATCCCGCCAGTGCCACGGGAATTTCTCTGAGCAAAAATCTTACCCCACGTTGCTCCTCTTCACCCAGGTGTATAAATGGGTACACGGGAGAGTTGAAAGCCAAAGAGCTGTGGCTGCCCAAGGCGCCGACTGTTAACAGCCGACTTTAGACTCAGTGATCGTGGGTTAAAGTGTAAAGTCGGT
The DNA here is from genome assembly GCA_963680895.1 of Fragum sueziense. Lineage (NCBI taxonomy): Eukaryota > Metazoa > Mollusca > Bivalvia > Cardiida > Cardiidae > Fragum > Fragum sueziense. Next base: position 41,242,678 of record OY804607.1, on the reverse strand, counting down.
TGACCACGCAAGTAGAAATAGACTTTAAATAGAAACTTTAACTTTATAAGGGTTTTAATCCTAGAATTTAAAGAATGAAGACACGGACAACTTATCTGTTAATATGCAGCTGATATTCGCCTATCGCTTTATAAGGCATGTAAACATGGTTTCCTAACGTCTTTACAGTCGAAAGTGCTCATCCACATTCCTTTTAGTTTTAGTAAGCCAAAATAAGCCATAATTGGTCTTAAACCAAACATCTAGTGACTCTAAACGATATAAAATTGGTTTTAACAAGGATGCAGCCAATTTGCCTTAAGAAAAGGCCGGAATTTGGTTTTCATTATCCGTGTTGGTTGTATCGATGATCCGAGTTTGTTTTACCTGCTGGAGAATTTGCACCGTGGTATGTTGCACCATAGCAGCTGACAGTACCAAATTCAAATAGTTCTTGTTCTTTTTCTATACTTTGTTATGGGTTCTTGTAAAGAAAACAATTGAGGTGATCCCCGATCTTCCGTGAAACATCAATTGACAATTATTATGTGCTTTAATAATGATTTAAAGACATTCTTACCAAGATTTTTCTCTTTTCGTGCATGAAAGTCAGAATCAGTGGCATATATTTCTCTTACTAACAGATTTTATGAGACAGGATTTTAGGTAAACATTGGCAAAGTTCTGTACGTTTTCATTGTATGTCACACAAAAATCAACTCAGTCGATGTTCGTTGTAATTAAAGATAATAAATACTCACTCCGTTCAAAATAAAATTGTTTACATCCGCGTTTGGAAGACCAATCCGTGTTTTTTGTATCTGGATGAACGGTATGTTATCATCAGGTCCGTAGGAAACGGGTGCGCTACCCACCCCCAGCTAGTAATATTTCTTCCACCTAGTAATTGTTAGGCTCAATGTTCTTTGCTCAAATTGACCAGACAAACTATGGGTTTTACGGATAGGGCTTATCAGGGCCATTTTCTTCCAAAAGAAAAATGCTAAGAAAAATCATGAAACTATTTGTTAGGTATAGGCTAATGATTGTTCCATAATAGGTTGATCCTTTGCCGATTTCCCTCAGGATTTCTTGTCAAACCAAAGTTTGAGCTTTATGGGTAATGCTTATGTAGCTCCACTTTTAACATAATAGTAAATACAAATGAGCCGGGAGCTGGAAAAAAGTCCTTTATAGCATTTGTTCTGTAGAAAAAAACATCAGAATAATCAGTTTTACCCAACGCGTGGTAAACGCATGGAACGGACTGCCAGAAGATGTAGTATGTAAAAAGACTGTACATAGTTTTATAAAATTTTGCTCTCTATAATACGTGGAAGAATAATCCAGTTAAATTCTCGCCTCCACTTGCGGGGTGGAAGTGACCAACCGAGAACACAACCAAGAGGAAACGGACTTTTTCATGCTTATATGGCCAGGTAACAAGTAACAGATATTTTATCACATTTCAATCATGAACGTACTTAATGAGCAACAACAACGGTTTGATATCTTTTCACACAAAACTGAGCATGTATCGGATGAGTCGAACTCTGCATATCTCGAGGTTGAATTACGAAATCTATGACTTGGACCTTCTCACATTTAACCCAAATCGATTTGGGTTAAGTTAAGGCCTGTGTAATGCATTCCTATTTTAAAAAAATCTTTATATTTCGACTTATTCCGTGACGTTCGTAAGACCGATCATACACCGAGCATTACCGATTATGTCCGTTCTGCACTTTTTATAAGTAATCGCCTGTTTTCGTAACAACAGAAATAATTGAGCTTTCTAAGATTTCCGGGGAATATTCTAAACAATTTTTGTGAATATGTTTTGAAATTGTATGAAGAATTGGCAAAAAAACAACAAAATTCAAAATTTCAAAATATTGAGAGCAATACAATTACCTCCCTCGTCTATTCGCACCATAGAAAAAAGTTCGTTCCATAACTGGTCACATAGCCCATTGCACAGGCCTTACCTTAAATACTATGCTGCACGGGTGAGCATTTTAGACTGAATTCGACCCGATGTAGAGGCGGAATTATGTAGCCTTTGTGAACAGACCTTTCCTAAATAGCAGCATTTTTGATGTTCTAATTTGAATGTTGCAGGAAACGACAGAATTGATGTCAATAAATGTAGAATTTGTGTAGCCTACAATACAGACGGAAAGTATTGAGGCACAATGGGAAAATGCCGATTATCCGCATTTTCTCCTTTTGCATCAGTGTTTAGTTGAAGCATTTTCCATTTGACGTCAATACCAGGTCATGTTTGGGAAATGTTTAAGGTCCGGTCACAAAGATTCGGCGTCTACATCGCGTCCAAAGATATACTGCACGATTCTCTTACTAAGAAGTGTTTCGGCCGTGCCATGAACGTGCAGTTATGTATATGGCCGCGCCTGTAGACACAAGAATAAAACGAAATACCTTTTTGCTATCCATCATCAAAAATCAAAAGTATCAGACTGCAGTTTACCAGCCTTCGCAGCGCATTCATACGTAACATTTTTTTACATCAAATTTTATATATAATATATCGTCGATTTTTAACGACAACCTCGTAACCGCAGCTTGGTTTAAGCTGCGGTTACGAGGTTTTCGTTTAAAAGCAGCGACATGTAATGTCGGCCTACTTCAAACGTTACCAAAGTCACAGGCGGCAGTCACGTGACTTTGTTATGATATGTGTTCCTAAATTTTGTAAACAAAAACACCGGGTATAATATAAATCCACAAGCAAAAATTGACAGTGACGTAGTTTTGTGTTTACCGTTTCTAAACCAATAAACTCTTCTCATTTGTACCGTTTACAATGTGCACGTGACAAATGAACATGTTAATTGGTTGTAAACGATAAACACAATCATACGTCACTCTCAAATTTCGCTGGTGGAATAGTAGATTCACAATTAAACGAGAATAGATACGGTTGTCTTGCTTTAATTTTACGTAGGTAAAGGTAGTAGTTCTACCTAAAAATAAACCAAAACAACCGTAAACTATTCTCGTTTAACTTTGAACGTATAATAAATACACATTTTTCTCAAATTATTTAACATACTCGTACGTGCCATTCGATACGTCGTACTCTCTGGTTTATTTTGATACCAAGATATTCCATCAACTCCATGTCAAAGCTGAGAATTTTCGTACAAAGTATTTTTTGAATGCCGAGATATATTTTCTTAAGAAATGTTTGCACAAGGACGGCTCTCCTCCATGTGGTGTAGAGACGCGACAATCGCAAAGGAAATAGTGGTTGGCCTACACGTGAATAATTGTCCTGGTTGTGCACGTTAACCCCTCTCAGCCCTGAATGTTTCATGCACGCTTGTGTTTCATAAACACAACTTTTTCACTATTGTGATCTCATTGTGATATTAAGGGGGAATGCTCCATTTTCTTATTATTTTTTTTCCCAAAAATAGAATTTATTTATATTTTGTATGTTGAAATAATATCTTATTACCAATTGAAAAATAAAAAAAATGGATGGTCAGTGATCTTGTTTGAATTTTATAGGTATTCGTATCACATACCCCTACATCGAAAAAATGCACAATTTCTTGCACCTGTCTAAGGTCCCTAAAATGCTAATAAAATGCTGTATATTCATCGTTTAGACCCGAAAACGGATTTAAAGTAACGTTTTACATTTAATAAGAACAGAACAGAACAGAACAACTCTTTTATTCACCCAGGTACAAGTTTGTACAACATGGGGTTATAACATACAAAGTACAACATGCAACAAATTTTCCGGGGAGGTGGGAGACAAAGAGAGAAACAATGAGAAAGAGACAGATAGAGAGAGTGAGAGAAAGATAGAGATAGATAGATAGATAGAGCGCACGTGTAACCCGTGTAGCGATCTTCTACGAAGGTCAATGTCTATTGTGCTTTTATGCGAGATTGGATTATCTTTTTGAACACGTATTATGGATATTATATGCATAAGAAGTAAGTTTTGGGCTATTATCATGATTAAAACAGAGATTAACGTGTTAACATGTGGGGTAGAAGGTATTTGATTTTTTCCTAAATAGCAGACGTTTGGGTTGTTCCAATTTGAATTTTAATGCAGACGACAAAATGGACGATATAACGGTTGAAATATGTGAATAATATAGGAAAACAAAATATTGAAGCAAAAGGAGAAATGCTGATTATCAGTTTTTCTTCTTTTGTCTCGATGTTTTCGCAAGCATTTCTTTTTATAAGGCACGACAAAACCAGGTTTTGTTTGGGATATGATTAAATAAGAAATAAATTAATAAGTAAATAAATCGTCTGGTGGCATTGTGGGAAATTTAAAATTTTGGACTGATCTATGTAGTACAAGCGCAGCGATCGAAGGGAGTAAATTTCGTTAGCGTATTAATAGAGCATTGATAACACCGCGGGAAGAGGAGAAATTGCTTGATATCAGCAATTTCTGCCCTTCTCTCGACATTCTCCTTCTCTTCTCAAAATAAGCTAACATATGAAGACTAGCTAGTTAAATTTAGACATTATAATTCTCAGATACTTACACAGATGTTTTAAATTTTCAGCATCGTTAATCGTCAGAAAATAGCGGAGTTCGCGTATAAGTAAGTAAGTAAGTAAGTAAGTTTTTTATTATAGTGACATGTGTTATATAACAATTTTTTACAATAAAAAGAGCAGAAAACTGAAGAAAACACCCGGCCCTATGGGCCTATATGTCACCTTGACATTTCATATGTTTTTACTGTGAGTGACAGTCAAAGTTTTGTTATAGAAAATTCTAGACGGTGGCGGGCGCAACGGCCATGCTTTCCACTTTTCCTTTGAGAGAAAAGGGGAAAACTAGTCCCTGCACCGGCGGCCGTGATGGTATTAATGATTGGCTGTGTAAGATAGATATCTAGTTCTTCCACTAAACGAAATAGGAAGAGCCAAGAGATCATCCTACCAACCTCTTCTATAACTGTATATAAAGGATATAGAGAATAAATATGTAGACTCAGAGGGATCAAATGCATTGTTGTAAAGTAACAATATATTAATCAATGGGTGACGACATTATTCGTCCTAAGACCGTTTGACCCTTTAACAAAACAATTTGGAGAAAATTTGACTAACTAGTGTCAAGAAAACATTGTAGGAAAAGAAGGAAATACAGATTCTCAATATTTCTGTCCTTTGCCTTCAATATTCAAGGAAATATAACGTTTGCTAAATTCCGTATATATTTTCCACAATATCCGAGTATGTTTTGAAAAAGGTTTAAATCTTAATATAGGGTCTGCAAAATCTTAGAATGGTTGTTAATTGAAAGTGTTACAGACGATCAGAATAAATCTGTAACTAATTGGTGGACTAAAGAATGCTAGTATTGAAGTAACAATTATTGATCATATTAGAGTTTGAAGCAATAAATGATCGTATTAGGCAGCGGGTTTGTTATCAGTATTGGCTTCTTCCTTTTTTCTCTAAAAACCGTGGACAGTGCTGTGTCTCCATAATTTTATGTTCTACGAGCAAGGGTTTTATTAGAAACAGTTTAGTTGGGTTTGCGATATCACCGTAAGTCTACGTTAATATCGCACTCACAACTAGTTTCTCTGATAAAGGAGCTCACGTCTTTTCATATACGCTTTAGTTAAAAACCTGGCAGCTTTTCTGGGATCGTTTTTCATGACGATTGACAGTTTCTCTTTCGATTCTAAATGTCTGAAAGTATTGTCGTTCATGTACTTAGACAGGATAATGTTCCGCTCGGTTGCATAAACAGTGCAGTCTATTAGGAAGTGTATCTCATTTTCAACCTCTCCCGAATTACAAAGCGTACATAAACGAGCGTTTTGTGGCTCACCGAAATACCGACCGGTTTCAATCCTTAGCGGCAAAATTCCACAACGGAATTGTGCCAAAATGGACCTTTCATTTTTTGCCAAATTCAGTCGGAGGTATTTTTCGTTGGAAAATTCCGATTTATAAGCTCTATATGTTTGTAGCTTGCTAATGTTTGCAACCGAGCTGGACCACATTTCCTTGTAATAACTTTTAACTCTGTCTTCAACAACCACCATATTCACTTTTGTCTTATTCTGATAGTGTATTGACAAATCTAGGTTATTCATTATACGGTTTACTTCGCTACACCAATTGTTTTTGCCACTCGTATAGTCATATTCAAAAACGCGTCTTGTGAGTCTGTCTTCATTAAATGATAGTAGCCTGTTCCAATATCGGAGAATGATGATCCAATGTCTATAGAGGCTGGGTAGCCAACCCGTATCTCCTATAAGAGCGCTGATAGGTGCAAATCTGTGCACCCCCATAAAGTATCTCATAGCACGGTGCTGAACGTTGTCAATTGATTTGTGATGTTTTGTTCCCCAGCTAGAAGCACCGTAGTCCAAGATCGGAGCGACACAGTTGAAGTATAGTTTTTCATAGGTTTTAAATCCAACGTGTTTTAAATGGTGTACCTTTGATATCACACTTCCTAGAGCTCTGCCTGCAGCTTTGGATATTGATTCACAGTGGGATGAGAAATTGTTTTTGTCATGGAAAATCACCCCCAAGTATTTATACTCACTGACGGTTTCTAGTTCATTTTGTCCAATTTTAAACCTATTTGCGCACATTTCCTTTCTGCCTTTCCTAAAGTGCATGCACTTCGATTTATCTGTGTTTATTAGGACTCTCCACTTTTTGCACCATTTATGTACGCAGTCTAGCATGTTTTGTAGAGACGATTCAGACGGTGCGACCAGTACAATGTCATCCGCGTATAACAACATGGACACTTGTGTTTCTCCGAGCTGTATGCCCATGTTAATGTTGTTGATTTCTTCTACTAAATCGTTTATATAGATAGAGAACATTGTGGGAGAAGCACTGTCGCCTTGAACTACGCCCTTCTTACAATCGAACCAGTCCGTAGTTTTGCCGTTAATCCTTATTGACGCCGTCGTGTTACAGTACATTGACTTAACCGAGTTGTACACTTTACCGTCTATGCCGTTCAATAGTAACTTATATAACAATAGGTCGCGGTCTATAAAGTCAAATGCCTTTCTTAAGTCTATAAATGCCGAGAACACTTCTGTGTTGTTGTTCACGATACTGTTTAATGTGAAAATATGGTCCTCACATGATCTGTTTCGACGAAACCCATTTTGTTCATCTGCGAGTATATGGTTTGAATCTAAGTGATTATTTATCCGTTTATTTAATAGTCCTGTATATAATTTGCTCACGCACGATAGCAGGCTTATTCCTCGGTAGTTGAGCGGTGTACGATGATCAGATTGGGGGTCCTTTAGGATCGGGCAAATGATTGCTTTACGCCATATAGAAGGGAGAATTCCGGTGTCTAACAGAAGCTGGAAGAGATCCTTTAGAACACTTATAATAGGAGGAAACTTAAGGAATGCATATGAGATATTGTCAATACCTGGTGCGGACTTAGATTTGGCACTCATCACAAGCTGTTGTATTTCCTCTGTCGTAATGTTTGCATTTAAGGATGTGTTGACATCATACAATGGATCTAGCATATTTAATTCTAGCATCAGTTTGTGCATTTTACATTGTTCATAATGTACATCGTCAAAATCATTCTCATTCACTGTATTGTACAGATTATAGAAGTCATTTTTCCATCTATCAAATACACTGTTTTCATCCGTTAGCGTTTGACCGTTTTCACCGAGAATTTCCATGGGTATGTTATGCGTTTTCCGTTTCGGACCAAGAGACTTAATTTTATTCCAGAACTCGGTGGGGTTATTTGTTGATATGGTTTCGATTTCATTTGCTAAAGAGAGTCTATATGCTCGTTCTGTTTGTCGCAGATATCTGTCAAACTTTTGCCGTTTGTCTATAAAAACGTTCCTTTTAATGGTACGAGCTCTCTTGGGCCCCTTAAACCGCAAGAACTCGCGCTCTACTGTGCACATTTCCGCCCACATTTCAGATAGGGTTTCATTCCAATAGGGTTTAGTCGATTTAAATCGCTTTCTAGTACGGTTCGATCCTTCATAATAAGGCACACGATTATTCAGTTCAATGTCTATTATCTCACAAAATTCCGTGTAGAGGCTGTCTATATTGTCCTGTGTTTCCCTAGACACTTCAATTTTCGAGGTTAACTTCAGAATAGCAGCGCGTGATAAGTCACTGGACATAAAGTCTGCCGGGATCTTATTCAGTTTATATTTGCGGGTTGAAGGGACATAATCACTATCACTGCTTACGTGGGTCGGGGTCGAGTTATCTCCCTTTATGCTTAACTCGAGTACTAGCGCGCTGTGATCAGGGACTCTTGATCGTTCGCCAAGTAGACCGTGAAGATCAAATTCTTCGATGATTGATGTTGCCGTTACCACTTTAAATGTACTACACTGTTGGAAAACATCGTGGGGAACGCAGATATAGTCTACGACTGACGATCCTTTGTTTGAAATGCACGTGTAATTGTCATTGTCATATCGACCGTTTAAAACACAGAATTTCGAATCTAATAGAAACTCTTGAAAATCTTTCCCATGTCTATTACCGGTAGAGTCAAGCGGTTTTCGATGAGGGACAGTATCAATGTCACTTGAGTCGCTTAAAGATCCCAGTCTACTATTCAAATCACCGGCTATTATGATCGAATCACAGTCTTCATGTAAATATATCTGTGCGAGTAAATGCGCGTAAAAGGCTTGAGCATCCCGACCCCATACCGAATTCTCTGGTGATAAATAGCATGTGCAAATCAATATTGTATAATCAGTCACTTTCTGGGTTAGTTTTACACACAAAATGCCATCAAATGATTTGTCCACTATTTCAACGTTATAATCCCGTAAGAGTGCGTTTTTTATCAGGAACCCTACACCGCCGGATCCTTTAGGGGCGAGTCTGTGAACTTCAGTTCTATTATGGCCAAACCAAGAATAATCTTCAAGATTTAAAGAAGACTCACCGATAAAATGGGTTTCATTTATAGAAATAATGTCAGCATCTAGAGCATTCACCATAGAACAGCGTAAATCATGATTATTTACAGTCCAGCCGCATACGTTAAGGTGCGCTATGCGTATAGTTTCATAGGGACGGGGTGTTTCCTACATGTTTGGGAAGTCCTGGTCACGATTTCTGTTGTCTCTGGTGTTTCTTTCTCGATGTGTGCGATTGTTGATTCGACCTCTAGAATCGACCGAGAAGCTGTGTCCAGCGGGTAGCCCGCGTATTAGAGTTCGTGCATTATGCTCAATCAAACGTTCTGCGTAGCTCTTGCAAGGGTTTATATATACCTGGCTGTATTCATCAATGTCTTTTAGAATCATTTTATTTTTCAGGATTGTCATTTTTTCATCAATTGTACTAAACGTAATTTTGACCGGTCCTGGTCGGTTACGTATTTTCGACGGAAGTCTTGATGCTGCTGTGATGTTTACTACCGACGACACAGGGTCCCCTAGGGCTCCGATTAGGTCACGTGCTTTCTGCATTATGTCTTCTTCGGGCGTAAACGTTAATCCTTTAACAAACACCGTGAGATCGTCATTGTTTGTGCTACTTGTTGACGTGTGTAGGGGATTAAGCCGTTGTTGCGCAATTTCACCAGGGGCTACGTCCTTTGTAACAAGCTCAATGTTATCCACCCTTGATTGTAATGACTGAACACTATTTAACAGACTGTCTAATCTTGAGCTTTCTCTCGCTAAATCCAACGACAAATCATCACGTAAGACCCTTATCTTTGAGTCCAAATCCTCCTTCAGCTCCTCGCGTAGTCTATCGATTTTTGATTCTATCATGCGTTTCATCCCTTCCTGGCTTTTCCTCATCTCTGTGATAGAATTTACTAAGAAGTCTATTTTCTCCGAGTCTGACTGCGGCGCTGACTGCGGCGCTGACGGTGCTGACGAGTACCCACAACGCGGTTCGCCTTTCTTTTTATTATCCATTTTTATAGCAGTTCCAGTAACTTTTGGCGTTTTCTTTGATTTCTTGTCTCTATTTATACTATTATCTAGATGTGTAGCATTAGGCTCATTTGGCTCAGTAGGCTCAAAAACACTATTGTCCGATCGTTCATACAGAACGTCATTTGTCTCTCTAAGAATAGCACTTACGTCTAAGTCTGAGAAATATCCTTCTCCTCTAGTCTTTTTTGGTGATTTTGCATCTAATTCACTATCACTGCTACTTCGCTCACTACGTCGTCTCCTATTCCCCATAATATTCCATAATAATGTCCACTTCTGTATAATGTATCATATTTATCCATATATTTCATCCATCTATATCCATGTTATACATATATTCACTTAAATATCCAACTAATAAGACAGGTAGTTAATCCGATTTGTACAGTGCGAAAAAACGTGTCCGATCCCTTCGACGGTCACTCACTCACTCACGTATATGATCGTTTTGTAAATTTAGATTTGACATGAAGATGGTTCTATGAGCCGATAAAGACTCGCACTCAAGCAAATAATGCATTTCAGACCCTATTTCGTCTTTTCTACATAACTGACAAATTCTATCGTGATATGGGATTGATTCATAGCGGCCGACTTCAACTGGTAATCTATGGTTTGAGGTTCGAAATTTAAATAAAGACAGCGCATCAAAATTGCTCAGGACTTTAAAATACGGTTCTAAATTATGCGAATCTTTAAAACTGTTATAAGTTCTACCCTTTTCTGATTCCCTCATCTGAGATGCCCAGGTTTGCTTATATTGGTCAATGTATATCTGCTTTATTGTCTTACTTAAATGCTTACTAGTGATATTATTTTGATGTAGCCAAAGATCAGGTCGGCCTGCACCGTTTAAGATATTTTTTATATGATTTGTCCATTTGAAATTATTGTTGTTTTGGTTGATCATGTACGTATAAATTCGATATGATAATTTGGACGTTTTACCAGTTATTAAGCGATTCCAGAATGAGATCATGCGTGACTTTATAACGATTGAGATCGGATATCTACCAAGTTCGCCGTATAACATGTAAAGTGGTGTCGATTTTCGCGCTTTGGTAATTTTTCGCAGAAAGTCATTATGAATTTTTTCGAGCATATCAATGTTTTCGTAGCCAAATATTTCTGAACCGTATGTTAATATGGGTAGTACAGTATGATCGAATAATTTAATTATAAGATCTATTGGTAAATCGGAGTTATTACATTTAGTGTATAGTAAGTGTAATGCTTTAGTAGCTTGCTGAGCGATATGTTTTTTAGCGTTGAGGAAAGAGCAGCTACTAGTAAAAGTTAAACCCAAGTAATGATATCTATCTGTTACTTCAATATTTGTACCACCTAGAGTAAATGAAAGGTTATTTATTCGACGGGCTCCAAATACGACGACTTTTGTCTTGGAGATATTGACTCGGAGATGCCATTGGTTACAGTAATCATTAAACAAGTTAAGACTTTTTTGCAAATCGGACGCGGAATTTGATATCAAAACAGTGTCGTCTGCATAGAGGAGAACTAGCAGCTTAAGCCATAATGTATTATCTCGTGGGTTTTGTAGTTCTACTCCTACAGAGCCTTGATTTTCTAAATATGAATACAGATCATTGAGGAAGATGGCGAATAGGGCGGGTGATAAATTTTCCCCTTGACGAACCCCTATTTCCGAAATGAACGCGTCCGAGAAAGTTCCATTATGCGAAATCATAGATTTAATATTTTGGTACATGTTGAAAACCACTTTGTAAAATTTTCCGTTAATATTATTTTGTAAAAGCTTGTGCCATAACCCAACCCGCCAAACCTTGTCAAAGGCTTGGGAAAAATCTATAAAAGCGCAGTAAATTTTCTCTTTCTTTTTTCTAAGAATGTCTAAAATAGCATGTAAAGTGAAGAGATGATCAGATGTAGAATAACCGCGACGAAATCCAGCTTGATTTTCGTTAAGGATGTTGCTAAGTTCAAGGTAGCTGGTTAACCTTTGGTTCAAAATAGACGTAAATAATTTGCCCAAGCAGCTCAGAATAGTTATCGGCCGATAGTTACCTGGGTCTGCTGGATTACCCTTATTTTTAAAGATAGGAACGATAACTCCTTCCAACCAATACTTAGGGATATGGCCTGAATCTAAAATAGCATTGAATAAATTGTTGTATAGAGGACAGAATAGGTCTTTTGTACATTTTAAATATTCATTTCTTATTTGATCGACCGGACTAGAAGCTTTGCCATTATTTAAATTTTGTATACATTTTAAAATTTCTTCATTTGTAATCGGGCTGTTTAATAGTTGATTTGGTTCTTGTATGTCATTTAAAAAGGCTGGTAAATTATCGTTTTCATCATCTGTTATGTCATTTGAATTAATTGTTTTAAAATAGTCGTAAAATTCATTAATGCTTGGCGAGTTATTTTGTGCTTTTTTGGGTTTAATATTGTTCAAGAATTTCCAATATTGTTTTGGACTTTTTTCGCTAAGTCGCCTCAACTTTGAAACGTTATTTTGTTTATCTTTTTTAATGTAAAAGTTCATTGTTCGTTTGTATTGTTTACTAGCAAGTCGAAGTCTAGTTTTATTATTATCATTTGGGTTATTTTTATAGGCATTTTTGGCATCGTGATAATTTTTTCTGGCGCGGTGACAAGTAGGACCGAACCACGGTTTATCATTAGTAGCCGATCTCTGGATTCTAGATTGGGGTTTGCGCGGGAAAGTAGAATTTGCCGCGTCATGGAACAATGTTTGAATATCATTTGTTATGGATTCTATAGTTTGATTAATGTTTGCTGAACGCAGAATTGTCTCATTTAAAGAAATCAATTTTTCAGTATTTATATTATTCAAAAACTCGTTACTTAAATTACTATCCCATCCTAATAGGTTTGGATTAGATTTAACTTCTATATTTTGAAAATTTGATAAAGATAGCTTCAAATCCCAGGAAATAAGACAATGTCCATCGGAAAAAATGGAATCAGTTTCAATTATTTCGAAATCCGAGAAATATTGCAAGCAATCGGCAGTTGAGAAAACATAATCTATGACTGTTCGGTCTCGGAAAGTAAAACGACCAACATTTTTATCTTGAAATAATCGACCGTTTAAGATAAAAAGATTATTATAGCGACAGATTTCGATTATTCTAAAACCGTGCGTATTTGTTTTATGGTCACAGGTTAATCTCTCGAGCGGTATAGACAAATTCTCTAATTCTGTAAATTTTTGGAAAAAATCGTCTGCTATGTCCGTTAAGTCGAAGAATTCTTGTAAAAAATTATCGGGTTCAACATAATCTTTCATATTGCCAGTGCGAGCATTCGTATCTCCCGCCAGAGTAACAAATGTATATTGGCTACACATAGTGGTAACTTCTGAGTGAAAATCGGTAAGCATATCATTGTCGAAAAATCGCGAATTTTCAGGGGGCAGGTAAACCGCGCGCCCAGTATAAGGTTTTCACTAAGATTATGTAGAGTTTTATCGATGCTGATCCATAAAACATATTCTGATGCATTTTCTAGAACTGAGATAAAAGGCGCTATTTCATTGCGGACATAGATTCCAGTGCCACCAGATTTCCTTTTATAGGATTGTTCTCTGTGCTTTGAAAAGAATGTAAAATGTTCAATTTCAACTAAGTCGGAACTGTCTAAATGAGTTTCTGAAACACAAAAAACATCGTATTTGTTCACAGTGTCTACAAAATCAGGATAATTTAGCTTCCTTTTTAGACCATTAACATTAAGGCTACCAAATTTCAAGTTCGTATGTTGATCATTTAAATAAGCGTCTGACCCCTGGGAATCCTATCTATGTTGGTGTGTAGTGGGTATAGGCGATCCGTCGTTGAAGAGCTGACCGTTAGTGTCCCATGGTCTCCTAAACTGGGAGTTTGGAGTATCAGGATCTACGCGGAACGAGCCAGACGGAGAACGACGACTAGGGGCCTGGTTTCGGGCCCCACGACGAGGGGATAGCGATTCCTTTCTCCTCGATGATTTTGGTTTGTCAGACTCTCTAGACGCACTACGCCCCTGCGTGACATCACTGCGCGCACGTGATTGTTGTGAGACCGTGGGAACATTTTTACTATTACTACTGTTTGTTTTGATAGTATTGTCAATAGTCACTCGGTCTTGTTTCATAATGGGGACCCAATTGGGGAACATGTCCTTGATCACTTTGCCATCCATAATTAATTTTGCTGGATACACAATGCTAACTCGGCTGTCGGGATTGTCGCTACGTAGCTGCTTGCATTGTGGCCATAGCTGTCGCCGAGCAGATTCTATTTCAGGCGGAAAATCTCGGTTGATAGAATATGACGTCCCTTTCAACTTTCTAGCGTTATTTATGACATATTCAGTGTCACGTGAGTCCAAGAAATAAACGATAACGGGCCTAGTATAGCCCCTCTTGTACTTGCCTAGTCTGTGGGCTCTAGGCATAGCGGGGCACGGGCTAATGTTAAGATGTTCGGCAAGAAATCTGGACACAGTATCATGACAATTTTCATCACGGGATTCTGCTATGCCACTAATAATGATGTTATTACGCCTGCTGCGGGCCTCTATATCAATGGATTTATATTCAAGTAGGGTCAGTCTTTCATCGTGATTGATAACTTGATTGTACATGGCCTTTACAGTTGTTTGGAGCTCCAGACAACGATCGAACTTTTGGTTTATTTGCTGAAGCCCGGCATAAAGTAATGAAAGTTTCTTGTCAGGTGAAAGGCTTTCGAAATTTTCTACCTCAATATGTCCACTTTGACCATCCGAACTTACTCTGTGACGTTTTCTAGAGTTGGTGAACAAAGTCCAGTCGGAGCGCTGACCATCACCAAAATCATGGTGGCCGCCATTTTGCCCAATTTGAGAATCCATCACTTCAGGCACTTCTCCTCGATTATTTGTGGATATGTCGGCTATATTCATACCTTCAGTGGTTGTATTAGGTGTTCGTCTGTCCATTACTTCAGAATGTTCACTCATTTTGGCCCAGTACAACTCTCCAGGTGTATTTTTCGAGACAATTATCTCCCAATTTGAAAATGTCCGACCACCTCGCTTGACCGGAAGTAAAAAAAAAAAAAAAAAAAAAAAAAAAAAAGAAAACAGAAACCCCAAAATAAATGATATTATAAACGCGTAAATGTATAAAACAGCATGCTCATGTGTTCGGTTAGATCAACGAAGCTAGAGTGTTTCATGTCAAAATTTGCATATTTTTGAAAATATTTCCAGATCTACATAATAGAATTTGATAAAACTCCCTCATTGTATTAAGGTAGGAAGGGCCTAATTAAAAACACCACTTTCTAGCCTTACGAAATGCATCAAATTAGACACACTTGTAAATACACTTCACATAAGTTGATTCACCGTGCCAGATTTCAAGATAATGCTTCAAGACGAAAGTAATTTACAAATATTATTTTACTCTATATTCATTATGCAAGGGAGGTAATTTGGAACATTTTTGTATCGCGCCTATGGCGCGATACATATTGTGGTATACATATTCTAATTTTAGAAATTACGTCATGAGCGATAATTATTTGTACTTGAAAGTCGTATATATAACCTACACATAAACTGTTTACACGGTATAATTTTTCAAGCAGTACTATAAGTATACATTGAAGTTCGTTTAATCTCAGACCACGCTGAAAATTCGTGTAAACGAAATTCTAGTATAGTTTTATACTTTGCATAGCAATGGAAAGTCCCTACTTCCGGTTTGCCCATGGTGGACATGTATTTTTCCTATCCGTTTAAATGCAACGCATTTATGCATACCATTTCTGGTTGGACTAAAACACGCAATGGCCCTGTTTTTGGCGCAAAGGACGCAAAGGACATGGAGGTGACGCAAATGAGATTTATATCAGTCCAAACTCCTTAATCATGATTTTTTTTATCGCATTAGATTGTTATATTCGTGTATTTTACGATTAAATCTAGTCAGTAATCTTTGTTTTGGGACATAAAGTGTCTGATTTTTGTGTTGAATCCGATTTAATAGGCTACTCACGGACGAAAAGGAGCTGGCTGCGGCGCAAAGGAGATTCATATATAAGCCCAAACTCCTTTATCATTAATTTTTATCGCATTTAAATTGTAATTTTCACGTATTTTAAGATCATATCTAATCCATAATGTTTATTTTTTTGACAAAAGGTGTCTGTTTTCTGTATAAATTCCGATTTTCATATGCTAATCACAGGCGAGAAGGAGCTGGGTGGCGCAAAGGAGATTTGTATCTGTATAAACTTTTTAATCATAGATTTTCGTCACAATTGATTGTAATATTTATGTATTATCAGACCATAGCTATTCAATAATAATTATGTATTCTTTAGAAAAAAGTGTCTGTTTGTTTTATTAATTCCGATTTTCATAGGCTATACTCACGGGCGAAAAGGAGCTTGCGGTGGCGCAAAGGAGATTCAAATCAGCATAAACTCCTAAATCATGAATTTTTATTGCATTAAATTGCTATATTCATGTATTGTAAGATCATATCTAATCAATAATGTTTATGTTAGAACATAAAGTGTCTGGTTTTTGTATTAGTTCCGATTTTCATAGGCTATACTCACGTGCGAAAATGAGCTTGCGGTGGCGCAAAGGAGATTCATATCAGCCCAAACTTCTTAATTTAGAATTTTCATCGCATCAAATTTTTTTAGCCCAACCGTACCATGTCGAATCGCAATAAGAAATCAAAGAACGAGAAGTACCTTACTATTGAATGACCACTACATGTTGAATTTGGACTGGTCAACTTGCATTGTTACAAGGGATCGTATTATCTGACTAGATATGTATATTGCTAGTAGAACAAATGGGTTTTCTCAAGCGTTTTTCAAAATTGCATTACAATGTGAATTCCTACTTTCGGTTTGCCCATGGCCTATCCGATTCACTGCATCGCTTCCTAAGAAATCAAAGCACGAAAAAGACTTACCCGGTAAGTATTGAATGAACACTGCATGTACAATTATGGATGATTCGATTTCATAATTTCAAGGGATCGTCTGAACTAAATAGGCATGTGTATAACTAGTAGAACAAATAGGTTTTCTCATTTTTTTTTCTAAAAATTACAAACTGTTAGGGGTTTTCACATAAAAGAACAACCCAATTTTAATGTCTCAACAGTTTTTGACTGGATGGATTTCAAAACCGTTCAAAAGAATACTTTATGCGCAATCAATTCGCCGCCACAATCAAAACTTTAGTCCTGTACTTTTTGTTACACTCTAGTAAATCTCCTCGTATGTGTCGCTCGTTCTTTGTGTTTTTTTGTGTGTGATAAGTACAAATATAGGTCCCGATTTATGACCTGGCAGAGATGATCTGCCGGGTGAATTATTGAGACATATTCATGGTATTGCTTGTATTGTGTTACAGCTTAAATCCTAAACATTAGCGGCTGGTAGTTGTCACTTTATATGGCATTTCTGTATGTATCTTTTTTACATTTAATTTATTGCAAAAGTAATAAGGATCATATCCGTGGCATTGTGGCTGTTGTGCGTTCGTTCATCTATGTCTGTTATCATAAACGTTTCCTATTCCTGCTGTTATCAAAGCATTTTTAGATTCCATAGACTAAGATTAGCGTGCACTCTGATCTATTCAACACAGTCTGTTCTCTATTGAATGATTATACGAAGAACAAATAAGCTATAGTGGTCAAAATGTTCCGGTTTGGAAAATTTACTTGATACGATTTTTATATTCAGAAGGCTAATGGATAAACAAGCACTTTTATTCTATTTAATTAAAGTATTTTACCTATTCTGACCAAAGGCTAGCGGGGCTTATGCCACGGTCCTGTATGTTGAAATAATATCTTATTACCAATTGAAAAATAAAAAAAATGGATGGTCAGTGATCTTGTTTGAATTTTATAGGTATTCGTATCACATACCCCTACATCGAAAAAATGCACAATTTCTTGCACCTGTCTAAGGTCCCTAAAATGCTAATAAAATGCTGTATATTCATCGTTTAGACCCGAAAACGGATTTAAAGTAACGTTTTACATTTAATAAGAACAGAACAGAACAGAACAACTCTTTTATTCACCCAGGTACAAGTTTGTACAACATGGGGTTATAACATACAAAGTACAACATGCAACAAATTTTCCGGGGAGGTGGGAGACAAAGAGAGAAACAATGAGAAAGAGACAGATAGAGAGAGTGAGAGAAAGATAGAGATAGATAGATAGATAGAGCGCACGTGTAACCCGTGTAGCGATCTTCTACGAAGGTCAATGTCTATTGTGCTTTTATGCGAGATTGGATTATCTTTTTGAACACGTATTATGGATATTATATGCATAAGAAGTAAGTTTTGGGCTATTATCATGATTAAAACAGAGATTAACGTGTTAACATGTGGGGTAGAAGGTATTTGATTTTTTCCTAAATAGCAGACGTTTGGGTTGTTCCAATTTGAATTTTAATGCAGACGACAAAATGGACGATATAACGGTTGAAATATGTGAATAATATAGGAAAACAAAATATTGAAGCAAAAGGAGAAATGCTGATTATCAGTTTTTCTTCTTTTGTCTCGATGTTTTCGCAAGCATTTCTTTTTATAAGGCACGACAAAACCAGGTTTTGTTTGGGATATGATTAAATAAGAAATAAATTAATAAGTAAATAAATCGTCTGGTGGCATTGTGGGAAATTTAAAATTTTGGACTGATCTATGTAGTACAAGCGCAGCGATCGAAGGGAGTAAATTTCGTTAGCGTATTAATAGAGCATTGATAACACCGCGGGAAGAGGAGAAATTGCTTGATATCAGCAATTTCTGCCCTTCTCTCGACATTCTCCTTCTCTTCTCAAAATAAGCTAACATATGAAGACTAGCTAGTTAAATTTAGACATTATAATTCTCAGATACTTACACAGATGTTTTAAATTTTCAGCATCGTTAATCGTCAGAAAATAGCGGAGTTCGCGTATATGATCGTTTTGTAAATTTAGATTTGACATGAAGATGGTTCTATGAGCCGATAAAGACTCGCACTCAAGCAAATAATGCATTTCAGACCCTATTTCGTCTTTTCTACATAACTGACAAATTCTATCGTGATATGGGATTGATTCATAGCGGCCGACTTCAACTGGTAATCTATGGTTTGAGGTTCGAAATTTAAATAAAGACAGCGCATCAAAATTGCTCAGGACTTTAAAATACGGTTCTAAATTATGCGAATCTTTAAAACTGTTATAAGTTCTACCCTTTTCTGATTCCCTCATCTGAGATGCCCAGGTTTGCTTATATTGGTCAATGTATGACTGCTTTATTGTCTTACTTAAATGCTTACTAGTGATATTATTTTGATGTAGCCAAAGATCAGGTCGGCCTGCACCGTTTAAGATATTTTTTATATGATTTGTCCATTTGAAATTATTGTTGTTTTGGTTGATCATGTACGTATAAATTCGATATGATAATTTGGACGTTTTACCAGTTATTAAGCGATTCCAGAATGAGATCATGCGTGACTTTATAACGATTGAGATCGGATATCTACCAAGTTCGCCGTATAACATGTAAAGTGGTGTCGATTTTCGCGCTTTGGTAATTTTTCGCAGAAAGTCATTATGAATTTTTTCGAGCATATCAATGTTTTCGTAGCCAAATATTTCTGAACCGTATGTTAATATGGGTAGTACAGTATGATCGAATAATTTAATTATAAGATCTATTGGTAAATCGGAGTTATTACATTTAGTGTATAGTAAGTGTAATGCTTTAGTAGCTTGCTGAGCGATATGTTTTTTAGCGTTGAGGAAAGAGCAGCTACTAGTAAAAGTTAAACCCAAGTAATGATATCTATCTGTTACTTCAATATTTGTACCACCTAGAGTAAATGAAAGGTTATTTATTCGACGGGCTCCAAATACGACGACTTTTGTCTTGGAGATATTGACTCGGAGATGCCATTGGTTACAGTAATCATTAAACAAGTTAAGACTTTTTTGCAAATCGGACGCGGAATTTGATATCAAAACAGTGTCGTCTGCATAGAGGAGAACTAGCAGCTTAAGCCATAATGTATTATCTCGTGGGTTTTGTAGTTCTACTCCTACAGAGCCTTGATTTTCTAAATATGAATACAGATCATTGAGGAAGATGGCGAATAGGGCGGGTGATAAATTTTCCCCTTGACGAACCCCTATTTCCGAAATGAACGCGTCCGAGAAAGTTCCATTATGCGAAATCATAGATTTAATATTTTGGTACATGTTGAAAACCACTTTGTAAAATTTTCCGTTAATATTATTTTGTAAAAGCTTGTGCCATAACCCAACCCGCCAAACCTTGTCAAAGGCTTGGGAAAAATCTATAAAAGCGCAGTAAATTTTCTCTTTCTTTTTTCTAAGAATGTCTAAAATAGCATGTAAAGTGAAGAGATGATCAGATGTAGAATAACCGCGACGAAATCCAGCTTGATTTTCGTTAAGGATGTTGCTAAGTTCAAGGTAGCTGGTTAACCTTTGGTTCAAAATAGACGTAAATAATTTGCCCAAGCAGCTCAGAATAGTTATCGGCCGATAGTTACCTGGGTCTGCTGGATTACCCTTATTTTTAAAGATAGGAACGATAACTCCTTCCAACCAATACTTAGGGATATGGCCTGAATCTAAAATAGCATTGAATAAATTGTTGTATAGAGGACAGAATAGGTCTTTTGTACATTTTAAATATTCATTTCTTATTTGATCGACCGGACTAGAAGCTTTGCCATTATTTAAATTTTGTATACATTTTAAAATTTCTTCATTTGTAATCGGGCTGTTTAATAGTTGATTTGGTTCTTGTATGTCATTTAAAAAGGCTGGTAAATTATCGTTTTCATCATCTGTTATGTCATTTGAATTAATTGTTTTAAAATAGTCGTAAAATTC
The DNA here is from genome assembly GCA_963680895.1 of Fragum sueziense. Taxonomy (NCBI): domain Eukaryota; kingdom Metazoa; phylum Mollusca; class Bivalvia; order Cardiida; family Cardiidae; genus Fragum; species Fragum sueziense. The sequence goes on along the minus strand of OY804607.1, from coordinate 41,221,782 downwards.
ATTAATGCTTGGCGAGTTATTTTGTGCTTTTTTGGGTTTAATATTGTTCAAGAATTTCCAATATTGTTTTGGACTTTTTTCGCTAAGTCGCCTCAACTTTGAAACGTTATTTTGTTTATCTTTTTTAATGTAAAAGTTCATTGTTCGTTTGTATTGTTTACTAGCAAGTCGAAGTCTAGTTTTATTATTATCATTTGGGTTATTTTTATAGGCATTTTTGGCATCGTGATAATTTTTTTCTGGCGCGGTGACAAGTAGGACCGAACCACGGTTTATCATTAGTAGCCGATCTCTGGATTCTAGATTGGGGTTTGCGCGGGAAAGTAGAATTTGCCGCGTCATGGAACAATGTTTGAATATCATTTGTTATGGATTCTATAGTTTGATTAATGTTTGCTGAACGCAGAATTGTCTCATTTAAAGAAATCAATTTTTCAGTATTTATATTATTCAAAAACTCGTTACTTAAATTACTATCCCATCCTAATAGGTTTGGATTAGATTTAACTTCTATATTTTGAAAATTTGATAAAGATAGCTTCAAATCCCAGGAAATAAGACAATGTCCATCGGAAAAAATGGAATCAGTTTCAATTATTTCGAAATCCGAGAAATATTGCAAGCAATCGGCAGTTGAGAAAACATAATCTATGACTGTTCGGTCTCGGAAAGTAAAACGACCAACATTTTTATCTTGAAATAATCGACCGTTTAAGATAAAAAGATTATTATAGCGACAGATTTCGATTATTCTAAAACCGTGCGTATTTGTTTTATGGTCACAGGTTAATCTCTCGAGCGGTATAGACAAATTCTCTAATTCTGTAAATTTTTGGAAAAAATCGTCTGCTATGTCCGTTAAGTCGAAGAATTCTTGTAAAAAATTATCGGGTTCAACATAATCTTTCATATTGCCAGTGCGAGCATTCGTATCTCCCGCCAGAGTAACAAATGTATATTGGCTACACATAGTGGTAACTTCTGAGTGAAAATCGGTAAGCATATCATTGTCGAAAAATCGCGAATTTTCAGGGGGCAGGCAAACCGCGCGCCCAGTATAAGGTTTTCACTAAGATTATGTAGAGTTTTATCGATGCTGATCCATAAAACATATTCTGATGCATTTTCTAGAACTGAGATAAAAGGCGCTATTTCATTGCGGACATAGATTCCAGTGCCACCAGATTTCCTTTTATAGGATTGTTCTCTGTGCTTTGAAAAGAATGTAAAATGTTCAATTTCAACTAAGTCGGAACTGTCTAAATGAGTTTCTGAAACACAAAAAACATCGTATTTGTTCACAGTGTCTACAAAATCAGGATAATTTAGCTTCCTTTTTAGACCATTAACATTAAGGCTACCAAATTTCAAGTTCGTATGTTGATCATTTAAATAAGCGTCTGACCCCTGGGAATCCTATCTATGTTGGTGTGTAGTGGGTATAGGCGATCCGTCGTTGAAGAGCTGACCGTTAGTGTCCCATGGTCTCCTAAACTGGGAGTTTGGAGTATCAGGATCTACGCGGAACGAGCCAGACGGAGAACGACGACTAGGGGCCTGGTTTCGGGCCCCACGACGAGGGGATAGCGATTCCTTTCTCCTCGATGATTTTGGTTTGTCTCTAGACTCTAGACGCACTACGCCCCTGCGTGACATCACTGCGCGCACGTGATTGTTGTGAGACCGTGGGAACATTTTTACTATTACTACTGTTTGTTTTGATAGTATTGTCAATAGTCACTCGGTCTTGTTTCATAATGGGGACCCAATTGGGGAACATGTCCTTGATCACTTTGCCATCCATAATTAATTTTGCTGGATACACAATGCTAACTCGGCTGTCGGGATTGTCGCTACGTAGCTGCTTGCATTGTGGCCATAGCTGTCGCCGAGCAGATTCTATTTCAGGCGGAAAATCTCGGTTGATAGAATATGACGTCCCTTTCAACTTTCTAGCGTTATTTATGACATATTCAGTGTCACGTGAGTCCAAGAAATAAACGATAACGGGCCTAGTATAGCCCCTCTTGTACTTGCCTAGTCTGTGGGCTCTAGGCATAGCGGGGCACGGGCTAATGTTAAGATGTTCGGCAAGAAATCTGGACACAGTATCATGACAATTTTCATCACGGGATTCTGCTATGCCACTAATAATGATGTTATTACGCCTGCTGCGGGCCTCTATATCAATGGATTTATATTCAAGTAGGGTCAGTCTTTCATCGTGATTGATAACTTGATTGTACATGGCCTTTACAGTTGTTTGGAGCTCCAGACAACGATCGAACTTTTGGTTTATTTGCTGAAGCCCGGCATAAAGTAATGAAAGTTTCTTGTCAGGTGAAAGGCTTTCGAAATTTTCTACCTCAATATGTCCACTTTGACCATCCGAACTTACTCTGTGACGTTTTCTAGAGTTGGTGAACAAAGTCCAGTCGGAGCGCTGACCATCACCAAAATCATGGTGGCCGCCATTTTGCCCAATTTGAGAATCCATCACTTCAGGCACTTCTCCTCGATTATTTGTGGATATGTCGGCTATATTCATACCTTCAGTGGTTGTATTAGGTGTTCGTCTGTCCATTACTTCAGAATGTTCACTCATTTTGGCCCAGTACAACTCTCCAGGTGTATTTTTCGAGACAATTATCTCCCAATTTGAAAATGTCCGACCACCTCGCTTGACCGGAAGTAAAAAAAAAAAAAAAAAAAAAAAAAAGAAAACAGAAACCCCAAAATAAATGATATTATAAACGCGTAAATGTATAAAACAGCATGCTCATGTGTTCGGTTAGATCAACGAAGCTAGAGTGTTTCATGTCAAAATTTGCATATTTTTGAAAATATTTCCAGATCTACATAATAGAATTTGATAAAACTCCCTCATTGTATTAAGGTAGGAAGGGCCTAATTAAAAACACCACTTTCTAGCCTTACGAAATGCATCAAATTAGACACACTTGTAAATACACTTCACATAAGTTGATTCACCGTGCCAGATTTCAAGATAATGCTTCAAGACGAAAGTAATTTACAAATATTATTTTACTCTATATTCATTATGCAAGGGAGGTAATTTGGAACATTTTTGTATCGCGCCTATGGCGCGATACATATTGTGGTATACATATTCTAATTTTAGAAATTACGTCATGAGCGATAATTATTTGTACTTGAAAGTCGTATATATAACCTACACATAAACTGTTTACACGGTATAATTTTTCAAGCAGTACTATAAGTATACATTGAAGTTCGTTTAATCTCAGACCACGCTGAAAATTCGTGTAAACGAAATTCTAGTATAGTTTTATACTATGCATAGCAATGGAAAGTCCCTACTTCCGGTTTGCCCATGGTGGACATGTATTTTTCCTATCCGTTTAAATGCAACGCATTTATGCATACCATTTCTGGTTGGACTAAAACACGCAATGGCCCTGTTTTTGGCGCAAAGGACGCAAAGGACATGGAGGTGACGCAAATGAGATTTATATCAGTCCAAACTCCTTAATCATGATTTTTTTTATCGCATTAGATTGTTATATTCGTGTATTTTACGATTAAATCTAGTCAGTAATCTTTGTTTTGGGACATAAAGTGTCTGATTTTTGTGTTGAATCCGATTTAATAGGCTACTCACGGACGAAAAGGAGCTGGCTGCGGCGCAAAGGAGATTCATATATAAGCCCAAACTCCTTTATCATTAATTTTTATCGCATTTAAATTGTAATTTTCACGTATTTTAAGATCATATCTAATCCATAATGTTTATTTTTTTGACAAAAGGTGTCTGTTTTCTGTATAAATTCCGATTTTCATATGCTAATCACAGGCGAGAAGGAGCTGGGTGGCGCAAAGGAGATTTGTATCTGTATAAACTTTTTAATCATAGATTTTCGTCACAATTGATTGTAATATTTATGTATTATCAGACCATAGCTATTCAATAATAATTATGTATTCTTTAGAAAAAAGTGTCTGTTTGTTTTATTAATTCCGATTTTCATAGGCTATACTCACGGGCGAAAAGGAGCTTGCGGTGGCGCAAAGGAGATTCAAATCAGCATAAACTCCTAAATCATGAATTTTTATTGCATTAAATTGCTATATTCATGTATTGTAAGATCATATCTAATCAATAATGTTTATGTTAGAACATAAAGTGTCTGGTTTTTGTATTAGTTCCGATTTTCATAGGCTATACTCACGTGCGAAAATGAGCTTGCGGTGGCGCAAAGGAGATTCATATCAGCCCAAACTTCTTAATTTAGAATTTTCATCGCATCAAATTTTTTTAGCCCAACCGTACCATGTCGAATCGCAATAAGAAATCAAAGAACGAGAAGTACCTTACTATTGAATGACCACTACATGTTGAATTTGGACTGGTCAACTTGCATTGTTACAAGGGATCGTATTATCTGACTAGATATGTATATTGCTAGTAGAACAAATGGGTTTTCTCAAGCGTTTTTCAAAATTGCATTACAATGTGAATTCCTACTTTCGGTTTGCCCATGGCCTATCCGATTCACTGCATCGCTTCCTAAGAAATCAAAGCACGAAAAAGACTTACCCGGTAAGTATTGAATGAACACTGCATGTACAATTATGGATGATTCGATTTCATAATTTCAAGGGATCGTCTGAACTAAATAGGCATGTGTATAACTAGTAGAACAAATAGGTTTTCTCATTTTTTTTTTCTAAAAATTACAAACTGTTAGGGGTTTTCACATAAAAGAACAACCCAATTTTAATGTCTCAACAGTTTTTGACTGGATGGATTTCAAAACCGTTCAAAAGAATACTTTATGCGCAATCAATTCGCCGCCACAATCAAAACTTTAGTCCTGTACTTTTTGTTACACTCTAGTAAATCTCCTCGTATGTGTCGCTCGTTCTTTGTGTTTTTTTGTGTGTGATAAGTACAAATATAGGTCCCGATTTATGACCTGGCAGAGATGATCTGCCGGGTGAATTATTGAGACATATTCATGGTATTGCTTGTATTGTGTTACAGCTTAAATCCTAAACATTAGCGGCTGGTAGTTGTCACTTTATATGGCATTTCTGTATTTATCTTTTTTACATTTAATTTATTGCAAAAGTAATAAGGATCATATCCGTGGCATTGTGGCTGTTGTGCGTTCGTTCATCTATGTCTGTTATCATAAACGTTTCCTATTCCTGCTGTTATCAAAGCATTTTTAGATTCCATAGACTAAGATTAGCGTGCACTCTGATCTATTCAACACAGTCTGTTCTCTATTGAATGATTATACGAAGAACAAATAAGCTATAGTGGTCAAAATGTTCCGGTTTGGAAAATTTACTTGATACGATTTTTATATTCAGAAGGCTAATGGATAAACAAGCACTTTTATTCTATTTAATTAAAGTATTTTAGACGTCGCGCTCGATGTTGACGTACAAACGAAAAAAACGCCATACGGCTCCTCTTCAAACTACCACCAGAATGTATAGGATTAATACAATTTTGCGAAATTTATATCTTTGGATTCGGCAATGGTTTTCCTTGTGAATGCTACCAACGAAAAATATGTTTAAAGATTCAAAATAGTTTTAATCTTATGCGAAACGTTCACGAACGTCACTAAACGATAAGGTAAGATGTAACCAAATTAACACAATTGTGAATGAAAATGTTTCTGAAAATGACAAAATCAACGCTTTTCTTTCCAAATCGTTTACGGACTGCCGTGAAGTCATCTCTTCTATAAGTCAAACAAGTTTTACAGCAAAAGGGCACAAATGACTGAAATAATGCACGATTAATTAGTATAGATAAAAAGGTAAGATTCTAATTTTTGATTTGGATTCATTAAAATACTACGACAAAACAGAAACACGTGTCTTTTATTGTATAAATTTTAATTGCTGAGCTTGAAGTACATTGTTTGTAGTTTTGAAAGATATAACTTTTGGTGGAGGTTCGCGCTTTAAAACCTGTGAAAAATTTAACTTTTTAATTCTAGCGACAATGTCACACACGCCGAAAAACACACTTAATAGTTTAATATGTAAAATTGAAGAGATATTAAAAGTCTTATTAGAACATTTTATTATAAATAAATACAACAACATAAAAGTACAAACATGTGCAAATAAGGAAATATGCATTTTTGCGAAATTTGATTGTTTGCCGAGAAGAAAAACGTTCTTTTGTAAATCTAGCGAAAATGTCACAGCGTCCAAAAACGTTACGCCAACGTTACGCGCGAGGGCTAAACAAAAAGTCCGTAGAATTTCCTCATAACTTTATTACCTTTCATTCGATATCTTTTATTTTTTTCAGGGATGCAATTTTATCATATTATTAACTCTCTGATGAAATATCTCATAAGTCTCAATATATGTAAACGATATTTTTCTCTCCTTAAAAGGGTTAAGGAACGCAACCTCGTAGCGTGCCGTAAAATCATACTAGTAAATCTTCGCAAAATCTTTATTTTTAAAAACTTACTCGAGCAAAATTTCTGAAAGTTCATTTACCTAAAGAAGGTCATCCTATAAGATACTTGGAAAAATTTCAAGACTCAATGCTGTAAAACAAGGATAAAGCTAGGGATATGGTACGACGTACCGACATGGAAAAACGAGTAAAAACGGCAGTTTGCGGAGTGAAGGAAATTATTCGGGGAAATTAGCTTTTGATATTTTCGGTTCATACACCAAGCTAAATGAAGTTAACTTTAGAAACATTGCAAGGCTAATAACATGAAAAATCACGATCTGTAGAAATGACATGTCTTGTTTATACAAAATAAAAAGAAAATCTATTAAAAAAAAGACAACCCAGTTGGTAAACGCGCAAAAAAGCGTGAATAATCTGCGACGTTTGTCAACGATGTCGTATAGAAAATTTGTTGCTACATGAATATGATAGAAAGCATATTAATTAAAACATTCCGAATTTTTATATGAAATATCAAGTTCTATGTTAATACGATCAGCTTCACATGGTCATGGCGGATGAGGAACACCAAAAGTAAAATATTAGGAAGCAATAATGATTTTGAAATCCGTAGCAGATATTATTCACGGAAAACATTGAAGAAAACGAAGACAATAAAAATGCTCATTTTCTCTCAATAGTTTTCATGCTATAATATGCGCCATACATTTCTATTTTTAAATACTTCGGGTTTTCTTCGTTTCAACTTAATTTCGTCTTCTATTTGGCCTTTTCATGAAAGAACAGGGTGGAAAATGTAGAATCCTGACGTAAATAGTAAAAACAATTAAAATGAAGCAATATTTATAGCCTACTAGCAATGCATGCTGTAAGCGTTTTCAACTTTAGTTATATTGCATACATGTGACGCACCGAAACAGAATCAAAACCGGAGTGAAAACACGAGAACAGTTGCTTTCCGCTCTTTCTTTGTACCTACTGTAGCGACGTAGCAAAATAACGTCGGTTACGCAATTGTACGCCAACATTGAGCGCGACGTCTTTACCTATTCTGACCAAAGGCTAGCGGGGCTTATGCCACGGTCCTGTTTCCGGCGTGCGTTCATGTGAAAACTTCTCCAAAATTACTAGGCCAGTTTCAATCAAGATTCAAACAGGAATCTTCTAACATAGGAATCTAACAGGAATCTTCCTTGCATGGAGCCTTTCGAATTGTTTTTGTTTTCTTTTCTTTTCTTTTTTTTTTTCGAAAAATATTTTCATAGTGAACTGTGGTTACTATGGTGCACTTTCAATTTATTTGTGTGTGTCTTTTTTTCCTTCTTTTTTTTCCAAAGAATAATTTCACGGAGAAACGATTCAGGACCATCTTGGTCCTAATTCCTTGCTGAAATATTCGGTTTCTTTTCTTGTTTAAGTTAATTTTAATCCCCATTTATTCAACTGCAACATTTAACACTTTTGTATTTGCTTACTTCCCCTCCTATGTTGTTTGATTAATGTATAATCTGGCTGAACACACAAAAATAGACTAGATCTTGCACCAGCATATGCTGACATGCAATCCTGTTTCGGTTTTCACTGCATGTTGACTTAACCAGACACTTGTACCATTCAGTACTTTGGTATAATTTTTTAAGCGCGATACAATTCATTTTGCTGTACATTACAGCAATTTTTTACTTGTTGTTCAATATTTCCATAAATATGCATTGATTCAAAATTCTAAACCGTACAAAATGCTTATGTTTATATTTGGAATAGAAATGTAACACAGTTTAGGAATTACTAGCACTTTTCAAATTTCGCCGCTGGCTCTTTGGTGCTAATTAGGCCCTTCTTACCTTAAGCAACATGTCCTGGTAATAATTCAAAAAGAAAATGTATATGTCAGCGTACTTATTAGTGAATTACAGCAACTTACAGCAATTTTTATCAGCTACACATGAATAAAATGACGCAAAACAATGGTAACTGCATACACACTTACGACTGTCTTGCTCTAAATAATCGATTTCCATCTTGAGGAAATCATTTTCGCATAATAAATACACTTTTATTGTCGAAAATGGTAAATTGTAATGATGTGTTATTTCATTGAAATTATGGTAGCGAAACATATTGGTACGAAACATTTAATTTACTACAGTAATGACCGAGTGTTCCGAAAAATGGAGCATTCCCCCTTAACATCTTCTATAGAAAAAATTTCTGCAATTGTTGTATCACGCGATTTCAGGCCGCGAGTAAACACGGTGTATACTCACGTGACTCAGATTTTCCAATAATGACCAATTTGAATTCGGTTTGAAGCAGAGAAGATGGAAACATGCCAGGAATAAGCTGGACGTGTTGGATTTTGAAAAATCAACTGATAAAAAAGTTATTGACCAATTTTGACCGGCAACCAAAGCAACTGCGTCTATCTAATGCGTGACGTCTGTCCACATTCTTTGCTTCAAACCGAATTCAAATCTGTCCCGTAGTAACAAAGTTATTGAAGATATTCGTTGATTATTGCATCACGTGATTATCCACCGTGATTTGTGTTAACATTGATTTCGAATGACTGACGCAGTATGCGGGGTAATCAGAGATATAGAACATCGAGATATAGTTTCCACTGGTGGTGAACTCGGCCAAAGCGAGGGACGTTTTTTCGCGATCAATGTATTACGTCTGTGTTGTTATAAAATATCGTAACTACGGCTTTATCGAAGCCGTAGTTACGAGATTTTATAACAACACCGACAGTTTGTCTATACAAAACGGTAAACCCGGTCTGTTTTTAGAACAAGTTAATTGTCATTAGAAAAAATCTATAAACTCACATTTTTAAAACGCTTAATATCTATGCCTTGTTGTAGCGAAAATTGTTTTAGTATTCTTAGAATATGACGTGCAAAGACAACATTTTATAAAACCATGAAGTACTTAAGCACACTTTTCCATATAGGATCTGAACATGCGAACAGACGGAGAGCGGAATTACGTCTGGGCAGACAGAGAAATGCGATATTTCTTTTTTTCTAAATACGGTTTATTTTAATTGCCGATTACCAATTGACTAAATGTGAAATTAATACTACCCAGTGTAAATTAACCCTTTCCCAAGCATGTTCTTGCGTTGACGTCTCGGATAGATCTAATCACGTGCACAGATTTAGGCAAAGGAAGAGAATGTCAACCATTTCTACATCTGTCTCGATGTTGTCTGTGATTTTAACACGGTGTACGAGGGGCGTTCATTAAATAATGAAAACATATCTGCCAGTCTTTTCATACGCAATATAATTAGGAAATACTTATACATTTACAAAGAACTGCTTTTAAGCTTTCGTTGTGAAAATCCAGACTGAACGTTCCGTGTGTTTCTATGGAAACGCATGACGTCACATTCTCAATCTGACGCTTTTTCGCGTTATTTTCGCTAAAACAAACTTGCATCATGGTATTTATTTAGAATTTGCGTACAGAAAATGTTTATTCAGCATTATTGTCTGATGGTGTTATGTTTTTACTTCAAAACTACATGTAAGGTTCTTGTATGTGGCAATACTGAAATCTTTGGCATTGTGATCAAGGGAATAAGGTAAATACAATGATATGAACGGAGGTGTTTACACGCTTATATTACCATATATTTCTCTGTGATATGTGCTATGCTAATTTCAAACATTGATTTGAAACACGCAGGGAACTTGTGATTGATTATGCTATGCCCCAACATTAAATTTCTTTTATTTAAAGTGTGACGACGTCACATTGTTGACCCCCCACACTTTGGATCAGGGAAAAACGTCAAGATTTTCCAGATACAAAGTATTTGATAATGATTTTTTTTCCATTTTTTAGAGAGCAAAGTGACTTTTACTGCTATTTTTTGTTTTTACCTGAGACACAAAATTAACCAGTACAAGGTCAGAATGATTCCATTTTGTTTTCTTGGTTTTTGAGTGGAAAAATTGATGGAAATCGCTGGAATTTCAGAGTGGAAACCTTTGCAACTTTGTGACAGTGTTGCCATGGCAACCGTTGTCATGCACGGTTCTTGTTACTTTGAAAAAAGTTCACATACTTGTTACTTGTATATTAAACATTAATTATATAATTACACATTCTTATTTTTGAGCTGATAGTGTATTTTCATTATTTAATGAACACCCCTCGTATAATCATGTGACTCAGAATTTCCGATAATCTTCAATATCTTTTTTAATACTTGACCAATTTGAATTCGGTTTGAAGCAGAGAAGGTGAAAAAATGCCAGGAATAAGCTAGACGTGTTGGATTTTTGAAAAATCAACTGATTAAAGAGTTATTGAAGGTAAAACAAAATTTGGGGTTATCTTCAATAACTTTTTTATCACTTGATTTTTCAAAAATCAACCACATCCATCTAATGCGTGACGTCTGTCCACATTCTCTGCTTCAAACCGAATTTAAATCGGTCCGTTATTTACAAAATTATTGAAGATTTTCTGAAAATGCTGTATCACGTGATTATCCACCGTGTTTAAAGTTAATTTCAGTATACATTTCTTTATCCATTTGTCGTTTGTATGAGCTTTCAATTTGATACTGATAGAGTTTTTTTTTTTTTTTTTTTTTTTTTTTTTTTTTTTTTTTTTTTTTTTTTTTTTGAAAGGGTTATTCTTTAGGTTTTACCTAATCAATGAAATGGAACCCGTTTACTACAGTCATTGTAAAAGGGATTAAGAAAATCCCGAAGAAATCTTTTAATGAAACTGATTTTTTTTCAACGTTCGTTAATTTTGTGGCGGTTTTTGGATTTAGTAATGTTTGCAAATGGTAAGGAAATACAGTCGACACTCGTTGTGTCGAAGTCAGAGGGGCCGTCAAAATACCTCGACATATCCGGAGTTCGACTCATCCGATCTTGATTATTTTTCGATGAAAACGTTATTTAGCCATTTTTTATGGGCACCGTATGTGTCCAAGATTGAAATATAGTAGGAAAAGGACAGCAATTGCTCGAAACGAGCAATTTCTATCCCTTTCCTACTAAATTTCAATGGCTGTATTTGTTTCAGAATTATTTTGATTAAACACTTTGATATCCATACGTTGAGGACGGGACATGACTTTAACTTCGACGGAATTTCGACTTATCCGATGTCGAGATAACGAGTGTCGACTGAAGTAACGAAATACAGTTGAAACTTGTTGTGTCGAAAGGGTTCGACTCATCCGAGTTTCGTTTAGTTCGATTGAAATGATTATGTACCCAATTGTGTTGCTCTTGAAGTATGTTTATAATTAAAATATAGGCTAGAAGGAAAAGAAAAGCAATTGCTAGAAACTATATTTGAATTTTGAAAGTAATTTTTGAGCAACAAAACTAGTCAAATGCAATTCCAATCGGAATTAAACAAAACCGAAAAAGTAGAACTCGGAATATGTCGAATCATTTCGACGGTCCCTCTAACTTTTACACTACTAGTGTCTACTGTAATTTTAAAACCGTTAAAAATTGTGTTAAATCTCGTTCGAAAAAAAAACATCATTGTCATTGGTAAGTAAAAAGAGAGGAAAGTCGGAATTATTTATTTTGTTGTGACATTGGAATGCCTTTCGAATTCGTTCATAAGAAATCATATTGTATTTCCTTTCTTATGTGTTACGTTAACACTTTCCTAAACAGTTTTTCAGTTTGACAACCCTACTGAACATGGGTTTAGAAAACCTTGCAGGAACAGATGAAAATACTAGTAACCAGCATATTCATCTTTTCCCTCAATATTCTGCTATCATTTGACGATTTTCTACATAATTTACATCTATTGTGTCTTATGCAACTCCATTCAATATTGAACAGCATATACTATTGTTATTTGGGAAAGCGTTAACTAGACGAGAAAACAATACAATCGTTTTTACTGACTATTAAATTGAATATATACAAGATCTTTACACTACTTTTTGTTCGGACATACTGTGATTCAAAGCGACAATAAAACACGAAATTAACATTAAAAACAATTAGATGCAGGACTCTTCCTGAGGTTACAATAACACACTTGCAGCTAAAAAGTGTTTAAAGTGGTGCACCCCTAATGAAATTTTAAAACGCGGGGTTGGAATTTTTCGTGCGACGTCGTAAACATCCGTAACGTATCCGATCTATACTGACACGTTTCGAGTTAACCCTTTCCCAAACAAGACCTGGTTTTGACGCCCCTAATAGAAATGGCCTGGGAAAACATTGAAACAAAAGAAGAAACTGCTGATAACCAGCAGTTTCTCCTATTGTCTCAATATTTTTCTATGCCATATTCTACACAAATTTTATCTTTATTTACTTCCATTTTGTCATTTGTGGTAGTTTTTGAAGTGGGTCACCCTAAAATTTTGCCGTTTGGGAAAGGGTTAAAAACGACACTTTCAATCGCCGAATATTTACGATGTCGACTATAAAGATTACGACCTCGCGTAAATTTTAATTAGGGGTGAAATACCTTAAAAGCAATATAGGAATATGTTACGATGGGTTCCAATACCTCGCACGTTAAAACGATTAAAGTAGAAGGTGCAGACAAAGACGATGACGACAACAAAACCTATTATTTCGACTCGACCGGTGAGAGAAGGAACGATAACCCTGTAGTTTACAGAGACAAGGGAGGTAATTTACAGTTCTACGATAAGGACAGTGCTCCCGTTGTGTGGGTACCCACCGACAAGGTCTCCGTACCTACAGACGTCCAGTCAGAGAAGGAAATAACTGTAAATGAGGAATATGATACTCAGGTACTGATGATTTGGATAGGCCTAACATATCTAGATATAAAAATTACGAAAATGATATGAGGTTATCTAACATGTCTTTGTACAATACTGAATTCTATTGGATGAATACTTTGCAGAACGAGGCTATATTTGGACGAGCCGATAGGCGAGTCTAAATATAGACTTGTTCTGCAAAGTATGAATCCAATAGAATTCGGTATTGTACAAAGACATGTTAAATGACCTCTTTATTTCACATCATTTTTTTTTCACACAAAACATGACAAAGATTAATTTTGTATAAAATTAAGATCTAGATGTAATTACTTTTAAATAGAATTCCAACGTGAAAAAAGGAAGAAAACAACATAGGCCTGTGTCATGAAAAAAATGTAGGCCTCATGTACATTTCTAACGCTGTGAAATATACATGGCATCTGACATTAAATCTATATTTATCGATTTATGTTTGTCTCAAAAGATTGAATAGACCGTCATAAATTATGATAGTGTGAAATGTACATGAAATTTGTCATATGAACTATCTATCATGTCATGCGTAAAGCAACAATTTAAACATTGACAGAAAAGGAGAAATTGCTGATAAACGGCAAATCTAATTTTCTCTTAGAACTTTTTTGTCAAGCCTTTTAATGGACATCAAATCCAGGCCCCGGTTTCTCGAAAAAACTTAAGTATCTTCTCATGCTCAAATCTGAGCATCGTGCTCAAATCGCACGAAATCCACGTGAACTTCAATTGAATACCAATCAACGTTGATTGGTATTGAATAGAAGTTGAGCATAAACTCATGAGAATATACTTAAGTTTTTTCGAGAAACCGGGGCCAGGTCTTGTTTGGGAAAGGGTTAAGTGTGATTTTTATCATTGCTGCAAATTAAATGCGCTACAATTCAGAAATGTTTTGAAATGAAAATAATCTCTATCGTGATGTTTAAAATCATTTTCTCCTTTTGTCTTAATGTATTGCCAATGTGTTTTTTCAATCACAGAATCAAAGCTATGTCTTGTTTAGGACAGTGAATTCAAAATATCATGTTGAAACAAACATTCAACTTTAATGCACAATTTTGCTTTTGCAAACGAGAACTCTACTAAAGGGAGATTACTCTTCGATGCGAATATGGATATTTTGTACTGCAGCCTCGATTTGGGAAAAAATCCATATTCGTACGGTTCAATCGATATTTGTAGGGTTCAAATGAGTGCAATGCATATTTGGACGGTTCAACCGGTGCATCGTACAATATCGATCTAGCCGCTTTGGAATATCGAGAATCCCGTGCGTCCACGCAATTATCTCGTGCGTGCAATACGGCTCTAGGTATTGTATACTCACGTGGTACGAATGGGGTGATTTGATTGGTTTACTACTTTCGGGTGTGAAATAATATGAGGTTATTTAACATGTCTTTGTACAATACTGAATTCTATTGGATGAATACTTTGCAGAACGAGGCTATATTTGGACGAGCCGATAGGCGAGTCTAAATATAGACTTGTTCTGCAAAGTATGAATCCAATAGAATTCGGTATTGTACAAAGACATGTTAAATGACCTCTTTATTTCACATCATTTTTTTCACACAAAACATGACAAAGATTAATTTTGTATAAAAATTAAGATCTAGATCTAATTACTTTTAAATAGAATTCCAACGTGAAATAAAAAAAGAAAGAAAAACAACATAGGCCTATGTCTTGAAAAAATGTAGGCTACATCATGTACATTTCTAACACTGTGAAATATACATGGCATCTGACATTTAATCTACTTTTATCGATTTATGTTTGTCTCAAAAGATTGAATAGACCGTCATATGATAGTGTGAAATGAACATGAAATTTGTCATATAAACTATCTATCATGTCATGCGTAAATCAACAATGAAAACATTGACAGAAAAGGAGAAATTGCTGATAAACGGCAAATCTCCTTTTCTCTTAGAACTTTTTTGTCAAGCCTTTTAATGGATATCAAATCCAGGTTTTGTTTGGGAAAGGGTTAAGTGTGATTTGTATCATTGCTGCAAATTAAATGCGCTACAATTCATAAATGTTTTGAAATGAAAATAATCTCTTTCGTGATGTTTAAAATCAATTTCTCCTTTTGCCTTAATGTATTGCCAATGTTTTTTTTCAATCACAGAATCAAAGCTATGTAATTGTTTAGGACAGTGAATTCGAAATATCATGTTGAAACAAACATTCAACTCTAATGCACAATTTTGCTTTTGCAAAAGAGAACTCTACTAAGGGAGATTACTCTTCGATGCGAATATGGATATTTTGTATCGCAGCCTCGATTTGGGAAAAAATCCATATTTGTACGGTTCAATCGATATTTGTAGGGTTCAAATGAGTGCAATGCATATTTGGACGGTTCAACCGGTGCATCGTACAATATCGATCTAGCCGCTTTGGAATATCGAGAATCCCGTGCGTCCACGCAATTATCTCGTGCGTGCAATACGGCTCTAGGTATTGTATACTCACGTGGTACGAATGGGGTCATTTGATTGGTTTACTACTTTCGGGTGTGAAATAATATCATATACATATGATAGGTCATCAACCCTATGTTGTGGGTAGGCCTACTCATAGGGACCGTCTTTTCGACAAGCAAATGTACAAATAAGAAGGCATAATTGATTACAATCACGAAAAATAACACTTTGATCAAAACAATATGCTGCAAGTATTCGTTTGAATCGTCTTGTTGAGACTATTCAAATGAGTACCTACAAGATGGGGTTTGGAATTGAAATAACAAGTAGTACAGTATCATTTTTTTTTTTCGGCTAAACATTACAAATAGACACAGGACGGCACATCTGCTTAAAAATATCTACAAAATGAAAGGACGAACTGTAACACTATATTAAAGACAAGACAATTCAACTGAGTACCACAACGAAGGATTTGTAATTCAAATTACAAAGTAAGAATGTATTTATCCACTCTGATCTTTTGCTTTTTAGACACGGGCCAATGAAAAGACAAATGAAAGAAATCTATCGGCGAAAACGTCTAAAAGTGAAGGACACGTTCCTGATATTCATACAAAACAATCCGATAACTCGATCAGAGAATTCGGGTTTGTTGGTAGGAAAGACGCTGTGGAAAATGACAGTAACGAACAAGGAGTTGCAAGTATAAAACCAAAGACTAAAATAGGCTTCGTATCTCCAATTATTGTCGAAAAGGATGATGCGATGAGTAAAACGCCAAAGGTAACATCTGAAAACGACGATGCAATTAGCGAAACATCAAAAGAAATCGCCCGCTCTCCAGGTGATATCAAGCCAGTGGCACCAATACCTAGAGAATACACCCTGTTTCGGGACGGAACGTTTATCGAGGGTGTTGTTAAAACAAAATCTGCCGGCGGTCCGGAGTTTAAGCCTCCGAGTATAACCAGGCGGGACCTGATACCGGAAGACGATATGTTTGATGAAATTGATGAACATGTCTTTAAGGTACTCGTAAATCGTCGCTTTTCAGCAAAAACCTCGTAACTGCAGCTTGTTTTAAGCTGCAGTTACGAGGTTTTTGCTGAAAAGCATAGAAATGCGACCCTTTTTCAAAGTATTTTATTTTCCCAAACAATTTTGCTTTTTTTTATAGAAAAAAAACGTTGACAGAGTTCGAGATATTTATTCAGAATTACAGATCACACGGGATATTGACTATTCGAAATGTGCAGTGTCATCAAATGTTCATCAAACCAAATGTTGTCGGTATGCATTGGAATTGTTTCGTCGAGACGATTCAAATAAGTACCAATAATATAATATATTTTGCCCTGTAAATTATTGTCAAGTTTGTTCCCTAAGTGCTTTTAATTAGTATATATGTTAAAACCTTTCTTTAAAAGCAAAAAAAATGTTTCGAAAGGAGTTCCCTGGACTCCCTGGTAAGGTATCTGACAGAACCGACCTGTACGCCACTGGAATATGATTTGTGTAAAATATATCTCAGAAAATATTGAGACAAAAGGAGAAAATGCTGGTTATCAGCATTTTCTTCTTTTTTCTCAATGTTTTCCCAAAACCTTCATAATTTGGTCGTCAACACGAGCTCTTGTTTTAGAAAGGGTAAACAATGTTATATTACAGACCCCGGCTGTTGTTAAAGGCTCCCTGGACTCCCTGGTGAGGTATCTAACAGAGCCGGCCTGCACGCCACTGGACGAAGTTCGAGCCTTCTTTGTATGGATCACACACAATATAAAGTAAGCGTAAATATTTTTTCGTGTTTGCAAATATTATGTAACTTATATCATAAAATATTCAGGGAAAAGAAATCAGAAAGGCTCGGCTTGTACACCATTGGATGAAGTTCGAGCCTTCTTTTTATGGATTACACACAATATAATAGCATATAATAGCAAATATTCTGTAGGTTATACAATAAAATATTATAAGAGAAAAAATAGACAGATCAAGCCTGCAAGCCTGCACGCCGCTGGACGAAATCAGGACTTCATTTGTATGGATTACACACAATATAAAGGATGTGTATGTTACATCATATTTTTAAGATATTGAGAGAAAATAAATCAGAAAAAGCGGACCTGTACTCCACTGGACTGTTGTCGGTGTTGTTGTCGTCGTTGTTGTTGCTACTACCGCTGCTGTTGTTGTTGAGAAAATATAGATTGTCTTTACTTTCAGTTACGACACGTCTGGTTATTTCGGTCGATCCAAGTTGAAGCCGACAGATCCTGAGTCCGTGTTAGAGACTCGAACCACGGTCTGTGAAGGTTATGCTAGGTTGTTTGAAGCTTTCTGCAAGTGAGTTTTAACACTTTCCCCAAACAAGACCCGGTTTTGACGTCCTTAATAGATCGAGTTTTGGAAAACATTGAGACAAAAGAAGAAAGTGCTGATAACCAGCACTAAGTAGTCTTTCTCCTTTTGTCTCAATATTTTCTGAGCTATTTCGTACATAATTCCTTTCTCTAGCAACGTTCTTTTTGTTTTTGGCAACAGCTTTCAACCTGAAGCACTCTAAAATTTCTCCGTTTGGGTGTTCCATCCATCATTATCTTCGTGTAATTTCGGGAGTCATCCGTGGTAACGGAAATTGGCGATAGTAGCCCTCGTCATATTACTCTCCGCCACCGGGGGTCGAACTCGCATCCTCTTGATCGTGAGGCTGACGCCCTATTTCTCGTCGGCCTGCTGTTGTATTTCTCAGGAAAGAAGCAAAGAGAGGGAATTGGATTTTAAGTTTCTAGCTTTCCTCCCAATCGATGTAAAATAAAGAACATGAATGGGTATGGGTAACAGTGACGTCACGTTAGGGACTGACTGCGTCAAATCCCCCAAAACGCATCAATTTTTGACATCCCAAATTGGAAAAAAACCACGAAAAGCAAGACAAGAAAATGTTCCCAGTTTGTTTCAATATTTTCTTTGATATATATAATTATAATATTGTTCACAAATCATAACTTTATGAACATCTTCTTGTCTGTAGCAGCTTCTAATTGGAAGACTCTAAATTTTGCCGTTTTCGGAAGCATTTCAAAACTAATTGTTTTGTTTTCTTATATATAATATTGTTCACGAATCATAACTTTATGAACACATATTTTGTTTTCTGTATCAGCTTTGAATTTCAAGTCTACATTTTACCGTTATCGAAATCATTTCAAAACTATTTGTTTTGTTTTCTTACAGGGAGGTAGCAATTCCAACCAAAATCATCAAAGGTTACGTGAAAGGTTACGGGTATAAACCGGGAGATGACGTCACAAAAGACAAACACAACGCCCACATGTGGAATGCTGTCTATATAGAAAACAATTGGTTCCTGTGTGACGTCACGCTCGGTGCTGGTTACGTCAAATCTCGAGAAAAGACGTACGTCGCAAAGTTCAACCCGTTGTACTTTATGGCTGACCCCCGCTGTTTTATAAGCGACCATTTTCCGTTGGTTAAAGGGGATTCAAAAAACGAAGCAAACCAGCTACTGGAAACTCCTATCACATTTGAAGATTTTAATACCATGTTGAATATGGAAAATTGTGGAAAAGAATGGGGAATCGAGCCAGTGACTCACACAAAGGCGGTTATTGAAAAAGTTCAATATGAGCTTGATATTCAGCTACAGCAAACATTTACGCCAATGTCAGACTACATAGCATTCCTCTATCGGGATGGTAAGAAGCTAGATCAATTTACGTACACATACAAAACAGATCTACGTACAGTCAACATTCATGTCATTATGCCCAGCGAAGGTGAACATGCATTGATAGTGTACGGCAGACGAAAACAAGACTCTCCCCAATCAAACTTGGAGCCACTGGTACGATACATCATCGCCTGCAAGATGGCGTTCGACAACCCCACGCCGTACCCCACCCACCATACTTTATACGGCCTGGTAGACAACCTTGACCCTTATGATCTCATCGATGTCGGAAAAGTTTATAACGAGGCTGTTAACGGAGAGGTTGTTGTTAAACTTAAACCTGTGGACAATTCCACACGTGATTACACTGACCTCCTTCCTCGGTTGTTTTACGGTGATCACGCGGCTGATTTGAAAACACAAACATTTTTAGACTACTCAGACGATTTCAAGTGTTTGAATTTACATGCACGACTACCATACATTGGTTACTTTAAGTTGGTTCTTTTCGGAAAGCCGGAAGGGGACAACAAATTGAAACCATTTATGACCTATCTGATCGAAAACCGGAAGGTAGTCAATAAGGAAGGATATCCGGTTTCTCTTGAGTATGCGCTGAAATATAAATGTCATCTAGTGGAGCCACTACGCAAAGGTTTAGCATCCGGTCAAAACTATCTCGTTCTTGTGAATATTAAATCACAAATACTCATCAAAGTGAAAGCCCATGAGACGGACGTGCCGAAATCAGACGACGTCACGTTTGAAGGACTCGTCGCTGCCCCGAAATATGCCGATTTGGACTTCGTGATTTACGGGGCAGACAAGGAAGACGAGAGTTGTCATCCTTTATTTACATGCAAAATGGTTGCTGGGAATATTCTGTCGGTGCCGTCCGCCATAACACTGCCATCTGACGGGAACGAGGACAGCTCCAAGTGATACCCTTGATATGACCACAGCAATCTAATTAAGTGACCCGTCACGCTAAAAGGGACCTTATGGGATGTGTGAAAAATATCGACCCTAGTCAGTCTGCGCAGTCCGCGCAGCCTGACAAGGGCCGACACTTTTCACTTACAAGTATGTAGTTTGCTAAATATGGAATGTTTCCCCTAACTTAATATACATGTATCATCATTTTTCACATACAGTATCTTGTTGACATGTACTGAGTCTGACAAGTGTGTCAAAATTTGGATTTTTGGAGTTCGGATAAGGTCCCTTTTAGCGTGACGGGTAACAATTTTAAATTCGACGTTAATTTTGAAGTAACATCTGACAGGCATGCGTTACGGGTCATCTTTAATGACATTTTCCTCTGACCAATCAAATAAACGCTTTCAAGATTCTAAAGACGATAACCGAAATCTACTCCCCCTCAATTTCCTGCCATTGTACGTGTAAAACCGTACATAACAAGACATTTTATCAATTTAGTTAGTTTTAGATAGTTTATATCGAAAAACCCGAGTATGTTGAAGATGGCCTCTAACTGGTGACTCTCAGGTGTTTCTGTATGAAATCAGAATAAACATTTGGTTTTAATCAGACTGTTAAACACAATTAATCGATGGTTATTCACAGCCACTTTAACACATGACCAGGCGGTATTTTTTTGTCCAAATTCAAAGATGCTGTAGACGACAATAATAGTTATAAGTAAGTAATAAGTTTGAACTAAATTGTTCTTCCTTAGTAAAAACATTGTGGGAAATGAAGAAATTGCTTTGCACATGCAATTTCTTCATTTTACCCCAATGTTTTCAAAACAATTTATGTAGTAGGAAGTCAAAAACAGTCGTTATGGAGAACGGTTTAAACGATGATATTGCTTTATTTTGGTAAAAAGAATACGAAAAGGTGCCTTATAGGAGGCGTTTTATCGACATTCTGTAATATATGAGTCGTAGAAAATGCTAACGGGAAGTAACTTTACATTTTCAGGAATAATGTTACTTGTATTAAGTCCCTCTATTACATAACCAACAGTAGAATTGTTGAAAACAATTGCTATATTATGAGCTTTATTAAACCCGACTTTGATGGTACATTCACCAAGAATGATAATTTTGGGGTGAAATCCTGAGAATTGTGAAGGATTCGCCCTTTTCCGGTCAATTCCTTCAAAACGTTTCAGTATTAAAAGAAATAGAGAAAGGTTATTCTAAAATGTGAATTGTTTTTTATGGACTCTCCATAATTCATATATTTGAATCGTCTCGACGAGACTATTCTACTGAGTACCCACAACATAGGATTTGAAAAAACATTCAGTGAAACATTTTATTTTGAAAAGCCATCACCCCTCTTATAATTATGTAGCTCTGATATGTATATGTAAAACAGGGTCTTCTTCATTATTTAAATAGATTCTTGCATGTCGAAAATAATATTTTCAAAAAAATGTGTATCAATGATAAAGGCCACTATTCCCGAAGGATGATGTTTTCCCATTACCCAACGATAACATTTAAGATTGGTTAGATTCCAAAGATGTTGCAAATGACACTTTTTAAAAGGTGAATGAAATGCGAAAATTGTTGCCCTTCATGCTTTCCAAAACCGTTATCTTTTGGGGAGTCAAAGACAGTCAATGTATGGGAATGGGTTTTGTTGAGCTCGAATTCGAACTGGATTGTCACAAAATGACTGTTTATTAGTTTTATTGCGTGTATATGAGTCAATACAAAGCACTAGAAATTTGACCGGCATTGCTAACAAGTAATTAAAGAAATATATTCAAACAAACCCTTTATAGAAAATCAATAAAACAATTTCAATAATGTTTGATTTGCCATCAATGTTGCAAGGCTACAAATGAAAGAATAAATAATGCCAAAGTATGCGTGACCGTTCGTGCAGACGGGGTCTTGTCAGTGTTTACCCCCTTGAAGCTTCCTAGTTCGACGTCAATGAACAAAAAGTGGCTTTGGAAAGTATCCATAGAAATGAAGAAAATAATTACTGTACAAAAAAGAGTTGGAAACAATAAAGAGAAGAAAAGAGAAAAATAGTTATATCCGTACCTTATAAAATGGGCTTTGGACAGTATTGAGAAAAAAGAAGAAACTAGTTACTGAATTCCAGCTTTTTCTCCTTTTCTCGTTTCGCGATGGGAAGCTCCTTTTTTCCTGAATGTGTTAAATATTTTAATCTTAATTCCCTCCCAAACAATTCGTGTCGGGTAATAAAGACTAAAACGTGAAAGCTAATCCTCTTTTTTCTGAAAATTAAAGGATTATCCAGTCTTGTACATGTATACTTGTATGTCATTCTGACTTGTTTTGGTTAACCCATAACCAAACAACAAATTTAAGACTGGTCCAAATTCAAAGTTGTTGCAGACGACCATTCCAAGTGAATGAATTTCTAGGTCTACATTTTTGGTCTTTCTTTACAGAAAACATTGTTGGAAATGAAGAATTGCTTGTCAGTGTGTGGTAATAGGTTAACCCATTCCCATACAGCAACATTTTGGAGTGCATATGACAAAGTGGGTGTGAATAAATAACATTATCACACCAAAAATATTGAAGGAAAAGGAACAGATGCTGACCATCAGCATTTTCTTCTTTCCCTTCAATGTTTTCTGAGCTCTCCTTCAGGGACATAAAGCCTGATCTAGTTTGGGAAAGGATTATTCTTTTCCTAAACAAGACCTGGTTTTGACGTTTCCGGTAGCGAAGGCTTTGGCCAGTATAGTGGGAAAAGAAGAAAATTCGTTTGATCAGCATTTTCTCATCTTCTCTCAGTTTATTTCTCCCTTTTTTCTATGATGTCTAATCATCCTGTTTTTCGTTACATGGTCATTATTTTCGTCATCTCCATTTATGCCTTCAAATTCGAACAAAATTTAATATGAATCTTTATTTTTGCAGATATGGGTTTCAACCTTTGGTATACGTTCTAGAGAGCTTCATATCAGAAAAGTTTCATATTTCTGATATATAGACATGTTTGTTTAATTTGGATTTTGGTTCAAGCCCCTATTTCCCAACAATATAACACGAAAACAGGAAACAACATTTTCCTCCTTTTCTATCAATTGAAGCTTTACATCAAACGAATTCATATGTTATCAAAACCTTCAATTGGATTTGCCTAACATATTGCCGTCATATAAAATGGTGAACATGCTCCAAACGACAAGATTTTAGACATTTACATAGGCTGACCTGGTTTTGACTCCCCCAAATATATTTGGATTGCGAGATCATTGAGAAAAAAGAAGAAAATGTTGGTGACCAGCATTTTCTCCGTTTGCCTCAATATGTTCAAGTATATTGTCTGCAGATCCAATATCAATCAACATAGATTTTGTCGTCTGTAGATTCTTTTGTTTTTGGCCACCCTAAAATTATGACATTTAGGAAAGGGTTAAAAACGGTTAGAGCATCAGTGATGCAATAAAAGAGACATTAAATGTCTTTTTATACCCACAGTGACGCGATCAATCAATAAGCAACTGCAATTGTAAACAACACCTAACGCATTTCATCCATCATTAGATACGAAACACTTCGTGAAATTCCGCCAACATCTTCGGCGTTTTCCGGGACAACGGAAATTGGTTTTTATAATCCGGATAACATCGTCAATATCGGTAGCCACGGATGACACCGAAGTTGCCCGAAGTTTTTGGCATTTACTATTTAATGATTGGTAGAATACCTTAACCATAATTATCTCAGAGGGCTCTTCTTCGTTTTGGAGTTTTTGTTTATAAAAATAAGCATTTTTCTCCTTTGTGTAACTAGTTTTTTTATTATAAGATTTTCTCAACGTCATACAACCAGGGAACTACTTTATGATTCCCTTTGATAATATTGACTTGGATATCAGTAGTCAATAGAAATAATCGAGATGTCACGGCGGGGAATCACATGACAACAATTGCAGAAAATCTTCGATAATTCTGTTAATACGATACCGATGAATTAGATTAGAAACGAAGAAAGTGAGAAATGTTAGGAATGTGTTGGGTAAGATCAGTCTTTAAACAACACTTGGCAAAAATGTTATTGACGACCAAATACAATTTTGTTTAGTCGTCAATAACTTGTTTGATCTGGTACTGTTGGTAAGATCTACCACATACAGAAAATACGTAACGGTTTGGTGCCTTCTCTACTTCAAACCTTTTTTTAATCGATTTCGTATTAGTTAACAGACTTGTGGAGAATTTCCGAAAAAAAAAAGACAACGAATACTATATGTCTTGTATTTTTTCAAATGTTTGGTATTTTTGGCATCTTTTGAAAAGCATCTTTAATTTTGGTATACAAGATATTCGTAAATAATTTGGAAGTACAACTGTAATATCTTTCACCACGTTCACAGTTTTGGCAATCTAGAAATCTTCAATGTCGTCAATATACATATCGTTTGCTTCATGTCCAACACCTTTAACGTTTTTATTCTGTGGTGTGGATGTGTAACGTTTTGTAATCTGTATGGACGAGACCGGGTTGCGTTGGTTTAACGGCGTGTTTGCGTTTACTCGTGATGCCGTCACGGATTGCGTAATAGGTGTGCTCTGCTCTGTTCTTTGTGTAGTTATGGCGTCTGATTGTTTGCTCAACGAACTTCTGGCGCTGTTCGGAGGACAGTCCAGTGTTGCTTTTTCGATCCCGTTTAGTCCTTTTGGTCGCGAATCTGTCTCCCTGATTCCATTTCCATTTGCCGTAGGTTTGTTTGTAGCCACATTCACAGGCCTGTTTGTTTTAGTCAATGTACCCGGATGTGGTTTATGTCTATTTTTATCCTTGACGTCATGTTTGGCGTCGTCAAATAAAGAAAGTTCCTCCACATCGGCGTCGAAGTCCGTTATATAAATGGCGTCGTAATTCACCGGTTTCTTCGCTCTGTTGTATCCATTCATTTTTTTATCAGAAAATTAGTCCAGTAGCATCAACACAATGGTCCGATGACGTAAAAAAACAGTCATGAATATTTCAGTCACTATTACATGTAGTTCTTTATTATTTTCTCTCTAGAGATGTTTGTATGTTAGATCACGTTTATCATGCATAGCCGTAAAATTAATGGAAATCAATCCATTATTGAAAGGTTATCCATCCTGTTTGAAAGAAAAAATCTTGTGGATCCCATTTGCAAGTTTTTTTAACACAAATTCTTTGAATACCTAATACCTAAATCTGACGAAGTAGCAAATTGAACTTTCCTAATTGGAAAAAAGCGATTAATTAATATCCAAGTCTTTCGGGGGAAAACGAACCACTCTATTTCGTGACCACACATGAACAAATGATCAATTATCCCTTGCTGTTCAAATAATTACAAATCTTATTGGTATCCAACTGATTGGTAAATCGAATATTTAGTCAATACAACGCAAGCCACCAGTATAGTAAGCTTAACCCTTTCCCAAATAAGACCTGCTTTCAACAACCATAATCAAGAATAGGGAACGATTTTATCCAGTTAATCGTGACTGTATTTCGGACAATCAAAAGTACTACGTAGGTGCTGTTACGAGATTTTGTAACAGCACCGACGGTTTATCAAGACATAACGGTAAACCCAATCTATTTTAGTAAAAAAGTTATTGCCATATTAATTTTCATCTCTTTCTTCTCTCGGCATTTTTTCTCTCACTTTTCTTGACAAGGAGTGTCATTTCAAAAGGGTTAATCCTTTAAGAAATTTCAAGAAGTAGTTGTTTGTCTCTTGGTATTAATTTTAATCTGCTCTTAACGAATTGATTTTAACACCTAAGTACTATCCGTTAATTCTAAATCATGCATTTGGGATTTCAAAAGAATTCATGGAACCAAAATTCAACAAAATTAGCGAGTTAGCAGTGCTGTCGTGTCATACAATGTATAGGGTTTAAAAAATACTTTCCCTAACAACGAAATTTTGACCTATTAAAAATAAAAAGGGAAGAAACTTTTTCTGTAAACGGGATACCTACACAACTTAGAATAATAGCAATGAATTTTGTGCTAAAGATAGACTTAGTTTACCGCTATGTCTTGATAAACCGTCGGTGTTGTTATAAAATCTCGTAACTACGGCTTGATTCAAGCCGTAGTTACGAGATCTTATATCAACACCTTGACGAAAATACTATTGTTTGTCCGAAATTACGTCACGGTTAGATGGATAAAATCGTTCCCTATTGCACAAAGAAAGAAATGGCGATAATCACAGTCTCCTAAATGGAATCTAAATGAGCATCCTGTTGTTGTCAAAATTCAGTTATGTATTGGGAAAGGGTTAAAGAATTCGCAGAGCGACGTGAAAAGGGTGCCAGTTCAATTCCAATACGCCAAGTTTTAAGTTCTTCTATTTCCACAATATCTCAATTCTTTTTCACAAAAGAATATAACAATCGAAACAAAAATATTGGTATTTGAAAATATCCGTAATCGCCTTATTCTAGTTTTAGGCTAAATTACCCTTTTTCTTTTTGAATGTGATGAACAAATACTAACGGTAAAAAATGTCTATGCTTATCATCATTATAAAATTAGATAAGCGACATTGGCTATCTACAAAAAATACCTATCGCAGGTGTCCATAATTTACCAACTGCACTTGCACGGACGTTCGACGTTAACGCGTTATTCATTTCGTTGTTTTGTTGCATTGCGTTATTCCTAAATGAGGTTGCAATTTGCTTTTGGGGCGAAACTGTTGTTAGCTGTCTTTTTGCTAAAGAAAATGATATATAAAATTATTTAACCGAACAGAAAACAACGTGATACGTCGATCTGAGGATGCACGTTTAAATGCCATAGGCATACTTCAGACAGTAGGCACCGAAAGAGCTCGCCTGGCGTTTTGATACATAGAACGTCATATCGACGATTTCAACAACTTGGCAACACCAGTGACTTAATATACTGAAACAAAAAAGATACGCAACTTCATTTTCAATTCCTTCTTACGCAAAGACATCAAATCAGATTTAAACAAAACTTAATACATTTAAAGCAATAACATTTCACCTTATAAAGTTCACAAAATCTTGTTGGTAGTCAATTTCATCAGTAAGAAAACACCCAGTTTAAACCGCGCGTCAACACAAAACGACAAAAAAAATTGGACGGAGGTCGAAAAAACAATCTGTTTCGTTCAATTTGGTCCGATATTCGAATGTTGTGAAGTCCATACGAGTTATTAGCGGTCTCCGTTGCAGTCTTAAACCTATCCCGTAGGTGGGGTTAACGTGATTATTCGGTCCTGTCTTGACGTCATATCTCTTGCACGTCCGCCTCATGCTCAATTGGTTGTGATCCAATTGAGAGCCAACAACGTATACAGTCAAAAGTGTGTCGATTTTATTACCCCATCAATGTTTTACGACAACATTTTGAACCTTTTCCACCAACAACATCTGTACTGCAGTTAGGCGCTGGTTTTGGCCTAGCATTGCTATGCGTAGCGTAGTGAAAAGTGTGTGAACGTTTTGGTGTCTTCTTTGTCTATGTTCTAGCTTGTGTTTGATGAAAATTTGTTTTGATAGTAGTCATCTAGAAAACACGGCAGGGGATAAACAGTTTTTAACAATTTACCATGTATCACGTGATGAATGTACGACATCTGAAGAAAATGGTGCTGTATTTATGCGTATGGATGCAGGCATATTAAAAATGTACTCAACAGCCATTAAAAACATATTTTGTCGAAAATATTATGAAAAATTGGGGTTGCGTATCTTTTTTGTCCTAGTATATATCTGAGATGTCTAGGCCTATGTATGGCGTGATTTCGACAAGTCAGCCATAATCGGAACAACCATCTGTGAAATCGATAAATGGCAAAAGTAACAGCTGGTTTGATTCCCAAATTCAGTTCTATCTGTAGAAGGTCGGTAAGAGATTGGTAAACCCATTACCAGATGGTCAAAATTTAGATTGTTCCAAATTCGAAGATGATACATACGACAATTTCCAGTGAATGGACTTTTGAAATTTTGGCTCTGTCCTGAAAACATTGTGGAAAATGAAGGAATTGCTTGTCACAAGTAATTTCTTTTTTTTACCGCAGAATGTTTTCAACTGCTATTTTCTTTCAGGTAGTAAATAAGTCAATGTGCGGGAATGGGTTAATGGAGCGCAACATCTGTCTGCTCAAAGACGCCATGCGATACGCATAGTTTTGCTACCACGTCGTCAACTTAATAGCCTTCAGTAGCTTAGACAGCTTCTACGGTTTCGTAAGGTCAATTATGACATGCAGTTCCTTATTGTCTCGTCTCGTTTACATCTGGACAGTCCAAATGGTAGAACTCGCGTCTGTTATCATATTGGAGAACATCATTTGGATTCATGCGTTATTCAACCTCAGGGATTTTCTACTAGTAAATGGCTTTGGGATTGGTCAACATCTCAGAAAAAACATTCAACGAGCTTGTGATCTTGAATTTTACGCTTAAGGTAGAATACCCGTAACGAGATTCGTGCGAAGTCGGAATCATTCGGGCGACTTCGCAAACATTCGGCGGCGGAACTTTCCACCGCCGAATGTTTACGACCGCGCCCGAATATGTTCGGATATGTGACGACGCTAGGAAAAATCCGATGTTTTAAGAATCTGAAAATGGCGACATTATGGGTATTCTACCTTAGGCGATTTAATAACTTGTGATAGTTTTATCGGGTACGTTAATAAAATGAGGATTTTAGGTAAATAAAGATTAAACGTTAGCAGAACTGCAAAATTTCGTTTATTTACAATGTACCCTATCATTAATTAAACATTGTATTTAGAAAAAAATCTGTCAGTAACAAGTGCTGTCTCAGGACAGCAAATCGCGACTATAAAGTGCTGGATAGTGAAAAATTCTAAGTCCGAAAAGGGTAAAATGTCCATTAAATTAAAATGTCAGAGTAACGAATCCTTGCCCAGAGGCTGATATTATGTTCACAGAGGCATGTGCAAAGTTTCAAAGCAACAGCATTAGCAGGAACAAAATTTTGAGAAACTTGCACGTCAAATTTGAACAAAAGATTACGCCGACGCCAACGCGCGGGTAACTAGAATATGGCCCTCCATTCTACGGATCGTCGCGCTAAAATGTATTTGACAAACTACTTATTGAACTCCTTTTGTAAGAAAATAAAGAAATGAATTAAATAAAGAGAATATTTTGAACTTTAACTATAAATCCAAGCAAGTGCCGACTATGATGTGTCTACCAGAGATGGCTTTCGTAAAACAATGAGCGTACAGACGGCAACGTAAACTAGCAATTTTCCAATGTTAATTGGGGTTTAATGTCGTTTTCAACTGCCATGGTCAACTCGCTGAGGCTGGAGCACCTAACCATGGATTTCTGTCGTAACTCATACCAGTACTAGCACATCATAACCGAGCATCCGACTGCTCGTCCCAATAGGTAAACGATATCAATTCCTTAGTGGGCGACAATTTCTGAAAGGAAATTTGCCACGAGCGAGTCCGATACGCTACCAACTACGCCATGGCCGTTGCAAGCACAGTATAAGGCATTCCACACGTCATTAGATACCAAACACTATGTTCAATTATGCCTCGACCATCGCCCTTTTCGGTGACAACAGAAACTGAATAGGGTATCCGGATTTTCAAAATCTGGATACCATTGACAGTTGTCTAAGCCCGTTGCTTCGGATGACGTCGAAGTTATACAAAGCATTTGGCATCTAATGATGGATGGAATGCCTCAACATGCTTAAGTCAGCAGTAACAAGAGTTGTCCGCGGCCAACGTAGCTCGTCTGTACGAGATCTTGTCGCAAAAAAGGAGTTTAATTTCAAAGGTCAAGGTCACTCGGTCAAAGGTCATGGACTCAAGGTCAAGGTCATGGCATGAGGTATCCATATGTGAAATATCAAGGCTCTTTCTGTAATAAGGCATGAGATATATGCCAGGTTAAAGTTTTTTAAAAGTAGGTCAAACTCCAAGGTCAAGATCACTAGTTCAAAGGTCATGGTCTCAAATGAAAGGTCTTGGCAGGAGGTACCCATGTGTGAAGTATCAAGGCTGTATCTGTAATAGCGCCTGAGATATAGACCAGCTAAAAGTTTTTGAACACGCGACGCCGACGCGACGCCGACACTACAGCTGTGACATTAGCATCCCGGGCATTAAGTCCCGGCTTGCTAAAAAGGCACTTTCTATGGTACTTTTATTACAATATAGAGCTTTTACTAATTGATTACTAAATTCATAGATGCATGTAGTAGTAAGTTTTACTAATTTTGTATTTTGGAATATACTTAGAGAAAGGAAATTACCTGTTCTCCTTTTTCTACTATATTTCTACGACGAAATTTATTTGAAGAGATCTAAAATTTGTTACACATTTTTACATTCACTAGCAATTTTACCCGTCTCGAAATTTGACCTTTGACCTCGATGACCTTGACCTATCCGGGGCTGACCTTTGACCTCGATGACCTTGACCTATCCGGGGCTGCACTCCACCTAATCCCGTCCCGTAACCCGTAAGCAATCCCGTCCCGTAACTAAGCAACCCCGTCCCGTAACCCGTAAAAACGATAAATTTGACCTTTGACCTCGATGACCTTGACCTTTCAAAAAATGAACCCCTCAAGCTAGTATCCGGGGCCGCCCTCCACCTTCCCTCCAAGTTTGGTGAAGATCGGCCCAAGGACCTGGGAGGAGTAGGGGAACAAACAGACAAACAGACAAACGTTGATCAAATTATAGTATGATTTGGATGAGCGAGGGACCAAACTTTCATTTCGACATATGCGTTAATTTGACATGATTTACCCATTTCCAAACGGTATTTTTTTTGTTGGTCTAAACTCAAAGAAATCGCAGACGAAAGTAAACTTAATTTTACATATTTTGGTCTTTTAGGAAGGAAAACAGTACGGAAAATGAAGAAATTGCTTGTTACAAGCAATTTCTTCATTTTCCACAATATTTTTTTCAAAACCTCCTTCTTGTATGGAGTCAAAAAGAGTCATTATGTGGGAATGGGTTAAAGTTGACAAAGCGAGTGTCAGCTGAACCGTACAAAGAAAGGGAGACAATTCAATGACAAATATACAATTTAATGACACAATTACTTCCCTTACCAGGACAAAAATACAAAACATGCATAATATTTTAAATGGCAAAACACAATGTAATGAATATTCTGATTTATTATATCAAAGGCAGATAAACTATTGACAAGAGGACCATGATGGTCCTATATCGCTCACCTGAACCAAACTGATACGAGCAACACTTTTATTCAAATCAATTGATATTTATGATTTTAAGACTGAAAACTAACTTATGGTCAATGACAATATGAAAATCAAATTCATCAGAGATCTTATGGTCCCCAACATTGTGTCCAAGATTAGTCCAATAATTGTATATTCTACATTGTAAACAAAGTCGAAAACGGCAATTTTGTCAAATTCAAGGGCACATAACACTCACCTTTCTGCTCAGATCAGACTGAAAATCCTACTCATTCAAGATCTTATGGTCCGCAATATTGTGCATAAGTTTTGTCTTGATTGATTGATAATTGTAGATTCTAGAGTGTAAACAAGATAAAAAAAAAAGCCAAAAATGGCAATTTTGTCAAATTAAAGGGCACATAACACTCAACTTTCTGATCGGATCAAACTGAAATGGCAATACTCCAAGATCTTATAGTCCCCAACATTGTGTCCAAGATTTGTCTTGATTGATTAATATAATTGTAGATTCTAGAGTGTAAACAAGGTGGAAAACAGCCGAAAATGGCAATTTTGTCGAATTCAAGGGCACATAGCTCTCGACTTTCTAATAATATCAGACTGAAAATCGAACTCGTCTTAGATCTTATGGTCCCCAACATTGTGTCCCAGTTTTGTCTTAATTGATTTATAATTGTAGATTCTAGAGTATAAACAAGGTCCAAAACAGCTTAAAATGGCAATTTTGTCAAATTCAAGGGCACGTAACTCTCAACTTTATGATCAGATCAGACTTAAAATCCCGCTCATCTGAGATCTTATGGTCCCCTACATTATGTCCAAGTTTTGTCTTGATTGATTGATATTTGTAGATTCTAGAGTGTAAACAAGGTGGAAAACAGCTGAAAATGGCAATTTTGTCAAATTCAAGGGCACATAACTCTTCTCTTTCTAATCAGATCAGACTGAAAATCAAACACATGCAAGATCTTATGGTCCTCAACATTGTGTCCAGGTTTTGTCTAGATTGAATAATAATTGTAGATTCTAGAGTGTAAACAAGGTCGAAAACAGCCGAAAATGGCAATTTCTTCAAATTCAAGGGCACTTAACTCATGACTTTCTGGTCTGATCATAACCAAAATCAAACTCGTCCAAGATCTAATTGTTATATACATTGTGTCCAAGTTTAAACTTGATTGGTAAATATTTGTAGATGCTAGAGTGTTAACGAAGTCAAAAGTAGCTATTTTTCGCATTCAAGGGCAGATAACTCCGGACTTTCTGGTCCGATCAGACCAAAAATCGAACTCATCCGAGAACTTATGGTCAAACATATTTTGGCCAAGTTATGTCAAGATTGGCTTATATTTGTGGATGCTAGAGTGTTAACACTAAATTGTTGACAGACAGACGGACAGACGGATGGACAGACGGACGACGGACACAAAGTGACCACAATAGCTCACTTTGAGCACTTCGTGCTCAGGTGAGCTAAAAAGTGTGGAAATATTGAGTATCAGCCAGTTATTCTTTTCTTTCAATTTTTCTACATGTTTTATGATATTTTCAACATTTGTTAAAAATCAAGATAATTTTGTAATGGGTTAAAATTCAGGATAATTTTGTAATGGGTTAAAATATTACTATGAAACTAAGACAACTTATAAGCACTTTAGACCATTCATTATTGACTAGTAGACATAAAGCATTTGAACACTTACACACAGAGATATACATATCAAATTGTGGTATCTCATCAAACCCTTTGTTGTGGGTACTCATAAGAATCATCTCATTGAGATTATTCAAATGAATACAAGGAACACAGGGTTAAAAAAATTAATGTCTTCACCACCTCTTATGTGTTGCTCTATATAATGCATTTGAACAATTACACATATTACACTTGACACTTTTGACAGTTGACACTTTTTTATCTAAAAGTCAAGGGTGAAGGGGCGATCAAATAAAATTGAGATACAGTGGACTTGTGTTGCATTATAGTAACTAAACGAGAGGAATTGCTCCAAATGAGCAATTTCTCTCCTTTTTCACTATAAATTTACAAGTGATTTTAATTTTCCAATCAACTTTTAAAACTACTACTTATCATTTCCAGTCATAGGGATGTGCGTGATTTCCACTTTGAAATTAGCTGTAATTCCAGTAGCATAAGTTGGGATAACAAGTGTCAACTGTATGTGAACATATAAAGGTATTCTCAACTTTTTATCAAAACTTTCCTCAAATATAGCATTGGAATTCAAGGAGAGAAAAAGAAAATGCTGACATCATCACTTTTTCCTTTTCTCTTTTTGCTTTCCACACTTGCCAAAATTAAAGATGCACATTTCAAATAATTGAATAATATTTAACATTAGATATGCAGCATTGCTGTGAGCCTATATGCAATTCACTTTCAATTTGGACCCGCCTTTGATTGGGAATATTTTAAGAACACTCTTCGGATATCAGTGATTTGGTACAGTACAAAAAACAAAAGTTACAAAATCTTTACTAAAGTTTCTAGTCAGTCCTTTTTTGATGTGGCTATTTTACTCTGTAACATTCTCACTTCTGGTTCAAATAAATCGAGACAAAACTTTCCGTCATCGTCAAAATACTCGGCTACAGACTTGGTAATCTGACCAGTCCGTGTCTTTGCTGTTTTACCTTCTGTATATACCATACTTAATGTGTATTTGTCATCATATCTGGAACAAAAAATTCAGACATAATCAATGCAAAAAGCCTGTACAAATTTTATAAGGGGAAAGACTAAAATTTTGGTAAATCATTTTGCTTCCATTTACGTAACTCTTTCCATAACAAGACCTGGACCTGGTTTCTCGAAAGAACTTAGTACATACTCATGAGTACATGCTCAACTTCAATGGAATACTTTCCAACATTAAAGGGTATTCAATTGAAGTTCACATGGATTTCGTGCGATTTAAGTATGGTGTTCAAATTTGAGTCTGAGAATGCACTTAATGGCTACCAAGCTTGGCAGTTTATTGCACCGTATATTGGAAGAAAATCATTAAATTAACGTGTTTTATAAAAGATCCGCCAAACTCGGTTGTTTTAAAAGTTTTATTTGCTTTTCTTTACATCGTTGAAAAACTGATTTTCGAGAAAATAAAGATCGGCAATTTCCGTAAAATTGCCACGGATTGACGTCATCAATGGCTTGACTTCGCCCCCAATCTAGAGCATGAGGTGTCTGACAAAGATAAGGTGTTCGACTTTTCTGTCATATAGCGAAGTCTCAGTTTTTATCCATTTTTCGATCGTAAGAGTAATACAGACCAACTTAAACCGTTCTTTGGCACATTCCTTAATTCACTTACGACCTTTTCTTTGACTGTTTTAACATTTTTTTCTAACATTTAGTGATTTACTGAGGACGAATTCCGTGTTTTGAGTATCGATTGGGGAAGTCACTTTATGACAGAAAAGTCGGAGATTTAACTTTTTCAGAAATTTCAGACTTTGCGGGAAATGACCCATGACTGCCCGTTTTTCCCGCCATGACGTCATTCAGTGGCCAGTATGACGTCATAATTTCAAGTCGGAAGTTTAGCATATTTTCTTCGGCAAAGATCGGAAAAGACCAAAATATCCAATTCAAAAGACGAAATAAAACACTTCTAATGTTGGAAAATTGTAGAAACTTTGATATTTGGTTAATAGTAAGGTGTTCTTTCGGCACAAGACTTTAATTTTGCCAATCATCGGACACTTTAAGTTTTTTCGAGAAACCAGGGCCCGGTTTAGAAATCTCTGACGGAAAAAAACTTGAAATATTATTGAGGCAAAAGAAGAAAATGCTAATAATCAACGTTTTCTTCTTTTACCTCAAAGTTTTCTGTGCTGTATTGTTCAAAAATTGAACCTTAAGTACTATTCATTACGTCATCAGCAGCAGCTTTTGAATTGGACTACTCTGACACTTTATTGTTTGAAAATGGGTGAATACTTCGTGAAAGAAAATTTCAAAGAATCTGCAAGACATGCTATAGGTTTTTACATTATGTGCTATTATTGTTAAGAAAAGATTTATCAAACTGAAAACTATTTGCAAATTTTATCAGCAATTTAAAAGCAGCCATTCGGGAAATTGATAAAAGTTCAAATTAATATAATTCTTGAACCACAAACCTTAACAGACACTTGAAAGTATGGTTTTGACATTTTTCATAGAAAGGTTAATATCTTTAAGGTACATTAGTATCCCCAGGCCTCAACCTCTACTGATCCACAAAAGTTAGCTTTTAGCATGTTGTCACAACGTTTATAGACTTTATTTGACATAATACAAGATTCATACAGTAAATGACATGAATAGATAATCATGCAGCGGTATAAAACTATGTAAAATATTTAAAGCTGGTTGATCATGTTTAAGAAATGATGTGATATGGTGTTTTATATCCGTCGTAATCTTAGCCAAAACAGATCAGACGAAGCTGAAATTTTGCACAGAGAAAAATTAAAGGCCATATTTTAATCATGTACAGTTATTTTTACAGAAAATTACCCCGAAAATAAGTAAGTAAATGTAAGTATGAATCTTTAATAGTTTAAGTCTAAGTTGTTGTGAAATGCATATTTTAATCATGGACATTCATTTTTACAGAAAACTACCCTAAAAATAAGTAAGTAACTGTAAGTATGAATCTTTAATGGTTTAAGTCTAAGTTGTTTTGAAATGTTTGATTATGAACACAAAAAGTTAAACTACAGCAATGATTACTAAACATAAAGCCAAAGTTTGCTAACGTATAAGAAAAAGATAAGTACAAACCTGAGTTGACTCACTTTTCTAAGATAAGATACTTCTGTTATCTTGATCAACTTTATCTAGACCTTTATCCAAGGTTACCACAAATATTCCCTTCTCCATGTTGCAAACCATTGAGGGAAAAGGAGAAACCATATGACTTACTTTTTAAGATAAGAAGAGAGTTCCCATCTGTTATCTGGATCCACTTTAGCTCTGTCTTTATCCAAAGCCACCAAAAATATTCCTTTCTCCATGTAGGTTGTGTAGATGGTTAAAACACCCATGAGAATAAAATATCTGTAGAACTTGTTAAGGACATGTTCTACTATTATATACTTGCATGTGATATGGATAAGATATGACCAAAGAAATTAAAGAAATACTAGGCAAATCCTATTTCACATAATATTGTTCTACAATTTTTTGATAAAATGCTCAAGGGAGTAAGACTGTGTCCATCATTGCTATAGTATCTTAAAATCATTTATAACAGACGATGATATCAAAATAAATTCATGAAATAAAGTCATGCAATAACAGGTTAATTTACTTTAAGAAAATGATTACTAAAGGGCAAGTTTAAAAAAAATGTGACCGTTCACTTTTTACATGCCTCGGCTTTTGTAGAGAAACATATTCAACCCAATCAAAGCTAAAAGGATGTGTTCATGTGTCTTTATACTGGGTACCAAGTTTAAAGAAAATCGCTTCACAAATAAAAAAGATATGTAATTAAAACATATCAAAAATGTCAGGAGTGAAACGCTTTTTGTGTGACACTTAAGACTTTAACCAAGTTTCTAAGCTATGGTAAATAAAATACAGTGACAGGATACTACAATAAGCACTTGTGATTCCTAAAACAACATGTGCATCATCATCTAAAAATTACCTTTTCATCTTATCTTCACTGGTTTAGGATGTGGAGCCTGTTTTATACAACGACCCTCTGAATTTTATGTCAGGAGTGAAACACTTTTAATTTTCAAAATGTGTTCTCATTTTTGTCTATTCAGCCAGAAATCTACAACTCAAACGTTTTAAGGAAGCCATCAACCTTGTGGGCAATCTGCACTCTATTATTTAGTGATTCGTGGGTTACAATTTATCATATTGTGTAATATATATGTTGTCAGGAGTGAAACGCTTTTTTGTTGTCATTTTGCAATATTGCGCACAGAATTTTAGCTAAAAACTTGTGAACATGAATTTAGAATATAATTTTAGCACTGCTTAACCATTTAGAATAGTTTTTATCCATCCTAATTAAGAAATCTGGATGATATTCTGTAAAAATAGCTGTTATTCTTAAACTTTAAATGTCACAATTTGGTCACATTTTTTAAACCTGCCCTAAAACATTCATGTATTGAAAATAAGATACTCTATATGCCTTTTCTTTTTCCACAGCTTTAACTGTAAATGATCTATTCAATAGGTTTGTCAGTAAACATTTACCACAAAAGGATACGATAATACACATGTGATGAGAACTGGTCGAGATTCAGGAAATGGTCTGAAGTAGTCCCAAATAAGGGCGAATGCCGCAAACCCTACAGCCACTGAACAAATGAGCAGCCGTCCATCCATCAACCTGTGACTCTCTTTGAAACCAAACTTGTCTAGCATCACCTGTAGATACAGCAAATAAATACAGTTGACACTCGTTGTGTTCTAGTCAGAGGGGCCGTCAAAATACCTCGACATATCCAGAGTTCGACTCATCCGATTTTGTTGGGCTTCGATAAAGTTGCTATTTGACCGTTTTTAAACTAATCAAGTACGATTATTCAGATCGATATATTCAGATGGAAATTATTTTGTTTGAAAAAATTATGTCCATTGATGAGGACGGGACAACATATGAATTCTACTTAAGCAAAAATTGGACTTAT
This sequence comes from Fragum sueziense, assembly GCA_963680895.1. Classification (NCBI taxonomy): domain Eukaryota; kingdom Metazoa; phylum Mollusca; class Bivalvia; order Cardiida; family Cardiidae; genus Fragum; species Fragum sueziense. The sequence continues at coordinate 41,183,573 of OY804607.1, read as the reverse complement.
CTGATGTCGACATAACGAGTGTCGACTGTAAATCAATAGGCTTATTACTGCCTAATTTGTGTAAGAGCATACTATCATAATGTAATATGAAATGACAACGATGAAATTTGCTAAATTAAAAAGATTTAAATTATATTTCTGAGCATGGACAAAGACAGACTCATTAACCTTGCTAATTAATACATTGATTTACCTTATTTCATAAAACTACATTGTACTTGAATCGAGACAGTAAAGTTAACCCTTTCCCAAACAAGACCTGGTTTTGATGTCCCTATTAGAAAAGGCTTGGGAAAACATTGAGACAAAAGAAGAAACTGCTGATAACCAGCAGTTTCTTCTTATGTCTCAATATTTTCTGGGCTATATTGTTACTATTGTATGTAAATCCCATCTTATCCAATTCATTTTGTCGTCTGCAGCAGCTTTAGGATTGGACTGCACCTAAAATTTTGTCGTTTGGGAAAGGGTTAAGTTCCCCAAAAGGATGGGTAGTGTTTCAGTTGATCTGAGAAAATGTAAGTACATGTTCCTGGAATTTCTCAGAGACACTTGTACAAATATACAATAAAATTTGAGTCACCACCTGTTCTTCCTTCAAAAGCAATTTTTCAAAATGAGACATGCCTCTCGATATTAGTGTATTTTTGAAATACCAGAAATTGACAGACTAATGTATAAATGTACAGAAGGACAACAGAAAAACTTTGCACGTTATCTTTAGGTAAAAATAGAGTACAAAATTCGGCGAGTTACCTTTTTCGCACCATCATCGAGGGCATTTTTCAAGGCTGCTGAATCCCATTTGTCTATTTTCACAGGTTTTTCTTCAATATTCTCGTACTGAAAGGAAAAAAATAATTGTTTAAAATTGCCATCACACAAGAAATGCACGTCTTTCTCCTAACCCTAAAAGATTACCCAGATGAAGCCCTAGTTTTGATGACCTAAGTTTAGAAGTTTAGAAACTCATAAGAGAAACCCAAACAAATGCAGATATTGATTTTCCCATTTTCCAAACAAGGTTCCAATGTTCGAAATTGTACACTGTCTCTCCATAACATTTGTTTCTGATGTTAGCCTATGGTGTCTGCTGACTACTCAAAATCTGTGGCAAATACTTGAGGTTATAATATTGAAATGCCTCTTGAATATTTGTTGTTTGTTTGAAACAAACTTTATTGTCAGCAGGGCAAGGATTAATGTTTGATTTTTATACTTTTGTACAGTAGGAGTTTATTTGTTTTAGTTTAATGAAAATCTTTTTATCCAAGGTGTGCATTTTTTATCTTTCAAGTATCATGCTAAAATGCTACTGTCTAACTAAAGATTAGTCCTTTCCCACTTGAAACTTTTTGATGCCCAAAAGATGAAGGCTTTGGAAAACATTGTGGAAATTTAAAGAAAATGCTTGTTACGTACGTAAGTCAAGAAATGTCTTAATTTCATACAATATTTTCTACTCAGAAAAACACAAAATGTAAAATTTCATTCACATGAAATTGTTGTGTGCATCATAAAATTATGCAAAACAAGAGCTGTCACTGTAAGATGACAATGCCCCCGACACCGCTTTGATTTTAAATTATGGCCAATCTATGTTCAAGGTCAAGGTCATCCAGGGGTCAAGGTCACCAAAGTATGTGCCTACAGAAAGGTAATGTACCAAGGAATGTTGTGGTAAAGTATGAAGCGAATATGTTAAGTAATAAGGAAGTTATGGCCAATGTTAAAGTTTTTGGACGGAATGACGGACGGACGGACGGACAGACGGACGGACAGACGGACGGATGGACGGACAAGTCAAATTTATTATGCCTCCCTATCGGGGGCATAAAAATGGGTTAGGACAGATTTCATCAAATATCTGAAATACGGGAGTAGTAAAAATACGATGAACTACAAAAATACAAAAATGTACAATGGTACATATTTCATAGACTTGAATTGCTTTTTTCAACAAATTTCACAATGTAAGCCAAAAATAAGCCTGCTGGTTTCAGGGTTCTCTGCAGAATAATTTGAAGCTGTAGTGGCTGCTCGTTGGAAGCTTACAATACAGTGTTCATGTAAATAATTGTGAATAAAAACATAATGGGAAAAGAAGAAATTGCTCATTTTGAGCAAAATGAGCAATTCCTCCTTTTCCCATAATGTTTTTATGCATATTTATTGCACAAAATGCATCAATTTATCAGTTTTTTGACATGAAATAACTCAAATTGCTCTATTTGGTGACCATTTTGAGGTAAAAGTACCCCCACAGCTTAATTTCTTCAAATGGTCACCAAGGAGAGACATGTAGAGGTATATCATGTCAAAAACTGATAAATGTTGCATTCTTATAATAAATTAAAATGTAAAAATTCTGTATAAAACATTATGGGAAAAGAAGACATTGCTCAAATTGAGCAATTTCTTCTTTTTCCATTATGTTTTTATTCACTTTTTTGCATGGGCACAATTTTAATTTGCCCCTATGGCTATAAATCATTCTGTGGAGAACCCTGATGCATGTTCCCAAACAAAATGCACACAATGAGGGGACATTTGGCAGAAGAATAGAAATATTGTGAGAAACAGAGAAATTGGTTGTGACAAGCAATATTTCTCTGTTTCTCACAATGCTTTTAATAACATCATTTACATCTTCATAGGATAGATTGTTGTGTAAATGTTTGAGCAAAACGATATTTGGGATGCAGTGAACCCCAGCCTAATAAGCTGTATCAGCCCCACTACAGCTTCATATAAATCTATGTAATGCCCCTACAGCTTCAAAGTTACCCCTACAGCTTAATTTCTAAAAAAAAAAAGTCAACAAATAGACATTTAGAGGTATTTCATGTCACAAACTGATAAATAATGCATTTTTATACATTACAATGTGACAACTGTATAAAAACAATAATGGGAAAAGAAGAAATTGCTCAAATTGAGCAATTTTCCATTATGTTTTTTTTTTTTTTTTTTTTTCACAATTATTTGCATGGACACAACTTTAATTTGCCCATACAGCTTCAAATTATTCTGCGGAGAACCCTGGGACGCAAGACTGCCTTTAACAGGAGTGATGGTAGCTGGGTGATACACTACTTTTGCAACGAATAATTTATTACATCATAATTGAGCCTGGTCTACATAAAAGTCCTATTAAAAGCAGAATCATGTTATATTCTTAACCCATTACTGCACAATGACCCCTTTTGTCTCTATTACAAGAAAAGACTTGGGAAAACATTGTGACAACTGACAAGCAATTTCTTCATTTCCAACAATGTTTTCTACACCAAAATGGAAATATTTTTAAAATTTCATTGACTTGAAATTGTCGTCTGTAACACCTTTCAATTTGGAGAAGCTTAAATTTTTGTCGTTTGGTAATGGGTTAACTGACAAAACAGATTCATCAGCATGTACCCAAGTGCAATCTAATTATCATAACTTTTTCCTCAAAATTAAGTTGTGTTGATAATTCTCTGTAGATAGTAACTTTTAATAAGAATTCTAAAATTTAGGAAATAGCCACTAAAACCAATGAATCATAAAATGTACCCAAATCTTCCCTCTTGAATGATTTTCCAGTCACCTCAAGCATTTTTAAAAATCTTTCCCTATCAAGACCTGGCCCCCAAAAAACTTAAGTAAGTTCTCAGACTCAAATCTGAGCACCATACTCAAATCACACGAAATCCATGTGAACTTCAATTGAATACCCTTCAACATTGGAGAGTAATCCATTGAAGTTGAGCATGTACTCATGAGTATGTACAGTACTTAAGTTTTTTCGAGAAACCCGGGTCTGGTTTTGAGGTCCAAAATAGAAAAGACTTGGGAAAATATTGAGACAAAAAGAAGAAAATGTTGATAACCAGCATTTTTTCCTTTTGCCTCAATATTTTCTGTATTATATTGTGTACATGTTCTTCCTTTCTCAACATACATTGTGTCCTCTTCAACACCTTTCAAATTGGACCAGTTGAAATTTTCACCATTTGGGAAAGAGTTAATCAAGTAATTCCTCATGCACTATTAAGCCTAAATATCATTTATCATTGATGATCATGTATAGTTTGCTTAATGGAACCTAGATGTATTTTTTGAGGTAGTCCAACAAGATTCATGCGACAAAAATGGAAAGAAGAAAATATGCTGGTGAAAAGCATTTCTTCTTTTCCATTTATTATCAAAACCTCTCTCAGATTTCTATTGTTCTAAACTGTTAAAGCCAAAATGAAAGCAGTGTGACCCATAATGATAAAGATTAATATTTGTGACCGAACCTTTCCGTTCTCTTGTTCCTGAAAAAAACACATTATAAATGATTAACAATATTTCCAACATTGTAACCCATTAAAGTTGACTTAAGCACTTTGCCTGAAAGCAAACGATACACTGGTCTAAATTCAAAGATGCTGCAGTTCACAGTTTGTAGTGCATGAATTTTCTATTTTTTTTCAGCTTTTCTGTTTAGAAAACATTGCGGGAAATGAAGAAATTGCTTGTCACAGGGGCCATGGGTGACTGGGGCCCTGCTAGTCTTTATCCCTGCCTTATGGGGTATCAAGAAGTGTCAAAATGTGGGAATGGGTTAGACAGTATTGAAGAATTTGTGCAGTTTTCATTTTGAGTAGGCAGCTGGCTGTGGCAATGACAAATGGGAGCAAAGGGTTTTTTTTTGGAAAGACTGAAAGACAGACAGTGGGACAGACAGGCATGAGGAAAACAATTATGCCCTTGGTCTTTCAATATGGCGGCATAAAAAGCTGGTGACAGGTATTGGGAACTATACCTTTACAATATGAAATCAAAACACTTTCCTTAAATTCTGTAAGAGCAAAAATAGAAACTCAAAGCTTTGTGACTCATATGATATAAAGCATATATTTTTGCAATCAAACCTGTCCATTTTCTTCCTGAAAGTAAACGAAAAATTATCAAAATAACACTTGGAACATCAGAGCAACAAATAAGCAATAAGGAAATTTGCTATTTCAAATCCAACGCATAATTATTTTGTGGAAATTGTCTCAATAAAATGGTTTCAACGAGTACTGTACCCACAACATAGTGTTTGATTATAAATTAGCAGTGTGATCCCCAGCCCAATAACACAGTGGATAATCATGTGATACAATATTTTCAGAAAATCTTAAATAATTTTGTAAATAATGGACTTCGGTTAAAAGCATTAAATGGACTTGGTTGATTTTTTAAATCAACTGATAAAAAAGTAATTGAAGATAAACCAAAATTTTTGTTTATCTTCAATAACTTTTTTATCAGTTGATTTTACAAAAATCCAACATGACCAGCTTATTCCTGGCATTGCCCCACCTTCTCTGCTTCAAACCGAATTCAAATTGGTCAAGTATTAAAAAAGATATTGAAGATTATTAGAAGTTCTGAGTCCAGTGACTGGGAAAGGCCTGTGACATGGGCCATAGTCACATTGCAGGGCTTTTTCTCGATCTTTAGCAGAGGCCTATAACAGGCTACTTCACAATTGAAAAAAGGCTCATTTTTTCACAATGGTGGCAGAAAAAATTCACAAAACTTGCGCTTGAATTTGAATTTCATGCATTGTAGCTTCTTTAAAATTAATTCCATGTAATTGAAAGCTAGTTTTGTCATTGGTATGATCTTCAAATAGTAATTCATCAATGAAGCACTGTAATTTATGCTTAAATTGTACTTAATCCTTAATCTGTTACTAAAAATGTGTTCCCAAAATGTTCAGAAGAACGCGCTCAAATTTCACAAAATGAACAGGCTAAGGCCTCTTCACAAATCTTCGAAAAAAAACCCTGCATTGAAATTCCAAATGTCACATTGTTTAAGTCCCTTGTCATATTAAATTTTACTGTAGATAAGAATTGAGCAATTTTACCCTATAATTGTCACATCAATTTTCAAAATGTCACATTGATTTTCTAAGAGGAAGCGACATTGTCCCATTGAAGAAATGTCTTTCCCAATCACTGTGAGTCACATGATTACAGGGCTTTTCTTCCTTCTATAACAGGGGCCGAAATTCGGTGGCTTCCCAATTGGAAAAGGGCCCCTTTTTTCCCAATTTCAGAGTAAGAATTTCCCAATTTTCAAAACTAAAATTCTCAAAATTTGGAAAGTAAATAAAGATCATTTACCAACTGGCAATTTGAGTCACAAAGAAGCAGTATATCTTCTTTACTTCAGTTATTCTGTTTAAAAAGTGTTGTTTAAGAAAATGTATAATATTACCCAGCACAACTTCGCACAACTGTTGTACCGCACCGGTTACACACGGTGGCACAACCCTGTACGAGGCTATGCAGAGCCAGTATAAGACAAATAGTCTTATACCAAGACAGTTTGAGCCTTGTGACCAAACTGTTACCAGACAGAGCCTGAGACTATATCCTGTCCAACCCACAGGACGAAACCAGTCTCCAACTGACACCACAAGTCAGTATGAAACAAGGTAGTCTGGACCAACCAGTCGACGTTGTCCAACACCTTGTATCAGGCAGTCCAAGCCAGGCGACCGTGCAAACCGGGAATAGGGTCTATAGAAATAGTGGAGCAAGTATGGTATGCCAACTTAGAGGTTCGAGACCACTGTAGTTGGTGCCGCAAATATGACCACCAATAGACTAACGTGCATCCCAAATAAGCACACCCGTTAGTTAGGGAGAGAGTTCCAACCGCTATCAACCACTGACAGCGCGAACTAAAGCCTAAAAGAGAAAATCAGCCTATTTTATACTGGTACACCACATGACTTTAAACGCATGAATGCACATCATATAGACTAGATGACAACCCTTCCTCTTTAATCCTTATACATGGGTTCCAGCCTAAATCAGTAAGCGTCTACAAAACCAAGACATTTCGGAGCAACTTTGACGTTAAATTACGGCGATGAAACAATGTGTCAAGAAGTTTATATGGTCTGAATCGCTTCCAGCTCAAGTTCTAAATGTTTTAAGATCATTAAAATCATCAGACCAATCTTTTTAAAGGTTTAGCAACGGTTTGTTCGAATTGATCGACGGACGAAATCTTTGAAACGCTTGACTACATTAAACTAACGAAAAGGAGTCAAATCTATCGCAACGGACAAAACATGGCAAAGCCGTTTCCGTTACACTAGATTTGACTCCTTTTCAGGCAGTTGACATTATCCCACCGCTGCCACCAAACTTTGTAACGTGCAGCGGCTGAAACGCAGGAAACACACGAAACCTGCCACCCACCGCTGCAGAAACATAAACATGCAAAGGGTCAGTGGGCAGAAACAAACCCTAACAGATGCGAGACTCCAGCTCACACCATCACCGAGAGGCGTTTGCTTCCCCCTAGTATTACCCGACCATCTACCAACATTAGATGGTCAACCCCCTTTGCATACGATAACTAACAACAACGTTCCACACGAACGTTACATGAACATGCCACTGCTTAACTTCTTTAAACGTGCACCGAGCGGATTATGTACAACCTAACTAGGGTATGGTATGGACGTAGTGTCAAACGGTCTTCTAAAATATACCTATGGTATGAAACCTTTATGAAACCAAGAGGTATGAAACTTGAATGGAACCATCATGAAGCGGTAAAACCTAAAACGGACCTAGTATGAGACTAGTGTGAAACTAGTTTGAAACGGACTACTTAAAATCGTATGGGACTTTATTAACCTAAACGGGGTATAAAAGTACAATCAAGTTTGGGACCCTTGTGCAGAACGAATTTGGTCTCAAACACTAGATTTGGGGGAGATAAATAGGTATGAGCTAAAATACTAATGTGTCAAACCAGAAGAACTCTCGTTATCTTAAAATCCTTAAAATGTCAATCCACCACCATCATCAGCTTGGTGCCCGCTGTCATCAATGTTTCGGCCCTTATCCAAGAACACCTCGTAACGGGTGGGCCCACCAAATAAATGGTGTGGGGTGGATTGCTTAAAGTGTTAACCCTATCTTAAAAACGAGTTTGAACATAGAACGGTTAAAGTCTAGGAACAAGTATGGGATAGTTTAAGAAATAGTATGGGACAATCTGAGGAAAAGTATAATATCACCCTGCATAGCTTCGTACAATGGTTGCGCCGTACCGATTACATACGGTGGCACAACCCTGGACGAGACCATGCCGAGTTAGTATAAGACCAACTGTCTATACAAAGACAGTATGAGCCTAAAGCCTAACTGTTCAGTTTGGAACCAAGTATAATATCACCAAGCACTGCATCGCACAATGATTGTACCGTACCGGTTACATACGGTGGTACAAACCTGTACGATGCCATGCCCGGTCAGTATAAGACCAACAGTCTATACCAACACAGTTTGAGCCTCAAGCCCAACCTGCTACCGGCCAGGGCCTATACCTTGTATGAGACCATGTCCTGTCCGACACACAGGACGAAACCAGTCTCAAACTGACATCACACAAGTCAGTATGAAACAAGGCAGTCTGGACCATCTTGTCAAACGTGGACCAACACCTTGTACCAACCAATCCCCATGCCCAAACGACCGTGCAAACCGGGAATAATGTCTATAGTGGAGCAAGTATGGTATACCAACTTAGAGGTTCGAGACCACTGTAGTTGGTGCCGCAAATATGACCACCAATAGACTAACGTGCATCCCAAATAAGCACACCCGTTAGTTAGGGAGAGAGTTCCAACCGCTATCAACCACTGACAGCGCGAACTAAAGCCTAAAAGAGAAAATCAGCCTATTTTATACTGGTACACCACGTGACTTTAAACGCATGAATGCACATCATATAGACTAGATGACAACCCTTCCTCTTTAATCCTTATACATGGGTTCCAGCCTAAATCAGTAAGCGTCTACAAAACCAAGACATTTCGGAGCAACTTTGACGTTAAATTACGGCGATGAAACAATGTGTCAAGAAGTTTATATGGTCTGAATCGCTTCCAGCTCAAGTTCTAAATGTTTTAAGATCATTAAAATCATCAGACCAATCTTTTTAAAGGTTTAGCAACGGTTTGTTCGAATTGATCGACGGACGAAATCTTTGAAACGCTTGACTACATTAAACTAACGAAAAGGAGTCAAATCTATCGCAACGGACAAAACATGGCAAAGCCGTTTCCGTTACACTAGA